>CM021100.1:380666791-381124048 GCA_007115665.2 Sequoiadendron giganteum | reverse complement strand
GTCATTCTTTATGCGTCCATCGCATTGGCATCCATTTGCCCATCCTTTAGGCGTCCGTCACAATGACATTCGTTTGCTTATCTTTTTTTACATTTAGGTCATTCTTTATGCGTCTGTTGCATTGGCATCCATTTGCCCATCCTTTAGGCGTCCGTCGCAATGGCATTCGTTTGTTTATCTTTGTTACATTTAGGTTAGTCTTTTAGGCATCCGTCGCATTGGCAATCCATTTACCCATCTATCTTTTCATTGAGTCAGGTTTGTCGTCCGAACTACGCCATCTCTGAGCTTAAACGTAGGCAAGGCCATCCTTGATCGGCCCCCGAGACACAAAATTCAAAAACATTCATAAATCTTGAAAATACCAAAAACATTGAAAAATGTGAAAATACCAAAAACAGCCTCAAAATATTTGAAAAACCCAAAATGGTGCATCCATTTCATTTCGCTTTCACCTGTGATTGTCGCCGCTCATAATAAATCAATCGTCGCCTTCACCCTTTGGTGAGTCAGTCAGAAGCAAGTCTAGTAGGTTCCAAAGTGAACACTTAATCGTCAAAGTCTCAAGTCTAAGTCAGTAAGTCAGCAAGTTGGTCAACTCAGAGTATCAATAGCTTATCACCCAATCAGTTCCACCAAAACCCTGATCACTACATGTCCTAGGATGAAGCTTTCCTGCGATGGACATAAGCATCAGGTACCCAACATTAGTTTAGCCTTGGCTAAGGTATGAAGAACATTAACTTGTTTGTTTACTTTATTTGGTCTTTTTGACTTATCTTATTTTGCGCTCATTCCAAGGACCTCTTGATGATGCCTAAACAAAACAGGTTTAGAGAGAAAGGAATGGGGCAATGATCATTATCTTTTTATCTGTTGTACTTGTTGGATGTTCTTGTAAAATAACTTGGCGAATACTTGCTTTGTTGGGTCCGTCCTAGCAAGGTTTCCATATGTCAAGTGTGAACAAGAGCACTCCTATCTGATTGTCGAGTCAAAGTCCATCACACTAGGCGCAATGCCATCCTGGTTCTTAATACCTTGATGCATCGCACCTACGTGTGTTATCAAACATAAAGAAAGGTATGCTCTTTTCCCATCCTTGGATAAGCAATACATCATCATCATTCATCATCATATCCAGTAAAGTCTCAACGACTTGGGGACTTGTTGGACTTCTTCATCTTCTTGGATTTAAGGGTTGATCCCTCTCATTCTTCTATCCTCTTTCGTGCTAATAATGCATCCATCCTACATCCATGTTGCATTCATCCTCTTATCTTGCATAATCATGCCATATCCATCTCATGCATAATCACATCATCTCATTTTCATCATCATTATCATATAGTCTAACCATCCATACATCCATTTTGAACCTCTTTGTCGCGAGATCAACCTCAAATGGAATCTTTTTGCTCGATCTCTCGAGGGGGCAATGCACTAACGTACTCATTTTCGCTGGGGCATCTGGAAAATCAATTTTTTTTTAATTTTGATGTCGGCAACATCATTCTTTGAACCAATGCAACGAGTACATTGCTTCAAAGAGGGGCAAAATGTAGACATGCAAAAATAACAATCATGCATCATACAAATTAACATTCATTTCTTCTATTAATCAATTAAAACAATTTATTGATTAATTTCCTAAGGTTCATTAAATAAATCAAATTATTTAATCCTTATGTTCTTCTCATTTGATTTAATAAATCAAACTAATTTAATCAAATGTCAAATCCCTAAAATCCCCTAAGTTAATTAATCTAAATTAATTAACTTCTAATCATAATTACCATTCTCTAGCTTTTGACTCAACTAGAGTCAAATCCAAACTCTCAACTAACCCACCCACTTGCACCAATAAATCATTTATTTGATTTATTATTTCCTCTAATTACATTCAAAATGGAATCAAAATGGAATATTCTTCCACTTTGAATCTTCCCCCCAAAAAGGACTTGTCCCTTCCAACAAGGTTTTAAATGCTATTTGCACAAGTCAAACATGGCATTTATTGCACCTTTCATCCCCCCTAAACATTTCATTTCATCCAAATTTGAATTTCAAATTGGCACATTGGCCAAGACTTGCACATTCCTCACCCTCTCACACTTTGACAAGTGGCATCTTGTCATTGGCTCATGAATGATCCCACATTCATCCAAATCTATCACTCTTCCTAATCTTGAATCTATAAAATGCAAAGCATTTCAACACAAATCATCTACAACACAACAACACTTTCTCATTCCAAGGTTACTCTCTTCATTTCAGAATCAATCTTGCTCTTCACAACACCATTTGATTAGCAACAACTCATTCGCATTTGCAAGGTTACTCTCTAATTTTGTTTAACTTGATGCAATATCTCATAAGGATGTGTATTTCTATTACATTGTTTTTATCATGTTGACTAACCAATTTGCAGATTTAGCATCCACAATATTTAAATAATATTTAAATATTATACATAATAATATAATATATTATATATTAATTATACATAATTTCGTAAGAGATTATCATAAATTATATATTATATATTAAATTATAAACTATATTGTATATTCTCAACTAGATATATTAAAATAAACTATAAACTATTTATTGCATTTTTTAAATTATATATTAAAAACTATATTACATTTTTTTTATAAAATAAAAATTATATAAAATCATATATTAAAATTATATGTAAAATAAATCGGATATCCAATATCTCTAACATAAACCCTACTACCTAGGGATTAGCTTCGGGTTTGCTTCAGAATTTGGCTAGGACATGCCAATCCTAAGAAGTCGACACAAAAAACGTGTTTAACAACTTACCTTGATTTTCTAGACTTCGTCCATGTGGCTGATAACTTTTTTTTTTACCCTAAATTGATGAATCGAAAAGGTTTTTAATGGAGATTCTCAGCTTTCCACCAATATAAATTATGCTTTACTTTGAATTTAATAAATAATTATTATTCATTTTCTATTTGAATTACAACTATAGTCCTAATTGATAGGCTGATTGAAAAACATCAATATCTTTCAAATGGTAACACTTTTTTTGAATTTGAAACATGCATCACATTCTATGCTTCACATACTGTAGGATAAAAAAAATGAATTTCATGAAGTTTTGACCAAGTTAAGGTGGTTAGACATACGAGTTTTCATATTTTTTAAAATTTGTAATAAAAAATTCATAATTAATTATTTACTTGGAAATAAATTACAAAATAATATGCATCACATTAGGACATGAGTCCTCTACTTATATCTAAAATATTATAAAAAAATATCTTCATTTTATTGTGGTTAGGGTGGTTAGACAAACACGTACTTCTTTTTTTCTTGAAATTTAAGTACTACTGCATTGAAATTTCAAATTTTCACCAAATAGATTTTTTTTTAAAATAAACTTAAATTAGTTTAGAAACTACATTCAATTTTCTACAAATTCTATTGTTACATATTTTTCAAATAATATAGATAAATTATTCAAATTTTTATGTCAAGTTGCCTAACTTTGATTCTTCTGAATTTCATCACCACTCAAGAGCTTTTTTTTTCCATGATGATCATGCACATATCCTGTAGCAACCAATTATGTTTTATGAGCTAACCTTTTACAAGTCTATCAAGCATCCATGGCATCCATCAATCAAATTTTGTGGAAACTTGTGTGACATCACTTCGTCAAGGGTTTCACATCAAGGTAACATTGTCATTTTTCATTTATCATTTTAGTCTATTATTATCATTTTGGCCTTTGCCCAACCTAGGGAATTTCCTCTTGATAATCATAAATTGTTGTGCAGGGAGGTATAAACACCAACATGAGGTTTGACTTAGCAAATCCCTTATACAACATAACTTTTTCCCTCTTTTCATGTGTATAGGTTATGTACACACGAAAAATATATAAGTTGATCTTACACACTTGATCCTGATTTTACTAACACCATTTCGTCTTGAATCATCTCCTTTGCTAGTCATTTAATCAAATAATCTATATTTTATTAAATTCATCACTCTTTATCTCTTAATTAAATAAATCAATTTTATTTAATTAATTTGTAGTCCCCCTTTTAATTAAATACATCATTTTACTTAATTAATCCCTAACGTTATATTCTTAAATTAAATAAATTAACCTTTTTTTGATTTAATCTAATATCATCCTCCTTTAATTAAATAAATATATCTTTATTTAATTAAATCTAAAATCATTATTCTCTCAACTTTGATTTATTTAAATCCTAAAATCTAAGTCAAAATGGTCAAATCAGCTAATCCCCCTCCTAATTAATCAAATCTTGATTAATTCTAATCCTAATCACTCCAATCCTTTAGATCTTGCAACTTGCACAATAAATCAATTTATTTGATTTATTAATTCATCAATTTCCATTCAAAAGGGCATCTTTTGTGGAATATTCTTCCAATTCAAACATCCCTCCAAAAGGGGATGGGTACTTCCAACAAGGCATTTAAGGCCTCTTACATGTCCTTGGCCTTGAGCCAAGTGACATTAAATCCATTTCCTTCTCCCTCCAACATGTCACATTCAAATTTCAAATTTGAATCTCATAGCATTTATCATGCACATTGACCAAAATGTGCACAACCTTCAACCATTCACATCTTGACAAGTGGCACTTGACCATTGGATGTTGAATGATCCCACATTGCTCAATTTCACTCATTCTTCCAATTTGTAAATCTATAAATGAGATACTCTTCCTCTCATTCTTAATCCATAAATTGAGTAAACTTACTATATACTCAACTTCATCCTCAAGAATATCTAGTTTCATCCATTTCATCAAGTTCTTAGCTAGGTTATGCAGATTTTTCATCATGGAGCTTGATTGAATCTTCATCAAGGTGGATCAATCATTCAATAATTAACATTGCAACAAAGGGGTTGGGAAAGGGCTAAATTCTACACATAATTGGCACCAACTCCCCCATGAGATCAAGAGTTTGCATCTTAGAATAGGATTTCATTGTTTTTTTTGTTCATTTCTTCATTTTCTTTCCTATTTGAGAATTACAAATGGATTTCACGGGGAATCATTGTTCTTACTTGTAGATTGACCTAATTATGTGTTTTTTTGCCATGTTTGTGCAAGTATAGGATTGGGGTTCACAGTTTAGATCTAGAGGTTTCCGCAAAAAACAACCCAAGAAAATAAAGTGCACAACTTAATCTAGATCTTGGAACTTTAAGATTTGAAAAATTAGGAGTCTAGTATAGAGCGTGTTGCACCCTATACTAGCTAATTCAAGCTTAAACTTCTATCACAGGTTCCACTCTATGTCTCATTTTAAAATATAAAGTTGTTTTGTAACTTTTCATTTATGTCTATCCACTAAATTATATTTTTAGATCTAGGGTTATATGTCAAATAGGCTTGTCAAAACACAAATCAAATTTATCATCCTCACAACTCAATACAACATAAACCCAAGGAGGCAAGCTCTCCCTTTTGGAATCAAGATAATCATCAAGCCCTATTGGTTTCTATTTGAATGTTGAGTCAAAGTGAAAAAGAAATAATCCTAGTTAACCTAATTGGATCTAGGGTCACTTTTCCCACTGAAAAATTTGGTGACCTCGACATATCCTATACTTGCAATTTTCCAGTTTTCATTGCATAAAATCTAAAAAATAATTCAAAAACCTAAGTCCTGTGAAGATCTTGTTGATATTTTTTCATTTATGTCATTTTTAAAACTATACATTTGCATTTTTTATCCATTGTACATCAAAAGTAAAAATTGGAAATAATTTGATTTAAATTACATAATTTCATATTTGATTTTTATTTTTGATTAAGTAAATAGGGAAAGGTCCTTGATCCTAATTAAAAAAAATGATTTACCATACAAATCATACAACAAGGTAGAATAGCTCGAGAAAATAGATTGGCCAAACATAGCAACTAGTCAGTAATAGCGGGTCAAGAACAACCACAACCAACAACAAAGAAAAAATAGAGCAAAGTAGAAACAAACAACCAAAGAGAAATTATTCAAGAAATAGAGCTTGAACTCGGTAATGCCTCTAAGGGTGTATCAAACAAAATTGTGTCCTTCTTAGAATTACATTTCTTCTTTCTATGCATCATTGTCCAAGAAGAATCTAGAACCAAAAATGAGAAATTTTGATCAAAAGGGGAAGACTCCCCTCTAGGGTAACAGACAAGAGGAACAACAGATACTTCAGGCAAAGCATTCAAAACCAAGCCCGAAGTAGCATGAATAACATAATTTTCCAAACAAGGTACAATAGGGGCCTCAAGGGAGGCAACACACTCAGCATTAGGAATAGCCATGTCCAAAGAATGCACAATAGAAACCACAGGAGGAGCAGTATCCACCACAACCATATTATTTGTCCTTGTAGAAGGAGAAGGGGTCCTATAACCTTCGTTAGAAGAATCAAATTTGTACAACAGGGGGCACTGTTAAGTGTTCGTGAAGAGAATTCTTCCACCAAGTTGAGGAGGAAATAGGACGGGAACATCAAGAACAATCATGAGCCAAGTGACCAATAGAAAAATGGCGTCTACAGGAAAAAGGAATACCTTCATAGTCCACCAACTATGACCAAGACCAACCATTAACGTACAACACAACCTCCCCATGTAAAGCCTTCAATAAATCTACCTGAACCAACAGTCGAGCAAAGGAGGTGTGAGTAAAATTATTGGACACATTATCCACTTTCACAAACCTACCAAGAGCATTACCAATGCCCTCAAAAGCAAAAGAACACTAGAAATATAAAGGGATATATGGTAATCTAACCCAAATAGGCACAACATCTAATGGTTCCTTTAGAGTGTTAAAAGAATGAACCCAAGGCCTCATGGAAAAGGAATGAGAATCCCATTCCCATAGCCCATAGTCTAAAATAGTCTAACTATTCTTAGGATAATAGAAACCCACAACAAGAAAAACCCCTTGCAGAAGAGTAAATTTTCATTGAACCATCAACCAAAGGGGTCCAATTATTGGTGATCCATAGGTGCAAATCTAGGAGGGAAGGCCACAAATAGTATAATCTACAAATAAGAGCAGTCTTGGAATAAATTTTTTTTTTTTTCATAAACTTCCTTACCAAGGGAGATAATAGGAGAAACATTTGTGCACCACAAAGGAACTCAAAAGACCTCCCCAGAACTTTTGTTCTTTATAGCATCAACAAATGAAAATCCAAACTTAGCAATAGGGAGACACACCTCCAACACCTCAGGAACTTTTAGTGAAATCCCATGAAGTTTCGATGAAAACTCAGCCCCAGCAGCAACATAATCCATAGTTGGAACCACACACACAGTAGAACCTATCATAGAAAAAGGTGCATCATCATTTGAAAGATCAACAATCAACTTCCACAGAGGTGAGGACACAAATGGAAAGTCTGAGTGGCAAAACCCAGCATTCAAATTGTCAAATAGGTAGGAGGAACTGGAGAGGCTGGAGGCAGAGGTGTCCATAACATCTAAATCAAATTCAATGAATAATATTTGATTTTTTCTAGTACTTAGATCTGAGTTATTTTTATTATTAAATTCATTTAAAATATTATTTTATCATTTATGCATGCATATTTAGTGAAAACGTAGAAAAAATAAAAAAATTGCATAGTATTTTCATGTCAAGAGATCAAAAAAAATTTATTTTTTGTATTTTTTAGAAAATCAATCAATTTCAATATTTAATTTTTTTTTTTATTATCATTTAAACATACTCAATTACTCTAAAAATATGAAAAGTTTCATGCATACATGTGCTTCATATAAAATAAATAGGCTTTGGTACACTTCCATAACTTTGTTCACTTGCAGACCTAAATCGGGCTAAAACATAGGACCCTCAAACACTATAGGTTATTTTCATATTTGAAATTTTCTACAAACTATACATGTTAGGTATATGGTTCATTACACCCCTTTCTAATCAATTTTGGCTAAAAATTTCTATGAATCTCTGTCAATGTTCTCTGCCTAGATAGGGTTCATGTTTTAGTTCTTGTTTTGAAACTTGTTTTTTTTTCTATATTTGATCCATATGGAAAATAACAACATATTTTCTTTCCAAATATGTGGTTTTGATATGGTAAATCTTGGCTTGTCTACCTATATTTTTTCTACATATAAAAATAATTTGAAGGAACAAAACAAAATCATTGACACATTTATTAATACCACTTCACCTAATCTTCATCCTTCTCCCAACATATCCCTTACTTGTGAGAATTATTTTTTGTAAGAGGATGTGATCATTGAAATTCATGGAAATCATGTTATTTCTTCTCCCAATACCTCTCCTACTTGTGAGGGTATCTTGGTGCAAGAGGACCCAATCATTGAGAATCATGTGTGTTTCTTTACAATACCCCTCCTACTTGGGAACATGTTGTGGCAAAATAAGATGAAATCAAGGTGGCTTGCATAGATGAAGGTTCAAACTTAACATTAGGTCCTCCATTGATAGAAAATTTCCAACAAGCTGAAATTATACACCCACATTTTATTATTGGATCTCCTAAAACTCCTCTAATTATTGGACCTCCTAAACCACCTCTCATTATGGGACCTCTCAAACCTCATGTCCATATCCTAAACTTTGCAAAACAACTCACTAGTAACCATGTGCAACAAGATGTGTTGAAGCAACCAAGTTATTATGTAGTTTCTCACACATATAACACTAGAAGTAATAAGAAACCAAATAAAATAACATTCATTCCATTAGTTCAACTATATCTCCCACCCCCATCTATCCTTTTTCAACATAATGGTAATGGTAAAGAATATGATATTGTTGAGAAACTTCATAATACTCTAGCCAATATCTCCCTTTTGGCCTTGAATCAAACATCAACCACATTTGATTATTTGATCTCCTAAACCAACTCTCATTATAGGACCTCTCAAACCTCATGGCCATATCCTAAACTTTGCAAAACAACTCACTAGTACAACCATGCGGACTGAGATGTGTTGAAGCAACAAAGTTATCATGTAGTTTCTCACACATATAACACTAGAAGTAATAAAAAACCAAATAAAACAACATCCATTCTATTACCTCAACTATATCTCCCACCCTCACCTAGCCTTTCTCAATGTAACGGTAAAGAATATGATCTTGTTGAGAAAATTCATAATACTCCAGCCAATATCTTCCTTTGGGACTTGATTCAAACATTACCTTCATACCACAAGATGCTTTAAGAGGCTCTACAGAAGATTGATTTCTTACCTTTTGTCAAACTGAATGATGTAGTAGCCTTGTTTGATTGAATACAAGCAACAAAGTTGGATATTACATTTCCTCGACATGAATTACCATCTCTTGAATTCCAAAACAACTATGAGGCTCTAATGATAATTATTTTTATTAATAAAATTGGGGTTAGTCATACTTTTATTGATAACATGGGTCAGGTCTTAATGTTTGTGGCATGGATTCTCTAAATAAACTTAGTGTGGATAAGAATCTATAGAACCTAATAATCCTGTTATTCATGGTTTTGATAATGTTAGTAGGTAGTCATTAGGGAAAATCACACTAGACCTCTTAAGGTAGGGCTTGTGGTTTTTCCTACCCCTATCTAGATCATGTTGGGACCACTTTCATATAACCTTCTCCTAGGTATACCATGGATTCATGACATGAATATCATCTACTCACCACTATGAGATGAAATATGAATACAATAAAAAGATATATATGGTAAAAGTGTATGAACAAAGTTATAATTCACAAATTGAAGCCTAACATAACACTTCCAACTCTCCCAATACCTTGATTTCATCTTCATAATTTTATCCATTGCCTTCCAATGATAATGATACTATGAATATGCTTTTGGGTGATGATTGGGGATTGTTATATTTTACACCTCATTTTAAAGCAGAGTCTAAAATCTCACCATCATAGCCTGAAGATTCAAACATGGTAGCATCTAGTATAACTAATGATCAAAATAATTCTTCATCATCAAGTGCATGCCTTTGTGATGATTGGGGTTCATTATATTTTACGCCCTCCTTTATTGGAGAGTACAAAATCTCACAACCTAAACTTAAGGATTCTTTATTTCATTTTCTCAATCCTTTTATATCAAAAAATCGAAAAACATCACCCCATGATGATGATGGGGGCTCTTTAGCTTTTGTCCCTTGTGTGTATTCCAAAATTTAAAATTCTCAAAAAGGATTTGCATTCTTGTGAAATAATCAATTTATCTCATGATAATTTAGATAGGACTTCTTCATCTGAGTTGGACAAGTGTTATGCACTTGGATTTAAAATTCTCTCTAAAAGTGGATATAATGAAAACATCAAACAAGAAGACATTGATCATATGAAGTCTATATTGTACCTTTCTAAAAGGGGTTTAGGATTCAAACCATTTCCTTCATCTACATCTCATACTCCATAATCCACTATATTTTAAACATCATGTAGTAGGTGAACAAGTTTTTCTTCACAAGAGAAAAATTTGTCCCATACACCATTGTCAAAGCAGGAGCATATTTTGTCAAGGCTTCTCAAAGTCTACTTGACTACTCTTCCTCCTCCAACATGAAATAAATTTTATAGCAATCTCTTTTTGTGTATATCATCAAGTTCATAGCCAATCCACCAATGAATTTTAGGCCTTTAATAATTATATAAAAAAATGTAATGATTGTGGTTCTCTTCCATATTTCAATGCACCTAATCACTCTAAATAATAATGATCTTTATTCTATAGTGTTTCTCCTTAATATATGGTATTTGTAGCTTCATATGTTTTCTCATTTCCATTCATAGTGGTAAAATCTTAAGTGCAACCAAATTTTACATGGTAGCAACATGATAGTCTCTTGCATGGTTGTATTTTCCTTTTCACTTGGGGGAAAGGATAACTAGTTTTGGAGATGTACATATTCTTTTCAAGGATCCCCTCTTCCCCTCTTCTTCCTTAAAATACTAACATAGCAAGTATGTTGATATTTCAAGGGGGTCATATCACCCTATACATTTCATATAAATCTTGTATGATTCAACTTATTGACATACCCCTTTTTTGGTGTTGTTTATATTACCCCCTAAGGTGTGGTTATCAATTGGTGCACTTTTTAGTCGAGAAGGAAGACCCAATTTTTTTTTCAGTGAAAATTTGACTGAGGCCAAAATAAAATATTCATATATGATCAATAATTTTATGCAATATAACAAGCACTAAATAAATGGCAGCATTATTTGTTACCTAAGGATTTTTTATTGTACATATATCATGCACTGTAGTTTAAAGAGAGCCTAGGTAAGTTAGAAATATATGAAATTGGTAGAATTTCTATAGAGTTATTTTTTAAGCATAAAATTGGTCAATCTAATAGGGTAGCATATGCACTTAATCTAGAAAAATAAAATTGTTGAATGAATTGAGAGTTAATGTTTTTATATTTTATGTGATGAAATAATTATATCAAGATGACATATATTTTAAGGAAGCATGGGCGGAATGCAAGATTCTAGGGGAGAAGGATAGAAGTCTATGGCTAGAGTATTTTATTTAGGAAGAATTATTGTTTAAAGTTAAAATATCATGCATACCATAGAGTTAAACTAGATAAATATTAGTTAGAGAAAAGGATAGTGGAGGTTTGAGTGGACACTTTGGAATAGATAAAATATTGGCACAATTGAGTGAAAGGGTATTTTTTCCCTAGAATGAGTGTAGATGTAAATAATTTGGACAAGGTTGTAGAATTTACCAACATGATAAATGATTAATATAGAATACATGGTTGTATCACTCATTTCCAAGACCAGAGAGAGGTAGCAGGAACATATAACTATGGACATTGTTTTGGTTTTTCCTCAAACACAAAGAGGTAATGACTCAATTGTTATTTTTTTTGATAGATTTTCAAAAATGGTTCATTTTATTCCATGTAAGAAGAGTAATGATGCTTCCCACATAGCTACATTATTTTTCAAGGAGGTAGTTAGGCTACATGGTTTACCTTAAATAATTATTTTAGATTTGGATGCCAATTTTTTTCGCCATTTTTTGTGTGTAAATTAGAGAATAAAATAGGAACACAATTGAGTTTCAGCTCATCTTACAATCCTCATACAAATGGTCAAACTAAGGTTATAAAAATAAGTCATAGTAATTTTATAATAAGTTTTCTAGGTGATAAGCTAAACCAATGGGACTTGATATTGGCTTCTAGCCATATTTTTCTTTAATAATTCATTCAATAGGAGTGTGGAAAAAAAATCATTTTCATATTTTCTATGGGTATAGCCCTAGAGGTATTGATGGGATGAGAGATAGTGTAGATTTGAGTAGGAAAAGTGCTATGGAATAGTATTTTGTTGAATAAATTTATGAGTTACATAGGGAATTGAAGAATAATTTGGAGAAAAGTACCATGAAATATAAAGAGCATGTTTATATGCATAGGATAACACAAGAGTTTCAAATAGGTGGCTTGGTTTTGGAAAATTCACAAAAAGAGAGGTTCCAATAAGGAACATATAATAAGCTAAAATGAAAAAATATAGGGCCATGTAGGGTTTTGAAAATTTATCATTTAGTTTCTATGAAAATTAACTTCCGAAAATTATAGATATATCTCTCATTTTCAATGTTGTTGATTTGTACAAGTATTTTGAAGGGGAGAAAAGTATACAAGGGGATACATACTCAGATTTTCAAGATGTACAAGAATGGACACATTAGTTTCCTGAGAATAAATTTGATGAGATATAAAAAGTGATTGATTCTTGACTAATTAAAATATTAAGGGTGAAATAATATATGGAATACCTTATCTATTTAAAGAATAGAGCTTCATATAAATCCTCTTCAATGAATGCTACAAAATTGGTTAAGTATGGAATTCATATTCTAGAGTTACAAAAATATTCATGAGTTGCAAACTCATTGTAAAAATTATCTTACTTTGCATGTTTGATGTAGGAGCATCTAAGTTCATGAGAAATCATATATCACCTAAAAAACAATTCTTATTTTATTTCTTTCTATTATGCAATAGTTTTTTTTTAGTGATTTATTTCAAGAGATAAATATAAGTTAAATTTTAGTTAATTCAATACTTCATCTTGAAGAGGAGCTAAAAGAGTATCTCTAGTTCAAATTTGGAGAAAATTGGATGAAATTTGAGGAGGTTATGGGTGGTCAAATATTTAGTCCTACATAGGAACTCATTACATCTTTGAGGTGTTCCAAGAACCCTAGGAACCTCTGACAATCCATATTCCTATTGAAACCGTTGAAGATTTTTTTACACTCAATTTTTGTGGAGTTTGTAATGAATCTGAAACTTCATAGTGGATAAAGAACCTCTAAAAATTGTTCAATTCTTAGTTCCAAATAGATTTTTAACCCACAAAAAAAGGCCAAGGACAAGTATTTTAGAAGTTACTAGTGGAGTAGGAACCTCTAACAAGGTGGTTGGTTCCTTGTTTTCCTTTCAAGATTGACAGCCCAAAAAAATACAAAAAATGGAAAGGTTGGATAAATATTTTGGAAGTTCCCCAAGGATTAGGAACCTCTGAAAAGATGTTGGTTTTGTTGGAAAATGAAATACTCTGAGAGGGGGGGTGAATCAGAGTAATATAAAATTTTCACTTGACTTAGAACTAAGATCTTGAAACAATTTAAGGTAACCTTTTATTTGCAGAGTGAACATGGACAAGACAATGAATGTTAACAATAGAAATATTGATCACAATAACATTACTTAACAATGTCAAAGCATGACGTTGATTGTTCAAGTAAACTTGATTGAGAAATTCCTTTTAATGCTTTATTTCCACAAGATTTCATGTAAAACATAATGAAATATTTAGTCAAGTATCAGAGAATTGCATGAAATGTATTGACAAATGACATAATAAAAAACACAACATTTAAGAACATACGTTGAAATACAACTTCACCATATAACAAATATCACCACATTTAGTTAAAAAAAAACTCAGGTTTGTGAAAACCTAACAGATTTCAATCTTCACAAAAACAATACTTAATCTTCTTAACATCCCCGAACAAAATGATCCAACATATTTTCTATTTTTTCAAATAAACCACAAAAACAACACACATATTTATCAATACCTGGTCATGAAGGATAAAGCAAAAGAAACCACCACAGTCTATCAAGTAAACTCACAATGACCCATCTAGAAGAAACTCCTCTAAATTCCACAGTCACACACATACTAGCTCATAGCTAGTATTCCAATTTCGAAACCAGAATGATGAAAAATCCAAACAACTCTTACTACCAACAAGCTTCAGCAAAACAATATCATAAACCCTCAATGTTTTCACTATGTGAAGACACCAAAAACCTATAGATCATCATGCACTCCATGGTGGCTAGGGTTCCATGCTTAGCCATGATAAAGAAACAACAAAAATACCTAAACTCGAACTCAAAGGTAATTAATAAACTTTTGAAGTCCATCACCTATTTTTTAAGGAATGTCCTTTGCTCAAAATGTCAACATCATTATGATAAGACATACAAACATTAATCCAAAGTGAATGATAGTTTTCGATACCCGATATCACTCAAGAGTTTGAATATTCCCTGGTCATTGCCATGTGAATTTACAAAAAATCATTCCCATGTTAAATATGAAAGGCCCGAAACAATATCATTTTGAACAATTTTGTCATATAAACATTTACCCCTATGATATTATAATATCATATGCAAAATGTGAAGAGCTCAAAAAATAATGAAGACAAGTATTTGTGAAGACCAATGCTAAGCTTAAGTCCAAATATTCACCTTTGTGTATCAACCAAGATATATAAGAATGTGTGCTAGAATACTTCACACAAGTTGAAGCACATATTTTATAGATACCTTGTGAATATAAACAAATCTCATAAATGAATGTCAACATTACCTTCAATCTAAGCAACGAAATGCTATCACCTGTATTTGACAAATATAACCTCTACACATGAGTCCAAAAGATTAGACAAGCCAAAGATAGTAGAACTCAATAAAATGCCAACCATATCAAAATGAACTGGGCACAAACAAATCAAGATTAAAAACAAGTAATTATGCCAACTGTGCCAATAACAAATGAATATTCCAAACTGTGAATGCCGAAATGATATGAATAGCATAGAAACTGAGCCAGATGATATGAAATCAATGATAATAGTAATTTCAAGCTTTAGTCAGCTTGAATTTAATATTATCCCTATTGAATATGCATGTGGAAAATAAAATCAACTATGTAAAGCATCATATGCCATGAAGATCAAACCACAAAACTAACATGAGTCATCAACATGTAAATATGTCATCATCACTGTAAACATCATGTGACTGCATAAGTGTGAATCACTGAAAATGAAAGCACTGGTACTAAATCAAATCAACTTATTAGTTTTGACATCAAGGAAAAATATGCCACAAAAATAAAGTCAACAAACTCCCCCTTTGTCCTTGATGGAAAAAACTAGAAAACTGGGCCAACAAACTGAGACAAATATTGAGCCATCATATAGAACCATCTGAACCAAAACTGCATATTTCTCCCCCTTTTCGTCACAAGGACAAAGCAGAACCTATGAAATGCCAAGAAATAAAATTGCAACAGTTGTAGATGTAACAATGGAGCAGCAAATAAAAATCAAATGAAGCAGTAACAAGTTGCTCAGAGATCTAAAAATCTCCCCCTAAATCCATGATAGAGCATTAAGAAAGCAAAGATTGGGAGACAACTCCCAACCGAGAATAAAGGATTTCAAAGGCTTCTTTAGCCAAAGGCTTTGTAAAAATATCTGCCACATCTGCTTGAGTAGGGACATATTGCACAGAAACTTCATTAGCCAGCACCTTTTCATGAAGAAAGTGAGATTGAATAGAAATGTGCTTGGTTCTTGAATGCATAACTAGATTCTTAGACAAATTTATAGCACTTGTATTTTCACAAAAGATAGAGACATGTTTTTCAATAGCAATACCCATATCAGAAAGAGTTTGTGTCATCCAAAGTAATTGCATAGAACAGGATGTAGCAGCAATGTATTCTTCTTATGTTATAAAAAGTGGAACAAAATCTTATTTCTTGCCACATTCCATGCAACCAAACGATCACCAAGAAAGAATGCAACACCACTGGTGCTTCTCCTGTCATCTAACAACCAACCCAATCTGCATCAGTATAGGCCAACAAGGTGAAACCATCATTTCTGGGATATCAAAGACCATAGTCAAGAGTACCCTAAATGTATTTAAAATTTATTTTTATAGTTGTAAGATGTGTCTGTTTAGGAGCATATTGGAATCTAGAAACCATACAAATTGCTCGCATTAAATCAGGTCTAGACATAGTCAGGTATAATAAACTACCTATCATAGGATGATATTCAGATTGATCTACATCAAGAGAATCATCAACTTTGGAAAGTTTACAACCAGTTACCATAGGAGTGCTTACTTCATGACAGTCATTCATCTAAATTTTTTTAAGCATTTCCTTTGCATATTTAGTTTGAGACAAGAAAATGCCATGTTCAAGTTGAGAAAATTGAAGTCCAAGAAAGAAAGTTAGTCCACCTAACATGGACATCACAAATTTTGATTCCATAATCTTAGAAAACTTTTTTGGATAAAGCATTATTATTACACCCAAAGATAATGTCATTAACATAAACTTCAACAACCAAAATATCATTACCTTCCATTTTGACATAGAGGTTGTTTTCCACACCACCTCTTGTGAAGCCATTAGTTGTTAAATGTGAGCCCAACCTTGAATACCAAGATCTAGGAGCTTGTTTAAGACCATACAAGGCCTTTTTCAACCTGTAAACATAAGTAGGCTTGTCTTGTGAAACAAACCCTTCAAGTTGTTCCATATACACTTCCTCATCAGGATATCCATTCAAAAAAGTAGTTTTGACATCCATTTTATAAACCTTAAAGTTCTTAAAACATGAGAATGCCAAAAATATTCTAATGGATTCAATTCTAGCAACAAGTGCATAAGTTTTGCCAAAATCAATACCTTCCTATTGTGCATAACCTTTGCACACAAATCATGCCTTTTTCCTTACAACTTTGCCACATTCATCAAGTTTATTTCTGAAAACCCATTTTCCACCAATGACATTCTTGTCATCGGGTCTTGGGACTAACTCCCAAGTCTTATTATTTTCAATTTGGCTGATTTCTTCTTGCATTGCTTTCAACCTGCATTCATCATCTAATGCTTCACTGCATGTCTTGGGTTCAAACTCATTTACTAAATAGAATTGTTCAATAATTTGAGCTTGTTCCTCAAGTTTTGTTCTCCTTCTTGTCAAGACACCAACACTTCTATCCCCAATTATTTGATCTTCAGGATGACTCTTGATAACAATCCTGGAGAGTGGGTGTTTTTGGAGATGTTACTATTTTTGGAGGTGTTACTTTTGTTTCCCAAGTATATCATTCAAGTGAATAGTGTTTTCATAGCCTTCAACTTGCTTTTTAAGAGTGACAACCTATTGTTCAAGTTTTTGAATCTATGTATCTTTATCAACAAGAACTGATTTGAGATTATCCATAGCTCTTTTAGAGTCATCAAGTTCAACTTGTAAGCATGTGATCATATTGTTTGGACTATGCTCTTAAGAAGCAATTTTTTTCTTTAATCATTTTATTCCTTGAAATGCACAAAGCAATTCAATTTCATAGTTTTCTAAATCAGACTATTTTTTTGGTTCTTTATTTGAAGTCTTCTTTGGTAAAGAGACTCTTTTTCATTTTCAAGTTAAACTTCTTTTTAGGATTAAAATCCTTTTTCCTATACTATTTTTCTGGTTTTTCATCCTCATTAGAATGATCATTGTAAGGACATTTAGCATAAAAGTGTCTAGGCTTGCCACAAGTAAAACATTTAAAGGGAACCTTACCCTTATACTTTTTTTTTATTTTTTTGACAAGAAGAGCTTCTTTTGAATATGATCAATCAAAATCACTATCATCTGATAAATCTTTATTTTCTGCCTTGAAGGTAGATTCTTTTGATGTAGAACCAGTATTACCAATTCTCATTTAATATGCAGTTAGAATACCTTGTAAGTTATCGAAGGAAAGTTGATCAAAATGCTTCTTCTCTTCAAGAGTAGAAACCTTAGATTCAAATTTAGGTTGCAAAGTTCTGATTACTTTCCTAACCACATCAAAATCTTCAATTTTTTCACCTAAACCTCTTCTTGCATTTACAATTTCATCTATTCATAGCAGGTAATCTACAATCTTTTCATCATATTTCATTTCCATTCCCTTAATACACATTCTCAAGTTTTTCCCATATTGAAAAGGCTTATTTACAATGCATAACTTTAAAAAACACTTATTTTGTCAAACCACACAAAAGAGCATGTTTAGCTCTAGCATTTGTTTCATATTTTCTTTTCTCATCATAATCAGTGGGTATTGATGCACCTGTACATCATATTTGTTTTGCATAGTATTCCAAACATCTAAATCAATAGAAATCAGATATGTTTCCATTCTGATTTTCTAGAAAACATAATCAGAGCCATCAAACAAAGAATCTCCTGTAACAGATGAACCTTCTTGCACATGTGACATATGGACTTCCAAGACTAGAATCAACCCTAGGTATGACACCTAATGTAGGGCCCTACACTCTGATACCAATTGTTGGAAGATGAATTACTCTGAGAGGGGGGATGAATTAGAGTATTATAAATTTTTCACTTGACTTAGAACTAGGACCTTGAAACAATTTAATGTAACCTTTTAATTGCAGAGTGAACATGGAAAAATCAATGAACGTTAACAATAGAAATACTGATCACAATAACATTACTTAACAATGTCAAAGCATGATGTTGATTTTTCAAGTAAACTTGATTGAACAATTCCTTTTAATGCTTTATTTTCACAAGATTTCATCTAAAACAAAATGAAATATTTAGTCAAGTATCAGAGCATTGCATGGAGTGTATTGACAAATGAAATAATGAAAAAAACAACATTTAAGCACATAGGTTGAAACACAACTTCACCCCATAACACATTATTTTCCTGAGTGGAAAAACCCTCTTGTGGTATAAAAAAACCACTCATAAATTGATCTTTTTATTCATTCAAAAGAGTACCAACTCAACACCAAACATTCTAAAGTACCAACTTCAATAGGAGCACGAGCTCAATTTAACATATCACTGAGATATCATCCTATCAGAACCCTAGATTGCAGATTTTGCAGCTCTAGAATTACAATAGAAGACTTTGAAAGATTTTCAATAAGCCTTTTGAAGAATTTTGTATATCAACATCTTCTCAAATAACAATCAGATTTTAAATGCAATATCTTCTGTATCAAATGTTTGAGAACATATTCCTCTTTTCATATATCACAAAACAATGTCTCTAAGTCATCTTTTAAAGACCCCACAAAGAACCACCTTTGTATGCAATTTATATAACTGAAATAGTAAATCGAGTTAGGGTTCAAATGAAAAACCCTCAATCATTCTCCTTTAAAGTAAACATGTTTAACAAATATTACCACATTCAATTAAAAAACAACTCAGGTTTGTGAAACCTTAACTGATTTCAATCTTCACAAAAAACAATACTTAATCTTCTTAAGATGCCCAAACAAAATAATTCAACATATTTTCTTTTTAAAAAACTAAACCACAAAAACAACACATGGAGTTATCAATAGTTGGTCATGAAGGATGAAGCAAAAGAAACCATCATAGTCTATCAAGTAAACTCATAATGACCCAGCTGGAAGAAACTCCTCTAAATTCCACATCCGCACACATACTAGCTCATAGCTAGTATTCCAATTTCAAAACCAAAATGATGAAAAATCCAAACAACTCTTACTACCAGCAAGCTTCAGCAAAACAAGATCATAAACCCTCAATGTATCCGCTGTGTGAAGACACTAAATACCTACAAATCATCATGCACTCCATGGAAGCCAGGGTTCCATGTGTAGCCATGATAAAGAAACAACAAAAATACCTAAACCCAAACTCAAAGATAATTAATTTTTTTTTTAAGTCCATCGCATATTTTGTAAGGAATATCCTTTTCTCAAAATACCGACATCATTATGATAAGACATACAAACATTAATCCAAAGTGAATGATAGTTGTCGATACCTGATATCACTCAAGAGTTTGAATATTCCTTGGTCACTGCCATGTGACTTTAAAAAAAAATCATCCCCATGTTAAATATAAAAGGCTCGAAACAATATCACTTTGAACAATGTTTTCAAATAAATATTTAAAGCTCGGTGATAGTTTAATATCATATGCAAAATTTGAAGGGCTCGGACAACAATGAAGACAAGTATTTGTGAAGACCAATGCTAAGCAAAATTCCAAATATTCACGTTTGTGTATCAACCAAGATATATAATAATGTGTGCTAGAAGACTTCACACAAGGTGAAGCACATATTTTATAAATACCTTGTGAAGTCAAACAAATCTCATAGCTGAATGTCGACATTACATTCAATATAAGCAATGAAATTCTATCACTTGTATATGACAAATATAACCCCTACACATGAATCCAACAGATTAGACCATACAAAGATAGTAGAACTTAATAGAATTCCAACCATATCAAAGTGAACTCAGCACCAACAAATTAAGATAAAAAACAAGTAATTATGCCAACTATGCCAATAACAAATGAATATGCTAAACTGTGAATGCCGAAATGATATGCATAGCATTGAAATTGTGCCAGATGATATGAAATCAAAGAGAATAGTAATGCCAAGCTTGAGTAAACTTGAATTGAATAAATTATCCCTACTGAATATTCATGTGGAAAATAAAATCAACTATGTAAAGCATCATATGCCATGAAGATCAAACCACCAAACTAACATGAGTCATCAACATGTAAATATGTCACCATCACTGTAAACATCATGTGACTGTATAAGTGTGAATCAGTGAAAACGAAAGCATTGGTACTAAATCAAACCAACTTATCAGTTTTGACATCAAGGACAAATATGCCACAAAGATAAAGTCAACAGGTTCATGGTTCCTAACAAGCTCAGAACCCCTAAAGAAATAAGTACGAACACTTTGAATGGTTTCCAAAGGAGAAGAAACCTCCAATTTCATGTTGGTTCCTGGTTCCCATCAAGATGGGAACCCCTAACAAGGAATAAATAGAGATGAACCTGAAATAATTTTTTGACATGTGGCAAATTTTTATTGTAGAAATTGAGTTTTTGGTAAGAAAAATGAACTTCCTTTCCTTGATGGTTGAGCTTCCTTACACATAAGAGGTATATGATATTGGAAGACAATGTGTTTTGGGGTTCATAATTTGAAGGAAGAATATTGTAATGTAGAGATGAAGACCATAAGTTATAACAAGAACTTTGTTGTAATTATGTAATGAATGCTTCTAATAATAAAGAATTTGAATTTTTTTTACATTGTCTTCAATTAATTGCTCTATGGGTTCCTCGATAAGGTTCTTTGGCCATGATTGCATCAAATTTTGATTTGTTTCATATTATTATTAATATTATAATTATCAAAATTAGTTGTTAACAAATAGGAATTGAAATCATGATTTTCTTTATTTTTGAAATTTTACCTCATAATTAATATGAAATAACTAATCTTGAAATGGCAAGGTTTTCTTATAAATGTTACAAATTATTTATACTTGAAACATAGAAAAATAGGATAGGGGAATTTCCCAAAATGGAAAAGTGGATCCAAAGCGGGAAAAGGGGTCCTACTTCTCTAATTTCATTAAGAAATGAGATTCACACAATGAAATGAATATCAACCCTTAGGTGAATCAAAATAAAGTATCAATTTGTTCATTGCATCCTAGACAGTCAGTGTCCCCCAGTGTCTCACCCTTTGATTGTGGAGCTCTGGTGGCAATATTTGTTCTTTACTAGGTGGTTTCTTTGGTTGGAGCACAATAACAAGGTCTTTAGAGACAAAAATTCATTGTGGTTGGTGGTGGTTGTAGTCACGAAAAAAGTATCCCTTCTACTTTTCCTGGCTTGTTTGGGCCCTCCTTGTGAGTTAGGATTATTTTTTCCTTGATTTAGTGTTGTAATGTGATTGACACATTCACATTAGGTCTCAGGCCTTGTGAACTAATGGATTTAAATGGTACCTTTCTAAAGTGTTGTGAAGTGTTGTAACACACTTCCAAACTTTACTAAGGTATTATCAACCTAATAAACCTCTTTTTAATTAAGATAAACATTAATCTTTCCCTATTTGGAGTTTTTAAAAGTGTTGTAACACACTTTCACACTTTCCTAGGTATTTCATTAATAATTGGGCTTTCTTATGTTTTAATTTGCCCTATTTTGCATCCACAAGCCCTATTTAATGCATCTTTTCGAGGAAAATCTCTACACCAATCATAATTCAAGTGTTTTAGGCTTGAGTGGCCCAAATTTAGTGATCTAGGACTCATTCTCCACCTTGGTAAAATGGGTCCCACCTATATCTTTTGGTCTCAAACATGGTTTCACACATTTCAAAGAATTTTTTAAAAATGGTCCTAAAAATTAAGCCTGGTGGGCCTCATTCGCCACCTTGGGCGTATGAGTCTTATGTGGCCCAAAATCAAAATTAATTCAAATTTCTGGTGAGATTTTATTCTCCTAGATCTGATGTCAGCTTGTAGTGTTGTAATTTCGGGAATATTTGCATAATTGAGTATAAATAGAAGGTTCTTTCACTCATTTTCATCCTAACACCCCAAGCATTCAAGTATTCATCCTTATAGAAATCTTGAGTTTGCAAGAGCATTCAAGAGCATTCAAGGAAAAATTATCAAGAATTTTAGAGAATTCTTCAAGCATCATCATGTCAAGGATTCCATGCATCATGTTTTCTACTTTGCTAACAATTGTGATGTAAGGTTTTATGATTCAAGCAAGTATTACATTCAAGATTTATCACCTTCAAGAAAGAATCAAGATCCGCATCCATTGCATCCATCTCAAGCATATTTGTAGTAGTTTATGAAAGGAAAATAAGATGTGCAGAATACGCTTTCCTAATGCTAAAACCATAGAGGAGAAGTACAAAAAAACTTTATTTAAAAATTTCTTGTGTTTGAGATGCACATACACAGTAAGACGAGAGAAACATAAATAAAACATACACAAAGATAACACCAAATATACGTGGGAAAACCCTTACGGGAGAAAAACCCACCACACCAAGCAAAGTATCTTTGTATTTCAGTAAACAAATTACATAAAAAGTTACAGACTTCACTCTCTGATAGTTAGCTCACAGGCAACAGACTTTAGTTTGAACCCCCTCATTGTTTCAATGCTATTATCGCATACACTGAATCACAACTCTCACTGTCACCTTACTCTCTATGCCTATCACTCTCCAACAACCAAAGGAGGATCCAATTTAATTCCACACTTCACCAACAAGAAACTAGATCTCTGATCAGATCACCCTATAATCACACATCGAGCCGCCCATACATTTAATTCTATTACAGAGAATTACCTAGATTTGGACTCTATCAACCGCTGAATCATATCTTACAGTTAATGCACATATTTCTTTCATAGATTTAAACATTCGACCAATAACAATTGATTTTCAACAGTAATGTAAAATCAACGAATGAGATCGCACCACATTTCATCACGCCATTCATCCATCACTTTGACTATCGAAATAGTCAATTGTGCCCCGATAAACTCCTACTGACCTACCATGGTATGGCCTAACGGCCACCGTAGTATGGCAATAACCGTTTGATTGCCAGACTGCTAGAGTCCACAAAGACACTTATACACATCTTGTGCAATTTCGGGGAATTAAAAAAAGCACCAAAAATATTCCCTAAAAGACTTCCAGAACAATGACACATGTTCAAAGCTTGCACACTTTGCATGTTTC
The DNA here is from genome assembly GCA_007115665.2 of Sequoiadendron giganteum. Lineage (NCBI taxonomy): Eukaryota > Viridiplantae > Streptophyta > Pinopsida > Cupressales > Cupressaceae > Sequoiadendron > Sequoiadendron giganteum. The sequence continues at coordinate 381,100,050 of CM021100.1, read as the reverse complement.
CAAGTGTAAAACACTCAAATGTTCACAAGAGTTCATCGATACTCACCTCAACTGAGCGCAAAATAAAACGAGCACCATCGAATTAGTCAAATCTCAATCATAGATCAAGATCCTTTTTTGTCGGTACACTTATATTGTGGTCCCCACCAATTTTCTACCATCTACCATCGGTCCATCAGCATAGCCTATTGAAGAGATCCACTGATGATCCCAATTCACATCGATAGAGCATTTATCGAATATTGGCATATCGATGAGATAATACATTTTCACTCACCAATATGCGATCGTTCTATCGATGAAGCCAAGGTCATCATGCTACCGCCAAAGAGAAGGAAGGAATTCATGGTATAGAGAGTAAATTCATCAAGTCCTTAATAGAGGTTCAAGCCAGCAAGTTGAGGCACATTTTCCAACAAGCTCCCACTTGACGAAGACTTATTGGCTTCCTCCAGACTTCAAATTTACTAATGATCATAGGCCCCAAGGAACATTGAACTTGCACACCATCTGAACTTTTCCATGCTCAGTGGCTTTTTCGAAGCATCAACAACATTCCTCAAAGTATCCACCTTTTCTAAACAAACCTTTCCATCCTCAACCATATCTCGAACAAATTGATATTGTGCATCGATATACTGCACATCCTCCATTCCTTGGTTATTTCCATCCCCAAAATATACGTTTTCTTCGCATCCATCTTCTCGATCTCTAAGTCACATGTAATTGCTAAAGACAAAAAAATATGATAGATGTTAGCTTAGGTACAGGGGAAAACATTTCTCCATAATCAATTCCCTCTACCTGGGAATATCCCTTTGCAACCAACCTCGCTTTATACTTTTCAACACTGTCATCTAGACCAATCTTCTTCTTAAATACCCATTTACAGCCAACAGGCTTTTGCCCTTCAGGAAAAGGTACCAGATCCCAGGTTTCATTCTTCTTCAATGATTTCATTTCTTCATTCATGACTTCCAACTAGGAATTTGAATCAAACATATTAATTTCCTCTTTCATAGTCCTAGGCTCATTAGTGTTAGTAATCAAAGCTTACGCACAGTTTGAATCTAACATAGAGAAACCATACCTATCAAGTTGTCATCTTTCATGTGTAGACCTTCTTATTGGCTGAGGTTGTGGTTCTTCATCTTCAAAACTCTTAGAGTTGCCTGAACTCTCCTAAGTTTTAGGTACACCATGTAGTTCCTCTTTTTCTAGATTTTGATGAATGTTAACTACATCATTCTTCTTTTCTCTTTGACCTCTCTCTAACTATGCATTAGTTTTTGAAGGCTTCAACTCATGCAATATTATACTTCTGCTATACAAAGCCTTCTTAGTATCAGGATTCCAAAGCTTGTATCCTTTCACACCAACATCATAGCCAATTAAGATACATTTAACACCCTTGTTCTGCAACTTTGATCTTTTCTCATTCGACACATATGCATATGCCTCATAGCCAAAGACACAAATATGTCTCAGAGAGGGCTTCTTACTAGACCAAGCTTCCAAAGGTGTTTTGTCAAAAAGAGCTGAACAAGGTGAATGATTTACCAGTTAACATATTATAGCCACAACCTCATCCCAAAACTTCTACTCCAAACCAGCACTGCTCAACATACTTCTCGCTCTCTCCATTAATGTTTTGTTCAAACTTTCAGCAACTCTATTTTTTTGTGGAGTATAAGGTGTAGTTTTATGCCTTTTAATCCCATGGTCTTTGCAGTACCTTTTCAAATCTGCAGAAAAAAACTCACCGCCATTATTTGTCATAAAACATTTGATTTTCCTTCCAATCTGATTCTCTACCAAGTATTTAAACTCTGTAAACTAACTGAACACTTTTGATTTACTTTTAAGGAAGTATAAAAATGCCCTTCTCGAATAATCATCGATAAAAGAAACATAATATCTAGAATTTGATAATGAAGGAAAATTCACTAAACCAAACACATTAGAATGAACATAATCCTATACACTAGAAGATTTATGAGGACTCGAATAAAAAGAAACATGATATTTCTATCCATAAATGGAGAGCTCCCAAAAATCGGTCTCAAGGTTACAATCAACAAGCCCTTCTACAATATTTTTATTCTTCAAGGTTTTTAAACCTTTATCACCTATATGACCGAGTCTATGATGCCATAGCACGGTTTTCTCAGCTGGGAGTTTCACCTCCAAGGAATTTGCATCCAGAGGACCGTCATTCTCCTTGTCTACATGAGCATCTTTTCGTGACTTTATAGAGACATTGTTACATTGAACAAGACGTGTATTCAGCTTGTACAGAGCTCTAGTACATGCACCCTTAGCTAGCACCATAGTGCCTCTAGCTATCTTACATCCTTTACTCGAGAAAGAAACTTCCACACCAGCATCATTAAGCTTACTGACAGAAATTAAGTTACGAGCCAAATCTGGTATGTGTAGTACATCACCAATCCCTTTGATTCTTCCATTAGGGAATTGTATTTTGACTCTTCCACGGCCAAAAATCTCTAGTGTTGAATCACTTGCTAGGTACACCTTTCCACCATCATACTTTTTGTATTTAGTGAACCATTCTCTATGATACATCATGTGGAAATATGCACCTGATTCAATCAGACAAACATCAACCGATGCATGAGTCACCAAGGCTACAATGAAGGCATCTGCATCACTTTGAGAAGAATCATTATCTGACGAGTTATTCTTCTTCTTCTTCTTACAATCCTTTTGGATATGGCGAGGTTGCCCAAAATTCTAGCATTTGACCTGGGACTTTTTACCAGTAGACTTTAATCTCCCTTCATATTTAGTTTAGAATTTTTGTCTTTATTCTTGCCTTTCTCCTTCGATCTACCTTGAACAACAAGGGCCTCTTTGGCCATCTCTGAAGACTTCCTCTGCATCTCTTCAGACAACAGTGAGGCAACAACATCTTGCATCTTGAAATTAGTGGTCATACTTCCAATAGCCATTACAAGATGATCCCAAGTGTCAGGTAACGAACATAACATGAGCATGCAACGATCCTCCTCCTGTATCTTCACACCCACATATGCCAACTGAGCAACACTCATATTAAATGATTTTAGATGGTCTGCAGCAAATGCTCCTTCTTCCATCTTCAAGGAGTATAACTTCTTCCTCAGGAAAATATTATTTACCAAAGACATTCCCTAATAAATATCACCAATCTTCTTCCATAACGAAGTTGCAGTCTTCTCCTCATGGACATTCAGGAGTACACAATTAGCAAAATAAGTATTATCAAGCCTCTATATTTTATATCTACAAGATCCCAATCTTCTTGTTTCATACCTTGTGGCATAGTTCCAGACACAGCAACCCAGAGGTCTCTATCCACAAGCAAGTCTTCCATTTTGAGTTTCCACAACTCAAACTTTCTGCCATTGAATTTTTCAATTTATACTCTACTTGATGTACTTGCCATCTCAAATAGAACTTGGTTCTAAATTTGCAAGGCTCCCACTGGAACAGTATTTGCATAAAAAACCAGCCCTAGTAAGAAGGATAACACAACTGGCCAATCTCTGATACCACTTGAAAAGAAAACAAGACGTGCGGAATACGCTTTCCTAACACTAAAACCATAGAGGAGAAGTGCCAAAAACCTTTATTTAAAAATTTCTTACATTTGAGATGCATATACATAATAATACAAGAGCAACAGAAATAAAACATACATAGAGATAACACCAGATATACTTGGGAAAACCCTTATGGGAGAAAAACCCACCACATCAAGCAAAGTATCTATGTCTTTCAATAAATAGATTACATACAAAGTTATAGACTTCACTCTCTGATAGTTAGCTCACAGGAAACAAACTTTAGTTTGAATCCCCTCACCGCTGCAATGCTATTACCATATACAATGAATCACAACTCTCACCGTCACCTTAGTCTCTATGCCTATCACTCTCCAACAACCAAAGGAGGGGTCAATTTAATTCCATACTTCACCAAAAAGCAACTAGATCTCTGATTAGATCACCTTGCAATCATGCATCAGGTTGCCCAAACATTTAATTCCATTACAAAGAATTACCTATATTTAGATTCTATCAACCGTCGAGTTAGATCTTACAGTTAATGCACATATCGCTTTCACAGATTTAAACATTCGACCAATAACAGTTGATTTACAAAAGCAATGTAAAATCAACGAATGAGATTGTTCCATGTGTCTTCACTCCATTCTTCCATCACTTTGGATATCAAAATGGTCAATTGTACCTCGAGAAACTCCTACCAAGCTACTGCGGTATGGCGATAACCGTCTGATTGCCTGACCGCCAAAGTCCACCAAGGCACACGTACACATCTTGTGCAATTTTGAGGAATAAAAAAAAACACTAACAATATTCCCACAAAGACTTCCTAAAGAACAAAATGTGTTCAAATCCTGCACACTTCGCATGACACCAAGTGTCAAATACTCAAATGATTCCACTCGGTTCAGAAGAGTTTGTCGGTACTCATCTCAACTAAGCACGGAATAAAACAAGCACTGTATGATTATTCAAATCTCAGCTATAGATCAAGATCCCCATTCATCGATACACTTATGTTGTGGTACCCACCAAGTCACTACCATCTACCATCGGTCCATCAATGTAGCCCGGTGAAGAGTTCCATCGATGACCCCAAGTCACACCGATAGAGCATTTATCGCATATCGTTATATTGGTGAGACAACACATTATCACTCACCGATATGTGATCATTCTACCAATGAAGCCAAGGTCATCGTGCTACCACCAAAGAGAAGGAAGGACTTCGCGGTATAGAAAGTAAATTCATCAATTCCTTAATAGAGGTTCAAGCCAGTAATTTGAGGCACATTTTCCAACAAGCTCCCACTTGACGAAGACTTATTGGCTTCCTCTAGACTTCAAATTTATTAACGATCATAGGCCCCAAGGCCCATGAAACTTGCACACCATCTGAACTTGTTCGTGCTCACTGGCTTTGTCAAAGCATCAACAACATTCTTCAGAGTATCCACCTTTTCTAAACAGACCTTTCCATCCTCCACCATATTTCAAACAAAGTGATAGTGCACATTGATATGTTTCATCCTTGCATGCAAATTTGAATATTTTTCCAAACAAATGGCACTCTGACTATCACAAGAAATAGTAATCTACCCTACATCAAAACCAATATCATAATGCAAATGAACAAACCAAATAGCTTCTTTACAGGCATATGTTGCTGCCATGTATTATGCCTTCGTAGTGGAAAAAGCGACTACAGCCTATTGCTTTCTCATCCAACTGATTGCACCACCATTTAACATTAAATTGTATCATATGGTGGATCTGTTGTTGTCAATTTCCCTTGCCCAATCAGAATCCACATATCCATGAATGTTGAGTGTTATTTGTGAAGCAACCAAATTTCCATGGTAACATAGAGCATATTCCAAAATACCTCTCAAATATCTTAACACTCTTTTCACATCATCCCAATGTGTCCTTCCTGGATTTTCCATAAATCAGCTAAGTAATCCCACTACTTGGGAAATGTCTGGCCTTGTACAAACCATCACATACATTAAACTGCCAATGACACTTGCATAAGGCATCCTAGTCATGTCCTCCATCTTAGTAGGAGATTTTGGATAGTCTTCAACAGATAGCTTTGTTCCCTGCAAGACTGGAACAACTAGTTGCTTGCAATCATTCATATAAAATATCTCCAGAATAGTGTTTACATACTTACTTTGACTTACCCAAAGATTTATGCTCTTTCTGTCCCTGATTATTTCCATCCCCAGAATATACCTTGCTACACCCTGATCGTTCCTTTTGAACTTTGCACACAACTAAGATTTAAGATCAGAAATCATAGACTTATTATTTCCAATGAACAACATATCATCCACGTATAGGGTCATAATAAGAACACGATCATTTTCAGATTTATAATACACACAAAGATCAGATTTTGATCTCACAAATCCCATTGACAACACAAAGATGTCAAAATTTTGGAACCACATTCTAGGCGACTACTTCAAACCATACAAAGATTTCTTTAATTTCTAGACCATACTTTCTTTACCTTTTTCGATGAAGCTCTCGGGCTGGGACATGTAAATTTATTCTTCCAACTCTCCATGGAGAAACATTGTCTTCACATCCATCTTCTCAATCTCTAAGTCATACGCGGCTGCTAAAGACAAAAGAAATCTGATAGATGTTAGCTTAGCTACAGGGGAAAAAATTTCTCCATAATCAGTTCCCTCTACCTGGGAATACCCCTTTGCAACCAACCTCGCCTTATACTTTTCAACACTGCCATCTAGACCATTCTTCGTCTTAAATACCCATTTACAACCAACAGGCTTTCACCCATAAGGAAAAGAAACCAAATCTCAGGTTTCATTCATATTCAATGATTTCATTTCTTCATTCATGGCTTCCAACCACGAATTTTAATCAGACATATTAATTGCCTCTTTCACAGTCTTAGGCTCATCAGTGTTAGTAATCAAAGCTTAGGCATAGTTTGAATCTAACATAGAGAAACCATACCTATCAAGTTATCATCTTTCACATGTAGACCTTCTTACTATCTGAGGTTGTTGTTCTTCATCTTAAGAACTCTGAGAGCTACTTGAACTCTCCTCAGTTTTACATACACCATGTAGTTCCTCTTTTTTTGGAGTTTTAGGAATGTCAAATACATCATTCTTCTTTTCTCTTTGACCTGTCTCTAACTTTGCATCAGTTGTTGAAGGCTTCAGCTCACGAAATATTACACTTCTTCTATACAAAACCTTCTTAATATCAGGATTCCAAAGATTGTATCCTTTCACACCAACACCATAGCCAATGAAGATACATTTAACAGCCTTGTTCTCCAACTTTGATCTTTTCTAATTCGGCACATATGCATATGCCTCACAGCCAAAGACACAAATATGTCTCAGAGAGGGATTCTTACCAGACCAAGCTTCCAAAGGTGTTTTGTCAACAAGAGCAGAACAAGTTGAACGATTTACCAGGTAACATGTTGTAGCCACAACCTTAGCCCATAAATTTTGCTCCAGACGACCACTGCTCAACATACTTCTCACTCTCTCCATTAACGTTCTCTTCAAGATTTCAGCAACTCCATTATGTTGTGGAGTATAAGGTGTATTTTTCTGCGTTTTAATCCCATGGTCTTTGCAGTACCTTTCAAACTCTGCAAAAAAAAACTCACTGCCATTATCCATCCTCAAACATTTTATTTTCCTTCCATTCTAATTCTCTACCAAGTTTTTAAACTCTTTAAACTAACTGAACACTTTTGATTTACTTTTAAGGAAGTTTAAAAATGCCCTTCTCGAATAATCATCGATAAAAGAAACATAATATCTAGACTTCAATAATGAAGGAACATTCACTAAACCAAACACAACAGAATGAACATAATCATGTACACCAGAATATTTATGAGGACTCAAATAAAAAGAAACGCAATGTTTATTTCCTTAAATGCAGTGTTCATAAAAATTTAACTCAAGGTGACAATCAACAAGTCTTTCTACCATATTTTTATTTTTCAAGGTTTTTAAACCTTTCTCACCTATGTGACCGAGTCTATTATGCCACAACATGGTTTTCTTAGCTTGGAGTTTCACCTCTAAGGAATTTGCATCCAGAGGAGCGTCATTCTGCTTCTCTACATGAGCAGCTTTTCTTGACTTTATAGAGACGTTACATTGAACAAGACATGTATTCAGCTTGTACAGAGTTCTAGTATGTGTACCCTCAGACAACACCATAGCGCCTCTAGCCATCTTACATCCTTTACCTGAGAAAGAAACTTCTACACCAGCATCATTAAGCTTACTGATAGAAAGTAAGTTACGAGCCAAACCTGGTATGTGTAGTACATCACCAATCCCTTTGATTCTTCCATTACAGAATTGTATTTTGACTCTTCCACGACCAACAATCTCCAGTGTTGAATCACTTTCCAAGTACACCTTTCCACCATCATACTTTTTGTATTTAGTGAACCATTCTCTATGAGACATCATGTGGAAAGATTCACCTGATTCAATCAACCAGACATCATCCGATGCCTGAGTCACCAAGGCTGCAATGAAGGCATTTGCATCACTCTAACAAGAATTATTGTCTAAAGATTTATTCTTCTTCTCCTCCTTACAATCCTTTCACATATGGACAAGCTGCCCATAATTCCAGCATTTCACCTTGGAATTTTTACCAGGAGACTTTGATCTCCCTTTAGATTTAGTTTAGACTTTTTGTCTTTCTTCTTGCCTTTCTCCTTCGATCTACCTCAAACATCAAGGGCCTCTTTGGCCATCTCTGAAGACTTCCTCTGCATCTCTTGAGATAGCAATGAGACAACCTCTTCCATCTTTAAAGTAGTGGTCGTACTCCCAATAGCCATTACAAGATGATCCCAAGTGTCAGGTAATGAACATAACAAGAGCATGCGACGATCCTCCTCCTCTATCTTCACACCCACATATGCCAACTAAGCAACACTCATATTAAATGAGTTCAGATGGTCTACAACAGATAGTCCTTCCATCTTCAAGGAGTATAACTTCTTCCTAAGGAAAATCTTATTTACCAAAGACTTTCCTTGATAAATATCACTAAGCTTCTTCCATAGCGAAGTTGCAGTCTCCTCCTCATGGATGTTCAGGAGTACAGAATCGGCTAGACTATGTCTTATCAAGCCTCTATCTTTTCTATCTACAAGATCCCTATATTCTTGTTTCATACCTTGTGGCATAGTTCTAGACACAACAACCCATAGGTCTCTATCGACAAGCAAGTCTTTCATTTTGAGTTTCCACAATTCAAAGTTGCCGCCATTGAATTTTTCAATTTCTACTCTAAAGGAAAAGAAGACATGCGGAATACGATTTCCTAACGCTAAAACCACAGAGGAGAAGTGCAAAAAACCTTTATTTAAAACTTTCTTACATTTGAGATGCACATACACAATAAGACAAGAGCAACATAAATAACACATACACAGAGATAACACCAGACATATGTGGGAAAACCCTTAAGGTAGAAAAACCCACCACACCAAGCAAAGTATCTTTGTATTTCAGTAAACAGATTACATACAAAGTTACAGACTTCACTCTTTGATAGTTAGCTCACAGGAAGCAGACTTCAATTTGAACCCCCTCACTGTTCCAATTCTATTACTGCATACAATGAATCAAAAATCTCACCGTCACCTTAGTCTCTATGCCTATCACTCTCCAACAACCAAAGGAGGGGCCAATTTAATTTCAGACTTCATCGAAAAGCAACTAGATCTCTGATTAGATCACCTTGTAATCACGCATCGGGCCACCCCAACATTTAATTCCATTATAGAGAATTACCTAGATTTGGATTTTTTCAACCACCGAATCAGATCTTATAGTTAATACACATATCACTCTCACAGATTTAAACATTCGACCAATAACAGTTGATTTACAACAATGATGTAAAATCAATGAATGAGATCATGCCACATGTCATCACTCCTTTCATCTATTGCTTTGACTATTGAAATGGTCAATTATGCCCCAAGCAACTTCTACCGAGCTACCATTGTATGGTGATAACCGTCTGATTGCCAAACTGCCTGAGTCCACCAAGACACACATACACATCTTGTGAGATTTAGGGGAATAAAAAAAAATCACCAACAATATTCCCACAAAGACTTCTGAAATAACGACATGTGTTCAAAGCCTGCACACTTCGCATGCGTCCAACTTTCAAACACTCAGACAATTCCACTCGGTTCACAAGAGTTCGTCAGTACTCACCTCAACTGAGCGCAGAATAAAACGAGCACCATAGGATTACTCAAATCTCAATCATAGATCAAGATCCTTGTTCGTTGATATACTTATTTTGTGGTTCCCACCAATTCACTTTCATGTACCATTGGTCCATCGATGTAGCCCGGTCAAGAGTTCCACTGATGACCCCAAGTCACACCGATAGAGCATTTATTGCATATCAGCATATCGATGAGACAACACATTGTCACTCACCGATATGCAACCATTTTTTCGATGACGCCAAGGTCATCATGCTACCACCAAAGATAAGTAAAGACTTCATTGTATAGAGATTAAATTCATCAAGTCCTTAACAAAGGTTCAAGCCAGCAAGTTGAGGCACATTTTCCAACAAGCTCCCACTTGACGAAGACTTATTGGCTTTCTCCAGACTACAAATTTACTAATGAGCATAGGCCCCAAGGCCCATCTAACTTGCACACCATCTGAACTTGTCTGTGCTCACTGGCTTTTTCAAAGCATTAGCAACATTCTTCAGAGTATCCACCTTTTCTAAACATAACTTTTCATCCTCCACCATATCTCGAACAAATTGATACTGCACATTGATATGTTTCATGAACTTGTCTATTCTCATTACTATACATCGATATGTTTCATGATTTTTTTTGTGCTCATCATGTCAAGAGGATTATCAAGCATTTTAGAGAATTCTTCAAGCATCAATCATCATGTCAATGATTTCATCCATCATTTTTTTCACTTTGCTAACAATTGTGATGTAGGATTTTATGATTCAAGCAAGTATTACATTCAAGATTTATCACCTTCAAGAAAGAATCAAGATCTACATCCATTGCAGTCATCTCAAGCATATTTTTAGTATTTTATTGCAAGGGTTTGGTGAGTTACAACATTGTCATTTTTTTGTTCATCATTCTCCACTCATATTTTATTTTATTTCAAGGATTTATTTCGAAAACGAGGCTTGACCAAGGAAAACCCCTATCTAGTAATCCTACAACATTTTTCCCTCTCCTTTATGTGTGATTTCCAAGTCTAGGTTGTATATTTCCTAAGGAGCGACATTGGAGAAAAGTTGTTAGGTCACTCAAAATTGTCAAAGTTGTCATCAAGCCTTGGAGAAGACCTGCAGGTTGAAAATTAGAGATTCAGATTTGGAAACCAATCAAGAAGGACAGAGCATACAAAGAAGAGAAATTTTAGCCTTTGAAGATTCAAAATATCCCAAATGGATTAATTCGCCACTTCTAGCGAATGAGTCCCAGTTCTAGTCAATTTTTAGGATTTTCCAGATTTGGATACCCATTTGGCATATGCCTGTTCTCCCACAGTTTTTTAGATTCTGGAATGCTTCACCTAGCTTGGTGAATGAGTCTTAGTTAGAATTAAAGTTATATTTTCCAATGTTCCATATCTCCATCTAGCTATTTCCAGATGCACACATTCTATTTTGTAGTTTTTTGTTTCATTTCAGTCAATTTTCTAGGTCATTTAGTGTTACTTTGCATTCAATTATGGTTTTACATTTCAGATTTCATTTCATTATCTTTCCAAGTTGAAACTTGTTGTTGAACCCCTTATTAGTCTACTTTCATCCCCTAGGATATCCCTACTGCAAGATCTCTTTCTCTTTTGCATTGATATCTCTAGGGTTATCCTTTAATGGAATAGATTTGAAAGTGGGTTTGATAGCACTTAATCACCTTAATTAATGTCAGCCCCATTTTTAGATGGTTCCATTTTGGTGAACCTGAATTTAGAACACTAAAATTCTGATTTGGAGTGCATTATCATCCTAGATCTTTCTTGCATTAGGATTTGTATTGGTTAATTTTCATTCTATGGTTTTCTATTTTTCATTAGTGAAAGCTCATATAGCTTGCATTTTTGCATCTCATTTCATTGAAATTCATACAAAATCTGTATTTTCATTTCACATACAAATCATAAAAAGCATAAAATTTAATTACAATTTTTTAAAATATTGAAAAAAAATCCTCTAGATTCTCTCTGAATCGTTGAGCAGATAAACTCTCATTTATGAGAATTTTGTTCCTCAGCATCAGGGGGCATTTATATCCACATCTTTCTCTGTTAAGTTAGTTAGTTAGTTACCTTTCTATAAATAAGTGTTCCTCCTATGCGAGTGAACGTAATAGTTAGTAGAGATTGGACTAGACTAGAGAGTAGATACAGAACAGAGTGTATTGAGATTACTGTTATAATGAGAAACAGAGTTTTGTGTTAGTTTTCTTACAAGCAGAACAACCATGTATATGATTCCAAGTTTATGAATAAAAGATGATGAAGTTTTGAGTTCAATTGTTGCATAAATTGGTTGATGCTTGCTAAGGGGGCCCACTTAGTGAGTATCTGTAGTTAGTTGTTTATTTCCTATTGTTTATCTGTTAGAATTTTATTCCAAAAAGTTTATGCGCAAACTCAGTCTTATATTGTTCCTGCAGCATAAGGAATCCATCCCTGTGTCTGTTGCTGCAATATAAGGCCAGTTCTTGGTTTTTTTCCCAGTAATGGTTATTACGATTCCTGCTTTAATTAAGTTATGCTTAAGTTGACAAGACTTTGCTTTACATTCCTGCATTAGGGGTAGAATTCCTTTTAAGCATCTATTTCTAGTAAGTTGTGGCTAAAATCGGTTCTTAGTGCACATACAGTGCCACTCCATTTCAAGTATACATTCCCTGGTTTGACAAAGTAAATGAACGACCATGAGAAGATGTTAGTCACCTGCTAGAATGTCCAATTCCCAGGTTTGGATTTGCCATGACTTTTATATCCTTTTGTGGGCGACAACGAGTCTTTGGGTGAGTTCAAGAGTTTTTAGATGCCTTTTCATATATTTTATTGAAAATAAGGTCTAAATAGACCAATATTTCATGTATTTATGGATTTTGTTAGTTTGGTGATCAAATGTGCAAGTGTGCACTCTTGCTTTAGAAAATTGTCACTTTTGCCATATAATATTTGAAGGAAAATTATTCAAATTGTAAATGGAAGTGCAATAAAAGAGTCTATAAGTTGTATTAGAGATTAAATAAAGGTGTTTGAGTGGTCTTAGGTGTCTTGGACAATAAAGTTGCATAATGTTGCCTATTCAGCAAAAGTTGTCAATGTTAGCACTTTTAAAGACAAATGAAGGTCTTGGTGTGAAATTGATATTCTTCCATAAATTAATTTTCCTACTTTCATTTGGCTCCCTTTGAAGAGATTTTCATTGAACTTTGTGCTTGGAATTCATAAATTTCTAGAAACCCGGTTCTTGGACAATCAAGGGTTTGAGGGAAATTTAATGTCTTAGATAGCATCCCACCTATTGTTCTCTCCATTACTTTGTGGGGTGACCATGTAGGATTTACATATTATTTTCTTAGGAGTAGAGAAGAACAAGTTTAAATTTTTCTCATGGATGATGTTGGTTTAAGGGGAAATACCCTATTTTCTCATAGAAAATAATAGTTCAAACCTAAGAAAGAGGGGTGCAACATTTCCAGATGGTAGATGAGGGTTCCTTAAGCTTGGGGGGACATATACAGAGGTTTCTATGAAGGTTTTTTGAATTGTGAAGTTTTGGAAGGTAGAGTTTCAGTAAGGAGGCCTAAAAACCCTTGTTTCCTAGGTTCTAAAGAGGGGTTTGAAACTTGTTGATGGAATGAGTACTTGGGATCCTCAAACCTTGATAATTGTTAGTTTTAAAACCTAAGACAAGACTTTTTTCAATGATGGAGGCCTGGTGGTGGGTTCTTGAGGGGGCCCCTTTGAAAAATTGGCTAATTTGGGCCCTAAAACAGTGAAATTTGTCATTTTGAGGAAAGTGTCTTAAAAGAGTAATATGTGGATTTTTTATATATCTCATACCACTGAAATGGATATCTATATCAATCATTTTTTTGACAGGTGTTTTGGGAGGTTTGTGAGAAAAATACCTAAAATTAGTTTATGAAGCCTATAAGGCAATTTTGGGTCAAAAGTGGCTTTTAGAGGAGTTTGTTTGATTTTCTTTTTGTAGGTGGTTGAATTTCAATATTCTAACATATTTAAGGTGTTAAAACTATTTTCTTGCATCAAATTTCAATTTGGATTCATAATGAAGAGTCATGGTTGATAGGTAACCCTATTGTCCTATTGAGTCAATTGAAGGTTGATGTCTTGGTTGGCATATTTGAGAGAATTTGTGTCAATTTGTATCTTGGGTTCCCACCACTCTGCATCAACCTAGCTCCAGGCCCACAACATACTCCCCCAATGTATCTAAATTTTTTTTTAACTTCTTAACTAACTTATCTCTTGACAACTTTGCCAAAAATGCAATTTTTTGCAAATGTCAAGCCAAATCTCCCCCCTAAACACCTAGAATGACTCGGAAGAGCTAAATAAATATTAAGAGTGGTCTCATAGACCTTATTTAACATAGATCAAGATATTAGACTCAAAAACAACAAGAACCTTTCTTTTACCCATCTTCACATGCACCAAAAACCCTCCTTTTTACCCAAGAAACTAGTGGTTTATTGAAAAACACACATCCAACCCTCAACAATCTTATGAATACTTAAAAAAGGTATAAAATGGTCTGAAAAAACTTAATTCAACAAGACACCATCCTGCCCCAATGCAAAACACACTTTAGTATATCAAAACCACTTGAAATCTCACAGAAAACTCAAAATTTCACTTTAGGGCTTCATGTCCAACACCCTTTTAGACCTCCCCTGCACACAACAAAAAATTCACTCACCTATTTATTGATGATATTCATTCAAATATTCATAATTATTATTTGCATCGATTTTTTCCTAAAGCATAGACAACAACTTCTTCAATTGACAATTTTCATTCAATGGTGTTCCCACGCCATGTATGCTTCCATAGTTTGTATACATATATATGACATAAGTTGAAATTTTGTATTCTTTTCCATGCTATAGATAAAATTATATTGCATGCCGAATAAAAAGATAAAGAGGAAACTAACAGACAAAGAGAAGGAGAGAGTTTGGATGGCTGCATATCATGAAAAGAAAAAATTGGGAATGATTGACGAAAACAAGCCAATTGAAGAGGAACCTCAACCGTCAAAAAGAGAAAAGGAATTGGCATCGTGGTAAGATAGATTAAGATACCGTAGTTGGAGACACACCCTCTATGACAAGTGAATATGAAGGGACACCATTAAACACAAGCGAATATGGAGGGACAACATCTATCGAAAGTGAATATGGAGGGACAGCATATATTGCAAGTGAATATGGAGGGACACCATCTACCACAAGTAAATATTTCTGGACAACATCCAACACATCTCAATTTGAGAGTACATCATCACTCGGATTTGACGAAGAAGGTATGCCATCATCCCCACGTGAACGTCAAGGTATGTCTTCTTCTCCACCCTCGATCAACGGTATGCAATCTAGCCCACCTCAATTAAATATTGATGAAATTCCTAATGTTGAGATGTATGTACCTAGGAGAACACCACCTAGAATTTTGGATAGAAAGCTAAAGTATTTGATTAATATTGATGAGGATATTTTGTAGCACATGGAAGGTAAGATCCTAGCATGCACTTGTAGAAGATATGCTCATAAGATTTGGAAATTTTTCTTTGAAAGGCTAAATGAGACCGCAAGATGTCAACTATTTGGTGAAATGATGTGGGGTGTAAAGTATAGGAACATCATGAAGAATCTTGGGTTGAGAACATCGAATGCATCAAGTGAAGACACTATTGTGAAGAATCTAATGGATGCTTATGAGAGTGTGGGTAAGACCTCACACTCAAAGGATAGTAATGTCACTCGATCTGTCATTACATCGGCTTTGGTAAGTTTTCAAATAAAGAGAGATCGTCTCATTAGAAAGACGAGTGAAAAAATGGGAATTAGTAGAAAAACTTTATGAAGAGCCATTCACAAGCGGCAAAGAATTGAGTGCACTGATTCAAATGAATTATGGGCATTCTCGGGGAGACTATCACGAAAGATAAAGAATTTGTAGAAGCCTTAAGAACACTAATTGAAGAGTATTGGAAGAATAACACAAGGCCATCTCCGAATAAAAGCGATGTGGTAAGAACGAGAATCTGTTGTCGAAATAATGAGCCACATCCAAAGAATTTTTTGGATATGACTCAAACCAAAAAAATTCATAAATTTGAAAATGATTATCCTCAAATTAGTATTTGTCAAAGATTATTTGAAATTCTTAAACCTTTTTATGTCAAGATAAATCAGACACGCACTACTTGTTGTTATAGACTACATACTTAATTCTTTAACCATTATGATTTTTATCATTCTATATGTTTAGATTTACATACTAACGATGTTTTGCAGGATTGAGGCATAGAAGCCCCACCAAAATATTCAAGAGAGTTCTTATCAAAAAAACCTCATTAAATAGAGGATGGCCAGATATTCTAAAAGAAAACATGCCTGGATGGTTCATACGAGTGTTGTGGTGGCTTCCAGCATGTGCCAATATGTCAACATATGGATAGCACAGATGAGGTGGGACATAAACTAGTAGAGTTCAAGAAGTATAAAACAATGGCATTTGCTACAAAAGATGGGTCTCAAGTAAAAAGGTGTGATTTGGTCATTGAGAAGATTCTAGTGTACTAGTTTATGTGCATGTTTTGTGACAATATACTATCTAAGTATCAATGCTTACGCATAGAGCCTGATGGTTGGACATGCAATTCAAGCTATGTAAGGACACCTTTCCAGTTGGTACCATAGTATCAATGGTTGACTTTGCAAAGAACTAAACTCTATAACCACAATGCAAGGTGCAGTCACAGTATTACAACTCCACATAGATTTTGATATTTGTGCACATAACATTCATTCATTCATCTGATAATACAAATGACCAAAGGAAGGTATTGAGGGACTACCAATTTTATATTAGTGATGATCTCACACATTCTCTAGAGCTCGTGCAAGGTTGCTTCTAGATGTTCTACAGTGGTTTGGCTCAGAGGGGCATAGCATATGATTGACATATAATATGGTCGGATAACTGTGCAGCACAATTCCAGAAATCGCACATGTTCTACTGGCTGTGCAAGATGGATGTCATTATAGGTGTTCAACATATGTGGAACTTTTGTGAGGCCGAGCATGGAAAGTGTGAGCTTGATAGTGTGGGAGCATGTGTGAAAAGAGAATTAGAACGAGAAGAGTTAAAGTATATAGACAGTGCAAAGTTCAAAGATGCAAAATCAATCATTGAGGGGTGTAATGCTTTGATGGGTGCAAGTAATGAAGGTACGTCTTTAGTTCATAGATTTTTTTGGTTGATGCATGATACTAACATTGCACCATATGAGTACTATTGTAAACTAACAAGATCAAGTGAGGTACACTCTTTCCTTAGCTCAAATGCAGGTTCATCGAGTATCTATACACGAAAGATGGCATGCTTTTGTTCTTCATGTCCAATGAAAGCCTGGAATGATTGTGAATCAGAGGAGTGGGTTGACAAATGGTTGACAAGTTATCTTAGCCCACTTCACACGTATCACCCTTTGATGGCATTGGAACTGACACAGATGGAATCATCAGTCGACTTTGACCACGTATCATATCTAGTTCAACCAGGTGATATATCTACTTGGTTAGTTGTTGAAATTCCATATCGTTATCTTACTCTATAGTGTATTCGTAATGTTGACTAATTTCAAGAGATTTATTGCACATATCAATGCAGGGCATGTTTATGTAGTTATTGCAGATGAAGACAATGACGAGGGAATGATCTATTACTTATGTCATTTTGTTGAGGCAAAAAAGAAATTGGAGGCCCCAGTTAGAGATGGAGAAAACATTGAATACCCTACAAGCTCAGTTGTGGTTACTAGAACGTGGCTTACAAGGTACCCAAATTTGAGTGTTAAACATTGGCTATTCCAGGACTTTGAAACGCATCGTAAGATTCTTCATTACTCGAACCTTGTCCTGGCATCCAATTTTTGTTTGACCAAATATGGGGGTAGACCTTTGAACAAGACCTTGTGGAAGGTCCGTGAGTCTGACCATGAGGCAATACTTGACACAATAAAGAGTAGATTAGACCCAAATGGTTCGTTGGATTAATTTGTAAGTATATGCAGATTGGTTCTTATTAATTTATAATTGTATGCACAGTAATTTGTTTGATGCCAATGCTATCATCTTCTTTTACTTTTCCTATTTGTAAGTAACCTACTAAACACTGATTGGTCTCCCCTTGTAGAGAATGGAGATATATGAGCCATCCAAGAGAATGTCAGCTAGAAAATCAATGTAACATCCTTACTTTGATGATCTTGACAAATCTCAATCATGATTTTAAGCCATTAGAAAACTGTGTGCAAAGCTTGGTGAGGGAATTTCAAGTTATTACTTTTAAGTTAACCTTATCATGAGAAGCTATGATTTAGACATTATAAGAGCATCTAAAATTTGAACTTACTCTATTCATGAGAGGTGTTGTGTGAAATAGGTATCTTGGAACTCCGAGTGAAGATTTATGACCAGGAGTGACTAAGTTGTGAGACCTGCATGCCTACTTGTAAGTGCCTTCCATCTATTTTAATTTCATTTCCATTTTGGATGCTTTTTCTTTTTCTCTTTTACTTTGCATAGTTGTAAGTAAACTACTAAAAATTGATTGATCTCTCATTGCAAAAAATGCTGATTTATGAGCCATCAAAGAGAATCTCATCCAAAAAATAAATGTGACATCCTTATTTTGATGATATTAACAAATCTGAATTCTGATTTCAAGCCATTATAAAGAGCGTGTGAAGCTTAGCGAGGGAATCTAAAGTTACTCAATTGATGTTAACCTCATAATGAGGACGTATGATGTAGAAATTTAAAGAGAATCTTGAATGTATGGTTGAAATTGTAAAAGATCTGTGAAACAAAGTACCTAAGGCATTGTAATGAGATTTACCCAAATACTGTAATTTTGGAGTTCATGTTTGGTGCAGTAGCACCTTGTTCTCTAAATGCCTTCAATAGGCAAATTTTTAAAATTTGAATTTTGAAATGTAAACAATGTGAAAAAGGTCATATGAAGGTCATATGTAATGTATTCAAAGTCTCGAAGAGGTCATTGGGTGATTAGAGAAGTGATATAAAGCATGTAAGGTCCAGAAAAATGGACATCTTTTGTAATCTTGAATATTTACAATCAATAAAGTCCCTATTTTAGTGATTTTAAGAGTTTAGATCAGTGGAGTAAGTTAGTCTTAGGATTTTTTAGATGTGTGTGTGTTTACCTGTGCAGGGGAATTAAAGAAACAAAGGTTGAGTTGCTGCTACAGGGTTTTATGATGAATTTCCAAGTGAAAAGTGTGTTTCCAAGTGGTGTTTTGAGGAAAAATTCTCAAATGACTTCACAAAAAAATGACTGATCTAGATAGTTGTTATTGAGTTACAACACATACTTCAAAATCAATAGTGACTGTCTTGGAACATGTGCATAAAAAAATGAATTTATTTGCTATCCTCATTAGGCTACCTAGGCCTAATATACAAAAGAACATACCTTTAAACATTCAAAAACCCCCAGAAATTTGTTGGGGCAGTAATTATCATGTATCCAAACCCTTAGATCCACATTTTTTCTTAGGAGAAACTCACTCCACCATGCCAAACCAAAACCCTTATTTTATGCTAGTATAAAGAGGGTTTATTGAAAGGAATAATTCCACACCTTACCAAAACATGCCACTACCTTAGAACTTCTTAAAATCACCTGCACAAGCTCAAAAGACAAACACCCAACCTCTACATGCAATATTTTATCAAACCCTATGGTGAAACCTCATTTTTCATGTCTTTCTCCATCAAAATCTACAAGGGCAACAACACAAACCCCATAAAAATTATTCCCTTTAGATTAGAAACTTCTCATCTGATCCTACAGGATCACGTTGGGCCCCTCTACAAAAAATCTCTCGATTTTGGCTATCTCGTTTTGGTTTTCCCATGGCGGCAAATTTTCACTTGATGGAAAAAGCGTCAAATGCAAGCAGTGCAAAGTGGTACAACTTTAATTTTGCAACTCGTGTGACCAAGCAGACTATTCCAGCGCATCCGTATAGGTATTTTTACACTATGAATGCTCCTCTCTCATATCGAAACATGCGGAATCACTCTGAGCTACGTTCAACTAGATCAATCCCTTAAGTGTCCAAAGTGCTAAATGGCTTTAAAATTTAGCATACTATTACTCAAATATTGTGATGCTTAGAAACCTCTCGTCTAATCCTCCAGGATTGCATTGGGACCCTCTACATAAACCTCTCTCAGTTTTGGCTATCTTGGTGTGGTTTTCCTATAGTAGTGGATTTTCACTTGATAGAAAACTTGTCAAATTCAATTTGTGCAAAGTTGCAAAGTGGTGCAACTTTCGCTCTGCAACTCGTGTAACCAAGTGGACTATTCCAATGTGTCTGAATAGGTATTTTTACACTATTCATGGTCCTCTTTTTCACCGAAACACATGAAATCGCTTTGAGGTACATTCAAATGAATCGATCCCTTAAAGGTCCAAAGTGAAAAATGGCTGCAAACTTCAACATACTATTACTCGGATACCGTGATCCTTAGAAACTTCACATCTAATCCTACAGGATCATGTTGCACCCCTCTACAAAAACCTCTCTCGGTTTTGGCTATCTCGGAGTGGTTTTCCTGTGGCGGCGGATTTTCACTTGATGGAAAAAGCGTCAAATGCAAGTAGTGCAAAGTTGCAAAGTGATGCAACTTTCGTTCTGCAACTCCTATGACCAAGAAGACTGTTCTAGAAAATCTGAATAGGTATTTTTATGCTAGGCATGGTCCTCTTTCGTACCCAAACATGAAGAATTGCTCTGAGCTACATTCCATCGGATCAATCCCTTAAGGGTCTAAAGTGCAAAATGGTTGCAAACTTCACCATGCTATTACTCAGATACTCTGACACTTAGAAACTTCTCATCTAATCCTAAAAGATCCCGTTGGGCCCCTCTACAAAAAACTCTCATTTTTGGCTATCTCGGAGTGGTTTTCGTATAGTGACGGATTTTCACTTGATGGAAAAAGTGTCAAATTCAAGTTGTGCAAAGTTGCAAAGCGGTGCAACTTTCGCTCTGTAACTCGTGTGACCAAGCATAATGTTCCAACGCATCTAAATAGGTATTTTTACACTAGACATTGTCCTCTTTCACAATGAAAATCGTGGAATCACTTTGAGGTACGTTCAACCGGATCGATCTCGTAAGGGTCCAAAGTGCAAAATGGATGCAAACTTCAGCATACTATTACTCAAATATCGTGAAGCTTAGAAAATTCTCATCTAATCCTACAGGATCATGTTGGGCCCCTCTAAAAAAAAATCTCTTGATTTTGGCTATCTTGGAGTGGTTTTCCCGTGATCGCGGATTTTCACTTGATGGAAAAAATGTCAAATGCAAGCAGTGCAAAGTTGCAAAGTGGTGCAACTTTCGTTCTACAACTTGTGTGACCAAGTGGACTATTCTAGTGCATCAAAATAGGTATTTTTACACTAGGCATGGTCCTCTTTCACACCAAAATACGCGGAATCGCTCTAAGGTACGTTCCACCAAATCGATCCTTTAAGGGTCCAAAGTGCAAAATGGCTGCAAACTTCAGCATGCTATTACTCAGATATCGTGATGCTTAGAAAATTCTTGTCTGATCCTACAGGATTGTGTTAGGCCCCTCTACAAAAAACCCTCTTGGTTTTGGCTATCTCAAAGTGGTTTTCCCATGGCGGTGGATTTTCACTTGATGGAAAAAGTGTCATATTCAAGCAGTGCAAAGTTGCAAAGTGGTGCAACTATCGCTTTGCAACTCATGTAACCAAGTGGATTGTTCCAACACGTTTCAATAGGTATTTTTATGCTAGGAATGGTCTTCTTTCACATCGAAACACACGGAATCACTTCGAGCTACATTCCATCAAATCGATCCCTTAAGGGTTCAAAGCGTAAAATGGTTGCAAACTTCAACATGCTGTTACTCGGATACCGTGACACTTAGAAAATTCTCATCTAATCCTCTAGGATCATGTTGGGCCCCTCTACAAAAACTCTCTCAGTTTTGGCTATCTCATGGCAGCGGATTTTCACTTGATGGAAAAAGTGTCAAATTCAAGCTATGCAAAGGTACAAAGTGGTGCAACTTTCGCTCTGCAACTCATGTGACCAAGTGAACTGTTCCAACACATACGAATAGGTATTTTTACGCTAGGCATGGTCCTCTTTTGCACTGAAACACACAGAATCTATCTGAGCTACATTCCACCGGATCGATCTCTTAAGGGTCCAAAGTGCAAAATGGCTGCAAACTTCAATATGCTATTACTTGTATACTGTGATGCTTAGAATCTTCTCATCTAATACTAGAGGATCCCATTGATCCCGTCTACAAAATCCTCTCTCGGTTTTGGCTATCTCAGAGTGGTTTACCCATGGCGGCGGATTTTCAGTTGATGGAAAAAGTGTCAAATGCAAGCAGTGCAAAGTGGTGCAACATTCGTTCTACAACTCATGTGACCAAACAGAATGTTCCAACACATCCGAATAGGTATTTTTACACTAGGCATAATCCTTTTTCACACCCAAACACGTTGAATCACTTTGAGCTATGTTCAACCAGATCGATCCTTACGGGTCCAAAGTGCAAAAGGGAAGAAAAATTTGATGGGATATTACTTGAAAATTGTGACACTTACGACCTCTCTTTCTAAGTCTACAGGATCACGTTGAACTCCTCTATAGTAACTTCTCTCAGTTTTTGTTACCTCAGAGTCGTTTTCCTATGGTGTTCAGTTTTCACTTGATGGAAAAAGTGTCAAATTGAAGCAGTGTAAAGTTGAAAAGTGGTGTAAATTTTGTTTTGCAATTCGTGTGACCAAAGTAACTACTCCAATGTGTCCCGATAGGTAGGTTTACGCTAGGAATGGTCCTCTTTTGCACCCAAAACACGTGGAATTGATCCAATTTGCGTGCAACCAGCTTGGTCCCTTATGATGACATGCAAAAAAATGTAAAAGAGAAACATACAAACGACGGTTGAGAAGTCCGAGTATTCCACACAAAAAGTGTATGATCAATGCTACCCAATTGGTGCATGAGCACCTACACCTCACCCTCAATCTTTGATTATCTGATGGTGAATAGGTTTTTTTGGGTATTTTCAGCATGCTTTGTCTTGAATAAGGTCAATTAAGACCATTAGGTATGTTTTAGGGTGAGTTTTGGGTCTAGTGATAAAAACTGTGAAAATTTTAATCTTTTACTAGAAGTTGTCTTTGTAGCCTTTGAAGGAAAATTTGTGAATTTGTATATGACTGTGCAAGAATGGATTTTTGTTGTAATAAGGCTATTTATAAGCAATTTGTGTGGGTTTAGAGGTCATTAGTTGTAGTCATTAGGTTGGAGGAGTCTAAAGTTGCAAATTTGTAAGTTGCTTAAAGCAACAAATTTGAAATGCAACGGTTACTTGTTTTGAAAGTTGGTTTTTAGTTAGTTGAGGATTTCAATCAGTTAGAGAAGGGTGTAAAAACTATGTAAATCCTGGAGTTGGGTTGAGTTGGGTTTGTCATGTTGGGAGGTTTCCAAGTCTGTTGCAAGTTCTGGTCATGTTTGGTTTGATAGATTCCATGGTTGGGTAGTTGAGTTACCCTGTTGATTCAAGTGAATGTTGGAGTCTTAGTGGGCATATTTGAGAGAAGTTATGTCAAATCACAACTTGGTTGAGCTACTACGCATCACCAATGGTGCTTTGCAATTGGAAGAGTGATTGAGAGCATGTTGCTTTGTTAAATAGACCTATTCGGGGGTCTAGGACAACGTTGAGTCCATTTCTTATTTTTATTATAAATTATAACTTACTTTCTCCTGATTCTCTTTCATATATAAGAAATAATATTGCAAAATTTTGGCATATATATCTTTTGACGTGTTTATATGGTGATGCATCAAGAACAAATTGGAATCATTTTACGAATCATTTCATGGAATACCAATTGAAAGCATGTTTCTTTTTTTTTAGATAAAGTTGTTTAGCATCAATCAATTAATATTCAAGATAAACCATGAAGGACAATAGTGATCAATGCTAGGGCTAGCTAATTAATAATTATACACATGAATAAGTCAACCATGTACATGTGAATAAGGGAAGCACAAGTACTCAAAAACATGTAAGCCTCAAGAAGTATACACATGAATACATAGTATATACAAATTAATACAAAGTATATGCACAAATACAAGGTATACACATGAAAACACATAAGCCACAAATTATACATTGGAACACACGTAAGTCACAAAGTATACATGTAAGTTGTAAAGTATACACTTGAATACACGTAACTCATCTATTAAATCAATTTAGAATGCAAAAATGGACACCATCGATAAAAGATATTTGTATAACCAAATAGCCATGTAGGCATACATCAATATATGTTGATATAAGTATGAAATATATTAACAAAATAGCCATATAGGCTTACGAGAATGCCATATAGGAATACAATGTAAAATATGTCCAATAAAAAAAATGTACAAAACTACCATGTAGGCATACAACAAAGGGCTCTGGAATCAAAAGTCATTGCTCTCCATGCTTTGGAAATAAATTTTTTCCCTTTCCTTTTTTATCAGATGGTGATAGGTTGATCACTCATTTTTGTTGCGCTCGAGGAGTTCTCTTCTTGCTCCTCCTAGGGTTTAGTTCATGGTGAAGTTTTAACTATTACAATAAGAAGTAAACACATGAATATATAGAAATTACATTATAAAAAATGATATATTGGACAAAATAATTACTTACCGGGGTGATCCCATAATACTAGTTTACAATTTTTGGGCAAACTGGACACCAAACTAATTTTTTTGAACTAAATCTTCACTTTTGTATGAAGGATAAAATTCTATTTTTTTTGAATTTAGATTTGTAACTACGATATCTAGCACTTTCATTTGGTTTTGTAGTGTTTTAGTGAATATTTTTTCCTTAATCAAGTTTTGAAGTCAAACCAATTACAATTCAGACATAGGCAGTCTATACAACATAACTTTTTCTATATGTATCAAAAAATTTTATTTTTTTTTACTGGATCAAGGACATCAATACCTAGCATGAACATATTTTTTAGAATTTTATTTTGAAAATTTTCTATTTTTCCACATGTGGAAACTAGAAAGCTTGATTTTTGGTGAAAAACATATGTTTAATCAAACTAAAAAACAAATACATAATAAAACCAAAACATATTAAAATTATATTTGTTGGATAACTTGTTCCGAGGAATACCATCATCTAGTTGGGTCTGTGAAGTCTCCTCCATTTTCATCCTCAACCCAAGCTTTGAAGGACAAAATTCTAGAGATTTTTGGTGTCAGGAGGGGAGAATGGGGGAAAAGGGGGGTTCTAGTGAACCCCTGGGGGTTTGCTCGAACCAGGTTCATTTGAACCCCCTTCCACAAGAATTTTTTTTGCTTATTGATTCAGGAAATGTGATACCTAACATTAAATGATTTTGATCGAATGGGGGTTCTATCGAACCCCATTTGGGTTCGCTCAAACTAGAAGTTCGTTCGAACCCCCAAAAACCAATTTTTTTTGCATGGGGTTTTTTTTTGCAACATTTCCTTCCTCACACGAATTTTAAACTACTTTTGTGGGTTCACCCACCACCATATCATGATCTCTCTCCATGAGGGAAATATTCTCACACCCATGCTCAAGCGTGCTCAAGCCCTGTATAAATCATACAAATAGAAATTAAACTACGTGAATCAATAATGGCTTGATTTTTCACTAACTAACATCTATAAAAATGAATTGAAATTGAAATTTACTAATTTGCCTCATACCCCCCTTGTCAGAGCCATTGAGGATTGTAGAGAATATGACACACCAATATCCATTTCCCTCATCACATTCAAAGGTGTTTCATCTTACAACATCTGAAAATAAAATAACAAATTATTCAACTTAATTAACGATGTGCATATAAACTACACAAATCTATTAAGTACAATTCCTTAGTTAAACTATTTATTCTATTACCTTTGTGTAGGTTTGAGTAAATCCACTGCCACTGGGAAGTCTTCCCTCAAAACATCAAATATTAGCCTATTCAACATCCAAAATCACATATTAATATACCATTCGTAAAACAATTCTATTAACATGTAATAAATTTATAATTGTTTACTGGTTGCATACAACAGTGATAGGTGTACTATAGAAATAAGTAGGTGGGGGCTGGTGTATCCAGTCTCAACACTGTGACCTTGCAATTTTATTAAAATCATAAAAAAAAATTAGTTAATCTTGCATTTCAAAATCAAAATTGAATAAATTAAATTCAATGAACATGCTAAATTTTACCTGACTATCAATGCCATATGCCTCATGCAATATGTCAACTGCCCTCTCCATCTCCATAGCTATAGACGGATCTTGTGTAGTAGCCTCCTGAGTGTCGGTGGGGTCATATGAACAAGTCACCCCGCAAGATTGGCACACATGGGTTCAAAGGCCACCACTTGAAGACTCCCCTGGATGGTGCTATAGAATAGAACTAGTATGATGGATGACAGTCTGGGTCAAAGTGTTGATCGCCTACAATGTCTCTACGTCAACACTTTCCTTAGCGACAAAATGCATAACAACGTGCTCATGAGGTGGCCTAGTGAGAGCTCGTCTACCTTGCCATGTAGGATTTGTCTGTGCACTGGGTCTATCTTGAGCCGACCCCCCACCTCTCCCCTAAAAATCCCTCATTTCAAAATAATTTAGTATTTTGTTCAATATGAACTCACTATATAGTTTCCTAAGGAAATATTGTGGGACTTTGTAATTGTTGCATAGTGGTTAATCGAAGACCATGTAACACCTATCATAAAACTTGTCCCTAATCTGTTGGTGGTGACACCAATGAATAGGAAACCTCTTCGCATTGAGGGTAAGATTTTGATTAATGTGTGGTTCAGTGCATAGTGAGCACAAATCACCTTTTGTAATTTTTAAATACTTTACATCTTTAGATGATATTTTATTTGCATAATAATCCCTAGCCACCTACCTACTATCTTGCCATCCAGTTATTTGTTTGCTAATTGAATCTACATTTGTTAGCGTATTTTTCAATGAATTTTCTAGGGTCATTCTTTCTACGGTTGAACCACTTGGATCACTCAACCTACTGATTAAATCCTCAATTTTCTTTTTGTTGTTCTCAATTTCACTCATTAAATTTTGTTGAGTGTCAGGAGGGGGTTGAGTGATTGGTGGAGGAGGTTGTTGTTGTGGTTGATTTTGATCTTGAGGATTTGGTTTCTCTTTCTGTTGAGGATCTTGAGGGTTTGAAGGTTGATTTGCATCTCCTAAAAATTCAAACAAATATATATCAAATTCAACCTAAAACTAACAAATTCAACCTAAAACTAACTAATTCAAAACAAAAAGCAAACAATCCTTACCTCTCACACCTTCTCATCATCATGGCGCCATTGTTGTGAAGAAATAGGAATTGTTGGTGAAATTTTTTGCTGAATGGATCCTCCTAGAACACGAATGCAAAAAATGGGGGTTTTGGCCCCAAGGAAAAGAAAAAATAGTCAAAATGAAAATGACAACATTTCACTTTTTCTCTTTCTTTAAACAAGCAATAATGTGAGTGTGTTATAATGCGATCACATTATTGGCTTGTTGTTGTCAAGCCTCAGGCTCGAAACACCGAGCCATAATGCGAAAACGTTATAACACGCTCTCGTTATGAATTTTCAAAACCTTTTTTGAATGTGGGCACGAAATGGCTATCCATTTCCATGTACCCGCCTCCTCATCATGATATAGATCTAGAAATTATTAGTTCTACTGCCACAAATCACATGGTAGAGGATGATGATGACGCAGATACAGAAGACACCGAGGCTAATGAGAATGATGATGGTGACAATGATGATGATGATGATGATCACAATGGCGATAATGATGATAGGGCAATTACTACTAGTACCCAACAACATTCATGATCATATAGGTTGCATCATGGATCATTGTTGGTATATCGTTAAGATGATGATGATCATGATAGTGGTGATGATGATGAGGCAGTTTCTGGTAGTACCCAGTGACATTCATGATCATATACACTGCATCATAGATCATTGTTGATATATTTTTATGATGCCTCTATTCATGGTTACTATCATATGTATCATTTTCACGGCCTACAGTACCATATTATTGAGTTGTATCATATTGAAATTTATCATTTTCACATATATCATTTGGACATGTATCATCTTGACTTGCATCAATTTCATTCATATAATTTATGGGTATGTGCAGGATCATGATGGGCCAAAAAGTTGTGATATGTAAGTGATATGATGGTCCATGTGGCTGACGACTTTTTTTTTACCCAAAATTGATGAAACGAAAAGGGTTTTTAAAGGAGATTCTTAGCTTTCCACCAATATAAATTATTCTTTATTTTGAATTTAATAAATTATTATTATTCATTTTCTATTTGAATTACAAGTAAAGTCCTGATTGATAGGCTGATTGAAAAAAATCTATAGCTTTCAAATGGTATCACATTTTTTGAATCCGAAACATGGGTCACATTCTATTCTTCGCATACTATAGGATTAAAAAAAAAATGAATTTCATGAAGTTTTGACCAAGTTAAAGTGGTTAGACGTACGAGTTCTTTATATTTTTTAAAAGTTGTAATAAAAAATTCATAATTAATTATTTACTTGGAAAAAATTTACAAAAAAATATGCATCACATTGGGATATGAGTCATTTACTTATATCTAAAATATTATAAAAAAATATTATCATTTTATTGTGGTTAGGGTGGTCAGACAGACACTTACTTCTTATTTTCTCCTTGAAATTTAAGTACTACTGCATTGAAATTTTAAATTTTCACCAAATAGATTTTTTTTTCTAAATAAACCTAGTAGTTTCAAAACTACATTCAATTTTCTACAAATTCTATTCTTACATATTTTTGAAATAATATAGATAACTTATTCAAATTTTTACGTCAAGTTGTCTAACTCTAATTTTTCTAAATTTTATTGCCACTTAAAGGCCTATTTTTTCCATGATGATCCTGCACATACCCTTATCATTTTTACTTATAGCATTTGTACATGTATCATAATTTTGACTTATGTCGACTGTTGGACATGTATCATTTTGACACATTATTGATCTACTGGCATATTTGACTTTCACTTGTTTTAGTTATACATGATGATGATCTTATCAATATTGCCTTGTCACTTTATATATATTAAAAGTGGTCGATGATTAATTTTGGATGGATATTTTTTATGTATGATTATTTTAATTTACTACTCAGGATGGATTTTGTCAAATTTAATTAAATTATAGACATTTGGCTCACTTGTTATAATAATTTTCTTGTTATTTCAAGCAAACACAGCTCAAAGGCATGAAAAACACATATTGTGAAGTAATTAGGTCCCCGTCTATAAAAGGCATCAGGTGGTGTTATTTCTGACAAATGCAAAGGAGCATTCCCGAAGTAGGTGTGAGAAAAAGTAGGTGGCAGAGCCAAAGGTGGAGGAACTAGTGCAAGTCCGAGCAGCGAAAAGGCATGGGAAGCCGTAGCAGCAAGAATAATGGAGACTCCATTATTCTTGAACACTGAGAAGAAACAACAATCTTTGAAAGGTGAGATCATAGACAAAAGACTCCAACCTTTGTTGGCATCATCTCCTCCACTAATTATCTGGGCGACCAAGAAAATTTTGGGGCTAGAATTCATGAGGGCCTATCACAAGTTCAGATGAAACTCAGAAATCTCGGCCATGTTCCTAGCAGTGTTACTGCATATGGGTGTGTCAAAACAGATAGGGAAGAAGCTCACACAAATGGTCTTTGTCCATGCTTGGTTGGGGGATATCGATGCAGCCCTCGACAATGTAGATGAGAATAAACAAATACCAATGTCCCAAAACTACTACATGCTCTGGATGTATGGTAGGGATGCCATGACATTCCGTCTGATTCAAACCATTGACCCAGAGGGTTTTGAGAAGTTGTGGGATGAGCGTGACTGAAACATCTTCTTCCTACTCAGAGCGGCCAATCTGGTGAAAAATCATCCAAGAGGTCGGGCAATCCGGTATGTCGAGGATAAAGGGCTAGCAGACAAGATTATGGTAGGGGATGACGATGACTGGGAGTTTGGTTCAAGAGAAGAGTGGTGTAAGGACAATGACAAGGACCTAGGGGAAAAATCCAAAGGTTCGACCCACAAGAATTGTGGTGCTGACTGTCCAGTGATTGTGGACTACATTGCCTACAGGAAGTGGACAGAGACAGATGATGATGAAGATTGAAAAATTCCCAGCCCGTTAAAATTTATATTTTGGTATACATATGAAATAGTAGAAACAAGGGAAAGTAGTAGCAGATAGGAGTCAGTCTCGGTTGGCATTGCCTCAGTCTAGAACTAGGCCATTTTGTAACTGAAAATGTATCAGCATGGGTAGGTAGGGCAAAGGTTTCTGAAACACATGACCATTATGTCAAAGGCCTACAAGTAAATTTTGGTCAAAAACTCATGTAAAAAAATTTGTGAAGAAATACAAGATACTGCCCCTTAGGAGTGATTTAACTAGCAAAAAAATAAAATAATTATCTTTTTATTTAATCATATGAGTTAAATAATTAAATTACTTACTCTATAATCATATGATTTATTTAAGAGGCAACATATATTTAACTAATTAAATTGAATTAAAACATATTAAATTAATAAATGGAAGCAAAATAAGAAGTATTTTTAGAAGCAAAAAGGAAGCAACAATGGAAGCCAAACTAGAAGCAAAGTAGAAGAAATCTTGGAAGCAAAATTGGAAGTAAAATTGGAAGCAAAATTGGAAGCAAAATTGGAAGAAAAATTGGAAGCAAAATTGGAAGCAAAACTGGAAGGAACGCAGGAAGCAAAACTAGAAGCAAAAATGGAAACAAATTTGGAAGAAAAATTAGAAGAAAAACCAGAAGCAAAACTAGAAGGAAAAATGCAAGCAAAACTGGAAGCAAAACTAAAAGAAAATTTGGAAGCAAAATCAGAAGCAAAACTAGAAGCAGAACTGGAAGCAAGCCTGGAAGCCAAACTAGAAGAAAAATTGGAAGCACAACTAGAAGAAAAATTGGAAGTAGAATTGGTTCAAGCAACATTGGAAGCAAATTTGGAAGCAAAATCGGAAGCAAAAGTGGAAGCAAAACCAGAAGGAAAACTGGAAGTAAAAATGAAAGCAAAACCGAAAGCCCAACTAGAAGCAAAAGTGCGAGCAAAACTCAGAGAAAAACTAGGAGAAAAACTAGAAGCAAAAATGGGAGCAGACATTGAAGCAAAACCAAAAGCCTTCTTCGGCGCCAACATATGCACTATTTTTTATGCCATTTTCGGTGCCATTTTTGGTGCTAAAGAGGACTTCATAACCGGCACCGAATTTTTGACATTAAATATGGCACTAAAGAGGATGCTATAACTACTACCAAATTTTCGGCGTTACATCTGGTGCTAAACGGGGCATTAAAGATGGTGCTACATCCAACACTAAATCCAGCAAAGAAATGATAAAACACTTTTGGGCTGACTTTCACACCATGATGGTCCCAATTGAGGGTTTCAAATACACTAAAAACTGGTGCAAAAGTTGGTGCTAATTGTCTTTTTTGTTGTAGTGTGGTTTGGATCTATCAAGGGTATAAGCCTATGCTCAACCCACCAATCAACATACTTTGCTGTTGCACCTACATCAACCACCTCTACACTAGCACAAGACATGCATCACATCTACTTTCCCAAGTTTGAGCCCTAAAAACTACTAAAAACATTAGCATTACAAGGAAGGAAAGGGGTACATACCATGTCCCTCGAGTCCTCTAGCCATCTGCAGGTCTGAACATTGAATCTATGGTGCGATGAGTGTTGTACAAGTGACATTTTTGCAACAACTCTGCAACAAGGTCACTCTCACACCTCATTATTCACTCAAGTCAAAATGCACAAATGATCATTTTACCTTTAAAAAATTTACTTATACCCGCTAGGGGTAGGGGTTTTACTAGATGCACCTAATATTGAGTCTAAACCCTAATGCAAATATTCTAGAGGTCTTGGAGCTTAAACCTTTTTCTATAAACACTTCGTGCACTATTGGATTTGCTTGTCCGAATAATTTTTCAATTTTTTCAAAATTCTTCCAAAATTTGCAAAACTTTTCTAAGGGGGCATAGGTCTATCCCATCTTCATCACGACACACCAGGGCATATTTTGAACTCAATTTATTTGATACAACATTCATATGACTTCACATTGTATCAAATAGGGGCAAAAAGTAGACAATGGAAAATGTCTAAGCATGTGAACACCATTTTCCCTCATCAATTTCCCTTTTTCCCCTGGATAATTAAATAATTTTAATTATTTAATTATTTTCTAAATTCATACTCTTCTATTAATTAAATGATTTTAAGTACTTATTTAACACATTTTCCCTTTTTTTATTCTTCCCGAATTAATTAAATAAATTATATTTATTTAATTATGTCACTAATTAATCCTTTCTCTCTATAATTAAATAAATTATTATTTATTTAATTTTTTACTTTCATTTTCATTCTATGATTAAATAATTATTTTAATTATTTAATTATTCATGAGCCTTTTCTTCCACAATTAAATAAATCCTATTTATTTAATTCTCACCTTTTCCCTTCCACTAGTAAATAAATATTTTAATAATTTACTAATTTGTCTTTTCCTCCACTTTCTAATTAAATAGTTATTTCCAATTATTTTAATTAAAAAGTTAACTTTCCCCTCTTCTTCTATAAGTAAACTAGCATGCATATATTAATTAATAATATATATAAAAAACCTTGAAAGTTATCATTATCTAGTCTATTGACTTGAAGAAAAATGCTTACATTTTCTAAAGATAAATATTAAATGATTTCATTATTTTTTTTTCAAAATAAAGATAATTCTATAAAAATAAATATTACATGTTAAAAAATATGAATTTCAATTTTTATAATGAATATTTTTTCTTTTTCTAATTTATTTTATTGCAATCAATTTTGAGGGAAATGAGTTCCACCTGTTGTCATTTTCAATGCAGCTGCAAAAGCTTAACACATAATATTCCTTGAATGCTTTCATTGTATAATGCTTTCAACGTAATAATTGCTAATAATTATTTAATTTACCCAGCAACGACTTCTTTTTATGTGCCCATCTCCTCTTTTATCTCAATTAACCTCCACCCTTGATAAGGTTTTGTTACCTTTTAATCTCCACCATCCATCCTTAACTAAACCCTATTTTTGCCCCCTATTTCCTTGCTTCTCAAATTAATCTCATCCATTGATCTTCATCATTTAATCTTGGCCTTTCATTCAAATTGTGTTTTCTATAAAAGAGACCCATCACTTTCATTTTGACCTTATCACTATCACTAGGATTATTCTTGCATCTACAAATCTGAGGGCAAGCTAGCAGCAAAATGGAAAAGAGCAATGAAGGAAATGAAGGTGATTCAACCATAGCATAAGAATTGTGTGGAGAAGAGCAATGAAGGTGATTCAACCATAGCATAAGAATTGTGGTAAGATTGCTTTGATATTTTATATTTCTATGTTTTTTTGTGCTTCACTATTGGATTAGGGTCTTTAGATTTGAATTTTAATGTATTTGGTAGTTGATACTATTGATTCGTGCCTTTCACCTTTACTTTATGGTATTCTATAGTATATTACTTATTAATTAGTTTAAATTAAAAGGGGTCAATTACCCCCGGATTTGTCTCAAAAGCCAGATCAATTAATGGAGGTTTATAGGGGTGTGTAATGCACTGCTTTGTATTGTTCTTTTTATAGTTTGAATAAATTTTTACCCCTTTTTTAATTAAAAAAAGGTCCAATATCATTTTTTCTTTTTTTAATAATAGAAACATTGTACTATCTAAAAAATAGAATAAATACAATTAATAAATATTTTGTTTTTCTTTAAATATCACTATTATAAGATATATATAAGGTGATTAATAGTTGCCAAGTATAAACTAATTCACTGAATTAGTTTATAATTCTCTAAAAAACATATTCATGAATTTGAACAAACTGTTTAATCCATTGTCATTCAAATAAAATAAACAATATTTAATACACCAAAATTATTGAAATAAATAAACAATTACTAAGTATAATAAATAAATCAATTACTTAGTATAAATTGATTGCATTGACATTGCAGAGAAGGTTTGTAATCATTTTCTAAAGTAAAGAATAATTATAGCATATGTAAGAAGCATTCTTGCTAAATAAAAGTTAAATAAAAGTAATTTTGATAGTTGATGCAAAATACACTTTTTTAAAGTTTATACTATAAAGCAATTAAAACAATATTGACAGACAAGAAAAATGTAGAATTTTTGAAAATTTATAATAAAAATCAATAAAAAATTTCATTAAATTTACTAAAAAAAATTTGATGATTAATATGAAAATGAAAAGATTTTTTTTTCAAAATCATACAATTTTTTTTATATTATAAAAAATATTTATTTTTTTAAGACAAACTAGATATAGAACACCTCATCTTTTCAAGTATAGGAATATCTTTTAACCTTTTTAACATTGCAGCATGTACTAATATAATCCCATATATAATGACCTTGATGATGCTAGCTAAAACTATGCAGTGAAGTGGCTTATTGAATCATCAATATAGTACAATCCCAAGGGGTAGGAAAGGAAACACATGATCCGTTTTTTATGATTTTTGTAAATAATTTCAAAATAAGAATGTTCAATTTTGCATCAACATAATGGTATGATCATTTCTTATTATTCTTCTCTTTTAGTGGAATTTCATATCAAGATATTTGTCTGATCATTTTTAATTGATATTGTAATGAATGTGGGATATGTTAGAGATCTTATTTTATATGATGGTTTCTTAGGATATGTTTGAAATTAGGCGAAGTAATTGCCTATTGTGTCATCTCATGTTATCTAGTGTTGAATGATAATCTTTATTCAACTCCATTGTCATGATTTTTGGAAATAATTTCTTAGATATATTTTTTATTATTATTAGGTCACCAAAGACAGGAAGTGGAAGAGATATCATTGGCATTTCATTTCCCATCAAGGCCAACCAATACATCATTTATATTGCATAGATATTACGCAGTATTTCTTCATGATCATGAGAAAGTTTACTTCTTTGAGGTGCAAGGTTATTTGATTTTCCCACCATCCAGTAGGTGAAATTTTCATTATATTTCATGATCAATTTAGAAAAAGTAATTTAACATTCTCAACATTATTTTTCAGTTGCTAATCCACTTTTGAATGATGTCTAACAAATTATAAAAAAGGGAAAGAAGAAAGCTTCAACTCCCATCTTGTAAGTTTTTTACTACTACCACTCCAACAAGTACATTATTTTAACAAATATTTAATGCTTGATGCTTTAATAACTTGGGTTTTCTATTTAAATTGAAAGATTGCTATTCAATTGCAATAGTACTTTGTTCAATGAAATTGAGTGGCTTATTATATCCTATGGGAATCACAATGTCTCTCATTAAAATCAATCTGTTTTCTCATTGCTATGACCCTTCCATCTCCAGCCCAAACTGTTAATCTTTGATATTTAAAAAAAAATTAAACATAGCCACCAAAATATTTTAAAAAATGGTAATACTAGTTTGAATTATTAAAAAGAAAAGTTAGACAATTTAGTTTTAGAAATATTATTATTTACTGTTTTAGAAATATTTCTTTGTATTTGAATCTTCACATAAATCTATGACATTTTTACAATAAATTTCTGAAGGATTGTTGATCACATATTTTTCGGGTGAATGATATTATTATATATATAAAAATAAAAATAAAAAAATTCTAGAATTATTTTGTGAAATTTCTACTCGAATTTCATTGGTAAAATAATCAATTATAATGGTACCGAAATCATTTCTTATAATTAAACTTCGATTTCTCAATATTACTTGGCAGTAAGGGTATAAGAAAGTCTCCATTATTGAATAGAAAAAAAAAATGAACATCCTTCTCATCCTTTGAAAGTTGTCAAATATATTGCAAGTGAATTAGGCCAAAATGTAGTAAGCCATCTATAATGTTCTTCCAAGCCATGCTTGTGGGCTACTGGCAGGTTCTGGGATTGTCAAAAGAAAAATCAAGAAGTTGCTTTTCAGCTTGTCCAAATAAAGTTTCAAAGCTTATCTCTCCCTACATAGATCAACAGTTATGTGGACTTCCAATTTTTATGATTATACAAATTAGACTGTTTGTTGGAAGACAGTACCATCTTTATGGTTTATTGCTGTTGAGCAGCTGTGAATGTCTTTCTTTTACAGGCACTGGTTGTATGTCACTGCCGATCTTTGACTGTGGCTACTTCTCTGTAATTTTTTTTATTTATGCCTTGATTCAATGAAAAAAGCCTTTCTCCATAACAATATTTATTATTAAATGACTCTACTCTCCTGGTTCACACACCTTTATATCGAATATGAGAGAGATAATATTTGTATAAAATTGCCTTCCTTAAAAAAAATGGAAGGGAAATTATGTGTGTAGATTCCAGTAATTTCTTTTAAACTGTTTTTCACTGAAAAACGTTATACAGGTATCCAGAGGGGAAAAACTCAAATGAACAGTGAGTACTGAAAAAGAGTAAACAATTTCATTATTGTAAAGCGCCGAAGTACCCCACGCTCTTCAAATACATTTCTTCTGACATAAATCTCGGATCCTTAAACCAATTGACCCTCTCTCATCCTTGCTTGATGGTGGCAGACTCCCAGACTTGTTATAGTAGTGCTCTCAATCACTGTCTTATAGAGATTGAAGCTCATAGGCAGGCCTTTACATGATTTTTCTAAGTACAAGGAGCAACCTCACACATGCTACATACTCTCTTAAAGATTTTACATGCTACATGATTTTTCTAAGTAAATGATTTTTCTTTTAATGGCAATTTATATTCCACTTCTTTAAATATGATGTTCAAAATCTCTTTGCAGTTTGCAAGCATAAATAGAAACGAAGGATTCCCAATTACTGTTCACATTTGCATCCACTCCATTGGACAACATTCAGACGAGAGTGTAACAATGTGGTCTGTATGTTAACTGGAAACATGGAAAAGAGTTACTAGCCTTATGAAATTACTATAGCAATTGTCTATTAGGAATTCCCTGCATGATATTTGCCAATCGCTATATGATAAACTTGATCAATACCTACAGAGGATTTTTATACTGCAAGGGTTGGCAATCCTTACTTAGAGATCCCTAACTAGTACCCTTCACTTGACTGCATCAGCTTCAAACATTGACAATCCTCAGCTGCAAATGTTGGGCTCTTATAGAAATGTTTGAACCTAATACAGTCAAGGCAGGGATACTAGTTAGGGATCTGTAAGTAAGGATTGCCAACCCTTGCAATCTAAAAATCCTCTGTAAGTATTGGCAAATATCATGCAGGGAATCCCTTATAGACAATTGCAATAGTAATTTCATAGGGATGGTATCTATATTCCATGTTTCCAGTTAACATACAGATAGACTACATTGTTAAACTCTTGTGTGAATGTTGTCCAATGGAGTGGATGCAAATATGAACAGCAATTGGGAATCCTTGGTTTCTATTTGTCCTTGCAAACTGCAAAGAGATTTTGAACATCATATTTAAAGAAGTGGATTATAAATTGTCAAATATGGTAAACTAAATAACACAAGTAAAATGCTTCTTAGGATAACTGTAGTACTCAGCTTACTTATCAATGCCCTATTTAGGAGTTGCTCCACTAGTGGTCTCCCTCACGTTGAAAGCGTAATAGCTACAAGTAAATTGGTACATCATCATTCATGGAAAATTCCCTTTCTCTGAGAATACTGGTCCCAAGTTCCCAATATCAGAGTAGTGTTTCTTTACCTCGGTGGCTCTTCCAGTCTCCTTATCATCCTCTATTTTTATAAAATCATAAAACTTTCATTTTTATCTTTCGAGCTTTTTCCTCTGATTTTTTTATTGTGCTTACCAAAGTCTGTCTTCTAAATCTGCTCCACTTCAGTCAACTCATGAAAAACTTCAAAAACAAAAACCTACTTTTCAAATGCTGAGGTTTTCCAAATTAAGCATTTTCTTTTTCCGTGACTTCAAATGTTGGGCTCTTAGTAGAAATGCAGTGGAACTGAGATGCAGTTGATTTTTTCTCTCTACTTTTCTGAAGGCATTTGAATCAACCCATTTTTGCATATATCATGCATTCTGAGCATTTAAACTTCTATCACAATGGTTTGACTACTACATTTTGGTCTTCCGGGCCAAGAAGCATTTTGACAAACATGCAGTTAGGGTTTTTTTGGGTGAGAAGAATTTTGCAATCAGGCCCCAAACATTAGTTGACAATTTTAGGGTTTCAAAATGAATTAAAACTTTATAATTGCCTAGTTCACTTTTTGACAATTTTGAAAAGGTGAGAAGGTTGTTCATATAATCTTTCTTATATCTTGGCTGACAAGTAATATTGGATTTTGAGGTCATTATAATTAATCATTTTATCAATGAAATTCAAGTAAAATTGCTACAGAAATCATGTAGACAAAAAAAATAAAATTATTTTATATATAATAATATCTTTCACTCTTCCAACTTCAAAAATCATTCAGAAATATGTGATCAACAGTCTTGTAGAAATTTACAGTAAAAATGTTATAGGTTGATAGAAGACTTCTAAAACAGTGCATAATTTAAACAAATACTACCATTTCTATAAATATTTTGGTGGCTACTTTTAAATATAAAAAAATTGAGCATTAACAATTTATGCTGGAGATGAAAGGGTCACATATCAAAGAGGTCAAAGAGGAAAAAATGGTTGATTTTAGGGAGAGACATTGAAATTCTCTGTTGGATATAATGAGTCACTCAATTTCTTTGAGCCAAGTACTACTGTAACTAAATAACAATCTTTCAACTTGCCATTTATGATTTATGTACTACTTAATATCCAAGTTATTAAAACATAAAGCATAAAATATTAGTTAAAATAATTATTTGTTGAAATGAGTAGTAGTAAACAATCAGAGGTCACACAGTTGAAGTTTTCCCCTTTTTTCTTTGTACACATTGTTTCCAAAGGTAGATTGGCAGCTGAAAAATAATGTTGGAGAATGTTAAAATACTTTTCCTAAATGAATCATGCAACAAAAAAATTGAAAAACATAATGAAAATTTCACCTACTTGATGATGAGGGAATCATGTGACCCTGCACCCCCAAAGAAGTAAACTTGCTCATAATCATAAAGCAATAAAGTGTAGTGTTTACGTAATACAAATGATGCAGTGGTTATGGTTGATGGGAAATTGAACACCAATGATATTTCTTTCCATTTCCTGTCTTTGATGGCCTAACAATAATCAGAAATAAGTCTAAGCAATTATTTCCAAACATCATGACAGCAGAGCCGAATAGAGATTCAACACTAAATAGGATGGGATGACAGTGAGAAATTACTTCACCTAATTTTAAAAATAACCTAAGAAACCATCATATAAGACAAAAGAATAACTTAACATATCCCATATTCATTACAATGTCAATTACAAATGGTCAGATCACTACCTTATGTGAAATTCCAACACAAGAGAAGAATAATGAAAGCTTGGGCTGCATGGAGTAGAAAGGATTTTTGGGTTTGTCCGCCGTGAGCAGGAGACACTCAAGCGCCACGTTCAAATCAGTCGCCCTCATTTATGTCATGAGAGGCCCTCATTTATGTCATGAGAGGCTCTCATCAAAATCTAATGCGCAAATCCTTGCTACGCCTAAGACCAGAGGTAAGCGTGAGTTCATTTGTAGAAGACATTTAATATCATCATCAGCAGATACTCCAGAGGATTGTGGTTCAGATTTGATCACAGGTTGTTGGTGAAAAATTGTAATGTGGAGAATGTTGGAGGCGTTGGACAGCTCCAATACCTTCACGCCCTAAAATCTCAGCGCCATCTTCAAATCAATAGTCAGCTTAAGCTTTGGAACATAGGTATGTGATCCATTTTCTCACCCTCATGACCCCCTCACCCCTTTCGTGTTGCTTTTTACGGGCTCAAGCTGCTGTTATAGCATTAGCTTTTAGACAGGAAGGAAGGCATCTACAATGTCAGCTTGCGTTGCTCTGTTTTGGACTGTGCAGCCTTTCATTATGCGTGGAGTGCTCTGGGGCGTATGCCTCATATTCAACCGCGGCCATCTTAACCCAACACACTCATTCCCTGAGACTGCGATTTGGAATCCAAAGGAAGGAGTAGCTACAGTTTTGAAGCCAACAGACTTATTTTATATCTTGTAGTGTTTATACTATCTTCCATTGTCAGTCTTTGTTACACTTATCTGTAGACTTGGATGATATTTATATAAGCATAAGCTTTATGCTATCTTTAGTTAATCCTCGCGAGGGTTTTGTTTATAATATTAGTTTATAGTTTACTTTTGAGTCTCTTTCCTGTGTAATGAATATTATCTTCCTCCTCTTTTATCATAAGTTTAATGGCGTAATGCTGCTTCTTGTCTAGATCTTGTGGTTGTGTTTGTGATTACAATGAAGTTCATGCATGGCTATTTCATCAAAGTTATGATATCATACAGTGAAGTTCATCAATGGCTATTTTGTCAAAGTTATGGTTCAATGTATATCTGTCGTTCAAAAAATCTGAATATTGAGTTAGTAATAATTTATATCAAATCCATAAAATCATGTTTGAAATCTAAGCTTCCTTTGAGGGCTTTGCATCTAAGAGATAGTCTCATTTATTCATGATGAGACTTAATTTCAATTAATTTAGAGAAGTTTGAAATCCAGACTGACCATGGCATCCTTCGTATCCAAGATATGTATCAAACTTTCTTAAACCTTATGTATCCATCATATCTAGTTTTGGGTGTGATTCTAGTAAGCATCCTTAGAACCAGCATAATTTTATCTTTCAGTTTGGCGAGGTGCCCACATCTAGTTAGACAAGGTTTTTGAGTTCGATATCCTAGGCAGACCAATGAGGCCCATAAAAGTGTGGTTAATTAAACTCTTGGATCCAAAGAGTTGAAACAAGAATTTGAAACTTTTAGGTTAGATATGTGTAACTGTTCTACATGCCTCAAAACTGTTTTAACCATAGGTTTAGGCAATAAATATTTAAAATAATAAATATGTTTCTTCAAATAAGTGAAGAAGAGTAAATATTGATAAGTAGGAGGTTTCTTCCATAGCGTGTCAAACTCAACGTGTAAATATTGCTATCAGGATTCAACCATGTAGTTTTCGAGTCAAACTCAACCCATGATTCATGAGTAGTGGTTCACAAGAACCCATCTCCCATGATAATGAATGGTCCACTTAGCACTCATTGCATCTAGGTGATGCTCACAGAGGTGAAGCATTGGTCCGTCCCGGGAGGTCACCCATCCCAGAGTAAATAGATCAAATTAATGAGGACATGTGGTGGAAAAATAAATAAAAGTATTATTGTGAGTAATAATGATTGGAAATATGTGTTAGAAGAAATGGGTAAAGAGATAATTGTATTAGTTGCATAGATGTGTGTATTGAAATAAATATGGACGAAAAACAAATAAATCTATAGTTTTGTTATATTTGCATATTTTATATATAGACATAAAAGCATGTGTGTTTAAATAGATGAATAAGTGAAAATTTAGTTAAAGACAAGTGTGTGTTATGGGTAAATATTTTTCAAGATATAATATTCTATAAATATAATGGAATAAATGTGTTTGTATGAATGTTGTATATGGAAAAATAAATGAAAGTATGTGTGTTCAGATAAATGAATAAGTGAAAATATAGTTAAAGCCAAGTGTATGAAATGAAATGGATAGTGATATAATATTCTATAAATATAATGGAATAAATGTGTTTGTATGAATTTTGTATATGAAAAAATAAATGAAAGTATGTGTATTCAAATAGATGAATAACTGAAAATATAGTTAAAGTCATGTGTGTAAAAAGAAATGGATATAGTATTCTATAAATATAATGAAATAGATGTGTTTGTATAGTTTGATTTATATTAAAATATTTTTTTGTATGTCTTGCTCAGCTGTAAGATTTGTTTGGTTGAGAATTGTTACATTTCTAGCAACATTGTTATGGATATTATTAAAGCTGTTGTAATTGACTCTATTTGTTATCTTCTAGATGCTTTATTATGCATTGATATTTTATAAATGTAAATAGTAGTGTAGCCATTACTATAGCAGTTATTTCTCTTATTTCTATTGTTTTGTTTAATCGAAAAATAAAAATTGGTGTTTATAAAAATACAAATAGTACTTTAAAAAATATTATTGCATACACATGTATATAGAGACAAATAAATATTAACATAGATTTGTATAGAAAAGTTAGTAGAATGGAATAGATAAAAAATATTAAACATATTGTAATGTCTGCTCCTTTAAGAATTTTAGAAAATTCCACTTTTATCTTTTATGAAAATGATTAAAGATATAGTTATATTATATATCAATATCATTACCAGGATACATTTAGAAATCTGAATGGATATTGGAAAAGAAAAAGTTATAATATCAAAACCATCCATCATTTTACTATATAAGATCTGCTCATCATTTATTCTAATATATTTTACCTTTTATTTCATTATTTTAATTTACAATTTAGCTCAGATGCAATGCGCATAGCCATAAGCTTGTCAAGATTTGAAAACCAAAAACAAAACATAGAGTGGCTGCTCTATTTTTCAGTCAAGCTGGAAATACCCAAATCTCAAATGCGAAAACACAAGGGAGACATGCAACTTTGATTCTCTATTAATCAACTGGAAATGAAAAAACATTAAACAAACTAAAAAAAAAACTATTACAACTTTTTGGGAGCGTTCAGAAGCTGCTCAACCAAACTGGTAATGATTAGGAGCTATCAACAGCTCACTGTCAAGAGCTATGTAGAGCTCTACTTGGAGCAATCACTACTCTTACAAATAACAATAGTTGTTGCTGTTCAAGAGCTACTGGGAGCTCACAGAGAATGTTCTTCTCACAGTTTGTTGTTACAATCTTCTTCTCTGACTTTTTCTTTCAACTTTTTCCCAACTGACAGAATAATTTCCCTTCAATCCTTTTTGTCCAAATAAACATTCCCTCCCAAAATTTTGAAATTACCTACCACAGTAAATGCCAATTTGAAAATTAGCTACCTCATTCAATTCTGGAGCTGTCAGGAGCTGCAGGGAGAATCCCCAAAACAGAAAGGCTCCTGACAGGTAGGTGAGGGTTGCAGGGGGTCTCATGGATCAGCAAAGGCTCAGGAGAACAATAAATTTCAACAATCCCCCTTTGTCTTGAGCCGAGAAAACAACAAGATCAATCCTGATCCAAATCAACAACACCCAATTTTCCTCTTAGGCGCACAAAACTATCAATGCTCAAAGGCTTTGTGAAAATGTCTGCTAGCTATTGCTCAGACCTGCAAAGCTCCATTATAATTTCACCATTTTCAACCAATTCACGAATGAAATGATACCCGATTTCAATGTGCTTGCTTCTTCCATGAAACACAATATTTTTTGTCAAAGCTATCGATGAAAAATTATCACAATAGATCACTGTTCTATCCTCTTGTTCTTCTTTCAAATCTGCCAAGATTCTTCTCAGCCAAATAGTTTGACATGTTGTTGCATTTGCTGCTATATACTTAGCTTTAGCTGTTGATAGGGAAACAACAGGTTGCTTCTTGGAAGCCCAAGAGGTTGCACCCGAACCCAAATGAAATACATAGCCTGAAGTGCTCTTCCTATCATCCAAAATTCCTGCCCAATCACTGTCA
The DNA here is from genome assembly GCA_007115665.2 of Sequoiadendron giganteum. Classification (NCBI taxonomy): domain Eukaryota; kingdom Viridiplantae; phylum Streptophyta; class Pinopsida; order Cupressales; family Cupressaceae; genus Sequoiadendron; species Sequoiadendron giganteum. Next base: position 381,056,196 of record CM021100.1, on the reverse strand, counting down.
GTGTAACCAACTAGCCCGTACTCTTCTGCTATTGTGTACAACATGCCATATCCTTTGGTACCATTCACATACCTCAAAATTCTCTTACCCGCTTGCCAATGGGTGTCTCTTGGAGTCTCCATGAATCTGGAAATCAGACTCACTCCATGCATTATATCCAGCCTAGATGTTGTCAAATACATTAAACTTCCAACCAAACTGTCTTACATGGTCGGATCCACATTACTATTGCAATATTTCTTGCTCAACTTTAGGCCTATAACTATTGGTGTTGGGGCAGACTTGTTCTCAAGCATTCAAAATCTCATTTGCATACTTCTCTTGAGAGATAAAAATGCAATCATGCATTTGTTTTACTTCTATGCCTAGAAAATAACTCAAGAGACCTAAATATGTCATTTCAAATTCTTTTTTCATGGCCTCTTTAAAATCAATAATGAGGAAATCATCATCCCCAGTAAAAAATAAATCATCTACATACAAGACAACAATTAAAATGTTACCATTTGTTGCCTTGATGTAGAGAGTGGGCTCACCACCATTTTTGCTAAAGTTGTTGCTCATCAAATATGAGTCAATCCTATTGTACCGTTCTCGTGGAGCTTGCTTCAGCCCATAAAGATCATTCTTTAGCCTATACACCTTGTGTTTTTGTCCTAGAACTTCATATCCAAAAGGCTGCTCCACATAAACCTCTTCTTTCAATACTCCATTAAGCAAGGCAGACTTCACATCCATTTGAAATACCTTCCATTTGTGTTGGGTAGCAATAGCTATGACTACCCTCACAGTCTCCATACTAGCAACAGGGGCAAATGTCTCATCATAGTCTCTTCCAAACTATTGTTTGTACCCCTTGACAACTAATCTTGCCTTGTGCCGATCTATTCTTCCTTCGACATTGCTCTTAGTCTTATAGACCCATTTTACTCCAATAGCTTGCTTATTTGGAGGCAATTCAATCAGCTCCCATGTTCTATTTCTTTCTAATGCATCTATTTCTTCATCCATGGCTTCACACCATTTATCCTCTTTCACAGCTTCTTCAAAATAAATTGGATCATTGTGAGAAAATAGTGCAAAATTCACTCCTCAAATTCCTCATCATACCTTTCATTTTGGTAGATCTCCCTTAGATTCTTGGTCTTTCTTGGCATTAGGGATGCGAGAGTGGGGTCTGAATTTTCAGCGTTGCTACTGCTCTACTGAACAGGTTGATTCTGGAGCTGTCGAGAGCTGTTTGGAGCTCGTCGGGAGCTGTCAGGAGCCAATCTTCTGGTTGTATGTGGCTTCTTCCCTTTCTGTCTATTCTGATCAGGAGCTATTAGGAGCCGTCGGGAGCCATTAGTTTCTGTTGTTGTAGGATCTTGTTGATCTTCATCTTCATCTTCTTCATCACTCTACACTGTCGAGAGCTGTTAGGATTTGTCATGCCATCCCATGACTGATCTTCTAAAAACTTCACATCTCTACTAATGATAATTTTCTTGGTGACCGGATTGTACAGCCTATAGGCTTTGGACTCTTCACTATATATAGCCCGTGAAAATGCACTTTTCACCCTTGTCATCCAATTTTTTATTTTTTTCTTTATGCATGTGTGCATAAGCCACATATCCAAACACTCTCAAGTGTTCAACCATCCATCTTCATTTTGTCCATGCCTCTTGAGGTATCTTCTCACGAATTGCCTTTGTTGGACTTTTATTAATCAAATGTACAACTGTTGCTATAGCTTCTCCCCAATATTTTGTAGGGAGTCCTTTTTCTTTCATCATACTTCTTGCCATCTCCATGATGGTCCTATTTTTCCTTTCAGCCACTCTATTTTTCTGTGGAGTATAACTGGCTGTAAGCTCCTTTTTTATGCCATTTTGCTTGCAAAAATTCACAAAACAATTGGAGGTATACTCTCCTCCTCTATCTGACCTTAGGACTTTGATAAAATGTCCACTCTCTTTTTTCAATTTGGGCTTTAAACAATAAAAACTTATTAAATGCATCAGACTTATGCTGCAAAAAATAGACCCATGTCTTACGGCTGAAATCTTCAATAAAGGTCATAAAAAATCTGCTATTACCAATGGAAGTGATTTGCATAGGGCCTACCAAATCCATGTGCACCAACTCCAATGGTGCTCTTTCCCTTGTATAGTTGCCCGATTGAAAGGGCTGCCTATGTTGTTTGCCAAAAATGCAAGCCTCACATCTAACATTAGGCTCTACTACCTTGGCAAACCATCAACTATCTTTCTTTTGGACAAAAGACTTAAACCAACATAGCCTAAATGTCCATAATTGAGATGCCATAGCTTGGAGGGGTCTTCAATGGTGCTCTTAAGGGTTGCATGTTGTACTGCTGTACATTTTCCATCCATGAGAGGTGTTGCAATGGACTGAGATGAGAAACACGTCTCAATCTTCAATGGAAACATCTGGTTCTTTGTCATTTGAATTGCTGCAAACACCTTTGTCCTCTCATTCTTTTCATAAATGACACATTTTCCCTTCTCCATCAGCACTTTGTATCCATTCTAGATCAATTGTCCTACACTCATGAGGTTATGCTTTAACCCCGGTGCAAAGAACACATTTTGAACTTCTTTCTCTTCACCCTTCTTGGTGCGGACCATGATAGATCATTTTCCTTTGACTGGAACTATTCCATTGTTTCCCATTCTAACTTTTGATTTAATATTTTTCTCAATGAAAGAAAAAAGACTTTCATTACCACCCATGTGGTTGCTGCAACCGTTGTCCAAGTACCAGACTTCGGGGCTTCCTTCTTCACCAACATTACACATGATGAAGGTTGTGGACTGATTTCCTTCAGCCACATCTGAATCAGCTACATTAGCATTTTGTCTTTGCTGATTACCGTGTTTTTTTCAGCACTCACTAGCATAGTGTCCAAACTTGTGACAGTAGTAGCACTCAATGTTGCTCTTGTCACTTCTCCTACTCAAACTGTTGTTCTTCGTGCCTCTTCGGGAGTTGTTCTGAGAGCTGCTTGCTCCCTCTTGGCTATTTTCTCTTCCTGAGCTTTCTCCACCAACATTTCCTTGACTGGATCTGCCTCTACCTCTTCGGGAGCCATTTCTACCTCTCCCCCTACCTCTTGCAGTTGACTGAGCTTTGAAGGCTTGCTCTTGGGAAAAAGTAGCAGACCTTTTTAAACGTTGCTCATGGGTATGGAGAGAACCCTTTAACTCATCCACTATCAAAGTAGAGAGGTCCTTCGCCTCTTCAATAGCAATGACAAGAGGATCATACCTCGTGGGTAGACATCTGAGGATTTTTTCAACAATCTTCTGCTCCTCTAACACATCTCCATTTGCTTTCAGCTGGTTCAACAAACCGGAGAACCTTGTTTGAAAGTCTGCAACAGACTCACTTTCTTTCATCTCAATAACTTTGAACTCTCTTCGAAGTAACTAGAGCTTCACAGATCTGACTTTATCAGTCCCTTTTTATCCAGTTTGAAGGATTTCCCAAGCTTCTTTTGCATACTCAACTACTACTATTCTAGGAAAAATGGCCTCTGTCAAGGCTTCTTCGATCAAACTCAAAGCTTTTGCATCCTTCTTTCTCTACTCCTGAAACTGGGTCTTCTGGTTATTTGTGAGAGTTGCAAATGCAGTTGGTTCAGTGATATCCACAAACCCATTTATGAGAAAATCCCACAAATCATTGGCCACTATTATGGTCTTCCTCTTCTTGTCCCAAACACCATAGTTATGTCCATTAAAGGACGGTGGTTGCTGCCAACTCCTTGCTTCATCTCCAGCCATGTCTCCTACAACAAAAAACTCAACACCCAGAAAAAAAAAAATGCCCAAACTCACAAGGAAATGGGGCCTGTAGCTTTGATACCATGTCAAGATTTGAAAACCAAAAATAAAACACAGAGCTACTACTCTGTTTTCCAGTCAAGCTAGAAATACCCAAATCTCAAATGCGGAAACACAAGGGAGACATGCAACATTGATTCTCTATTAATCAACTGGAAATGACAAAACATAAAACAAACTAAAAACAAAACTATTGCAACTTTCTGGGAGCGATTAGAAGCTAGTCAACCAGACTTGCAATGATCAGGGGCTATCAATAACTCACTGTCAAGAGCTACGCAAAGCTCTACCTGGAGCAATCACTGCTCTTATAAATAACAAATAGTTGATGTTGTTCAGGAGCTACTGGGAGCTCACAGAGAATGTTCTCTCATAGTTTGCCGCTGCAATATTCTTCTCTGACTTTTTCTTTCAACTTTTTCCCAACTGATAGAATAATTTTCCCTCAATCCTTTTTGTCAAAACAAACATTCCCTCCCAAAATTTTGAAATTATCTACCACACTAAATGCCAATTTCAAAATTAGCTACCTCATTCAATTCTGGAGCTGTCAGGAGCTGCAAGAAGAACCCCCAAAACAAAAAGGCTCCTGATGGGTAGGTGAGGGCTACAAAGGGTTTGACGGATGAGCAGTGGCTCAGGAGAACAATAAATTCCAACAAAGCTTCCTCAGTTCCTTACAGTCACCAACTGTAAATCACAATGATTCCTTACTTCAATACAATGTATTAAAATTAAGCTTATCCCTAATCCAAACAAACCATTCAAAATTTATGAATAAGTAATCAACCGAAAAAATTAGGTTTCCATTTCATCAGCTACGCATAGAGATCTATACCCGAATACTCGTCACATAAAAAAATAAAAAACATGACATCTTTAACAGAAAAAACTAAAACAGGTGTAATCAGATCTAAGAGCTCTTGTGTCTCCATGAATTCCCGGATTTGGTCCTATAGAAATGTGTCTTCATGATTTCCAATAAAAATTTAGTCATTAGCTGTGGTGAGATCAGATCTAAGAAATTTTGCGTCCACTCATAAGTTCCCGTTATTATTCCATTTGGACATTTGTGCTTCAAACCTTGCTTGGTTTCCATGGAGGTCTTTTGTTTTGAATGCAAGCGGCCTCAAATCTTCTATTTGTGCATAATTCATTTGCTTCTTTCACCCCTATATACATTACTCTAAATAAATGGTGACTTGTTGCCCATAGTGGTACATATCCCCAAGTGCTATACGCCTTGGTCACCTATCGAGTTCTTACTAATGCATGGATAAAAGGTAATCAAGCTTGATTGCATCTTATCTTTCCTTGTATTAAATTTAACTATTAGTTCATATCCGCTCTGCGCACATAATTTGTTATAACCTTCTGAACTTGCTTGATGAGCCTTAATTTAAGTTATTTTAATGTATGCTTTTGTCAGTCAAAGAAGCTTGAAATCTAGACTGACCATGGCGTCCCTCAAACCCAAGATACGTGTCAAACTGAGTTAAACCTTATATCACTGTGCATCTTCTGACATTGTTCATCTATTGATTATGTGAGATGCTTGCATCCAAATAGACAACGCTTTTGAGTTCAGTATCCAATTAGAAGAAATAGATAAAAATATAATTTTATTAGTTCTATAGACGTGTGTATTGAAATAAATATGCAGGAAACAATTAAATCTACATTTGTAATATATGTCTATTCTATATATAAACATAAAAAATATGTTTGTTCAAATAGATGAATGAGAGAAAATATAGTTAAAGACACATGTGTAAAATGAGTAATATATCGAGAAATAAGTGGATAAAGATTTAATACTCTAAATTTAATCTCATAGGTCTACATAGAGAAATATATATAATGGAATAGATGTATTTGTATGGATGTTGTATATAAAAAGTCATAGATGCAATAGTATAGTCGATATCATATTAAATTTTTTATTCATTTTTCTTGCAGCAAGACTTGCTATGTTGTAGGCCTGTTTGAGTGATAATTAATACAATTGTAGCTATTGTTTGAGCTATTGCAATTGATTCTATTTTTTGTATGATTTGTTTGGCTGGTAATTGTTACAGTTCTGACAACATTGTTATGGCTGCTTTTGTAGCTATTGTAATTGATTTTAATTGTTCCCTTCTAGATGCTTTGTTGGGCATTGATATTCAACTCTTCTTATAACAGTTTTTTTTTTTAGCTTTATGTTACTCTTATAAATGTAATCTGTGGTGTAGCCATTATTGTTGTTCCTGATTTAATAAATAAATCAAAAATCAATATTTATAAAAATACAACTAATACTTTTCAAATATTATTGCATGGACATGTGTATAGAGATGACTAAATATAATCATAGATTTGTATACAAAAGTAAGTATAATTGAATAGATAAAAACTATTAAAGATATTGTCACGACTGTTGTTTCTATTGTAAACATTCTGAAAATCTTTGAAAACTCTATTTTTACCTGTTATTTCATTATTTTAATCTTCTTTATATTAAATAAATAATTTAGATTACAGTGTCAGCACCCTCTCTACCTATCAACTATCACCATCAATAGGGCTCCTAGCTCAGATTCAATGTATGGTGCCAATATGTTCATCATATTGAGCAGTATAGTGTGTTGGGGGGGTATAGGATTCCCCGCTGTAGACTTACGTTTTATCCTCTCTGCTTGTTTAGATTTATTTTCAGCTGCCTTTTTTAGACGTCTAGCCTTGGCCTACTCTTGTCTGATTGCTTTCTCATGCATTCTAATCATCTTCTCCTCATCTTCTATCGCTTTCCTTGCTTGCTTCTCAGCCCTCATTGCTTCCTTTTCAATTGCTTCCGCTTCACGTTCTGCCTTTCTCTTCAACATCTGCTCCTTCTTACGTTGCTGTAAATTTGCTTGCCTTTTCTTCTTTGCCTCTTGTTCACTGTACATTTCGATGAAGGCATCCAATGTTAGTACTTGGGACTGCCTACTAAGGAAAAGCACTCCCGAATGACCTCCTCGTGATGTTCCTTGCACCCTCTGCACTGGAAGTTTCAAGAATTTTCTATTTTGTCTGGTTGATTGTTGTCCATCATGTGGGGTGCATGGCACAAACTCAGCTTCTTTGTCACTATATGCATTGTCATCTTCACTTCGACCATCACTATGCTCTTCCCAATTCCTTGCAATAGTGAAGTAATATATCACTTCAGACAAATCAATGTGTGGTGGGGATGACATAGAAAGGCAGACTTCTTCCTCAATCAGATTTAATTGCACTCCAAGGTTCGTGGTTGCTTCATGCATCCAATCCGATTGGCTGACTTGAGTTGGCAAACTCAAACTAGCTGATGTAGTCTTTGTATCTTCATTGCAGGGTGCAATAAGAGGTTGTACTTCTGCTTGGAAATCTACAACAACTGGCTGAATTTCTGGTTGAATTTGTGTTGTATTTTTAGTGCCCTCATTGTGGTCTAATGTAGTCTCTGTATCTTCATTGCAGGGTGCAATAAGATGTTGGACTTCTACTTGGAAATCTATAACAACTAGCTGAATTTCTAGTTGAATGTGTGCTATAGTTTCAGTGCCCTCATTGTGGTCTGATGTAGTTTTTGTATCTTCATTGCAAGGTGCAATAAGAGTTTGGACTTCTACTTGGAAATCTGCAACAACTGGCTGAATTTTTGATTGAATGTATGCTATAGTTTCAGTGCCCTGATTGCATTCCCGCACAAACCCATCAATTTGTTCCTCGTTGTAACCAAGTAGATGCAGGCATGTTTCTCCTGTCATAACATCCTCTTCATCTTCCATCGTGCAAGCATCATCTTCTATTCTAGGACTTGGTACATCATCTTCAACAATATAGCCCTGACTTGGCCCCATGTCCCTGTCAAGGGTTGACCAATCAAGTGGCCAAATACCTGTTCTACGAAACCCACTAATAATATTGGATGGTGTCAAATATTTTTTGAAAGCTTGGCTTGCTAGAGTTGCCAACTCTTCATGCCCAATATCGATATGTGGGTTATTAGCTTGCCATATGGTTTGTTGCTCTCTGAAATATGCCCTGAATGGAGCAAAAATGTTGACATCCAATGGCTACAACTTGTGACCGGTATGAGCAAGAAGTGTTAACAGGTCTATTTCTAATTTTCTTGCTTCTTCAATGGTTTTGAAAGCCACTTGGCTGCCATGGCCGTCAAAAATCAGAAGGGCCTTGTTTGTTGGTGAAATCCCACTGAGGATATTACTTGGAAAATGATCTAACCATTTGACAAATAGTTCTTTTGTCATCCAAGCATGTTCTTGGATTGCCATCAATGCACCTATCTCACAACTTACTATATAATTTTGCATGTGCCTTTTTGATTTAAACAGGTAGAATCCAAGAATACTTAACCCAACTGCACTTACACAAGCCAACACTATGATCCACTCTTTGCTCTTTGAAACCAAATGTGGTACACTTTTTACACCCAATTTGGCAATAACTCTCATGCCATAGTTCCTACTAGCTTGAATACCAGTCTCATTGCAGTTCCAAATTCGGCTTGCTTCATAGTGGTTAAGGTTAATCATATTCTGAAGGTTGTCATAGAAAGCTTGTACGATAGAAGGACGAACCATAATTGCTCTGTCACTGTCCACTCCTTCAACTATTCTGATTGTCAAATTTGGGTGCCTTCTTCGAAATCCTCCCCACCATGACCTCCCGGGGACACCATTTGTGAATGGATTGGGCCGACTTGAAGTGATTTGGGCAACTGTGGATTGTAGCTAATTGACTTGTAGTCCGTGGCCCAATTTTTCCATGTCCTTGCACCATTGGACAAATTTAGCCTCCTCCTCGCGAGATAATATGGTATGTGGACCCCTCTTCTTGGTGGTGGTAACTCCTAACAGCCATGCCCTCAAACTGCTAATGGCATACCCCACTTGATTGTTGCTGCCCTGATTGACATGTTGTGTTCTTCGACACTTTTAACTGCTCCTTCCATATCAACATATGTCCACTGCCTAATGGGTACAGGTGAGGGTAGTTGTACATCAGGCTGAACATCTGGCTGAATAGGTGGTTTGGCTTCTATTGTGTTCGTGGCTTCATCTGCAGAGTAAGGAATATCTTGTTGTAAGTGAATTGCATGCACTTCCTCTACAGGCTCTTCATCAATGAAGTGCACCCCAAGAGTGACTCTAATGGTGCATGGTCCTCTTCCTACAACCCTTTTAGAGAGTCTTCTAGTAGTTGCCATTATATTCCACTTAAACTGCACAGATAGTAAAAGTTGCATAACTTGGTAGTGCAACAAAGAATATATCATTGTCTACATAGATATATATACAATCTGATAAGAACATATCATTCTCTACTAAAATATGTAGATAATCTGATCACAACATATCATTGTCTGCGAAGCTTGAAGTAAGTAAATTTCATGATTATAATGTAGGGATTTGAAGGGAATCTGACAAAATATGTATACCCATTTATTTTCATGTGCATATTATAATTACTGAAAATAGAAAACATCTACCCATTAACCCGTATGCTGAAACCCATAACATTTCATGATTATACTGGTGTTTGTCAATATACCCATTAATTTTTAGGATTATACTTGGTCAAAATTTCGTTAATGTTCTGTTTGAATCACATTACATGTGATTAGTTCATAGAATAATGTCAAATAAAATCATAGCAGGCAAACCCTCGATTGCATAGACAGATTAACTCATGAGGGATCAAATTTGTACCAATCACATGTAAAAAGAAATGATTACAGTCAAACCCAGGCAAACCCTCAATGGCATAGACATAATAATTCACGAGGGATCAATTTTGTACCAGTCACATGTAAAACGAAATGATTACAGTCAAAACCAGGCAAACCCTCGATGGCATAGACAGAATAAACCATGAGGGATCAAATTTGTACAAGTCACATGTAAATAGAAATAATTACAGTCAAACCCTTAATGCCATATAGAGAAACGATTTTTATACACACCAAGAAAAACCCACTGTTCAACAAACAATCTTGTAGGTGATGAGAGGTGGAGACATTACCTGTAGCATATGGGAGTCAGATGAACTTGACATGGTCACACGAGCTCGCATTGACGGTGGGAGAGAGGATACCACAATGAAAAAACACAACATGACATGACTGTATATATATATATGTATGTATGTAATCTGATAAGAATATAGACAATATATCATTGTCTTTGCATATTCTTATTAGATTGTATATATATATATGTATATATGTATATATATATGAATGTATGTATACATTATGATAAGAAAATATCATTCTATTTATAGAGAATGATATATTCTTATGAGAATGTATATATATATATGTATGTATGTATACAATCTGATAAGAATATATCATTGTATTTGCAGAGAATGTTATATTCTTATCAGATATATATATATATATATACACACAATCTGATATGATGAAACCCTACATGACATTATATATATTTATTTGTCTACAAATTGTAATCCATAAACTGTTCAATAAATTGGGAAAAAAACTATAAACCCATTAAACTTCATGATTAGTAAAGAGGGATTCAGAATATAACTGTGATATGATTAAAAAATGGGTAATTATCTTGATTTATGATGAATGCAGGTGAAAAAAATGTAACTATGATATGATTAAATAATGGAAAATGCTAAGTTGAACAGCTGACTAAAAACATAATAATTTGTATGCCTAAAAATAATGTAAACACTAAGTATGTAAATATAAAAGAGTATATTGAATAATGAAATAGGCAACATAAATGTAAAACATATTGCTTGAAAAAAATGTAAAGATTGAGTACGTAAATATAAAACAAAATATTGAATAATGAATTAGACAACATAAATGTAAAATAGTATGCCTGAAAATAATGTAAATACTGAGTACATAAATATAAAATAGTATCTTGAATAATGAAACAAATAAAATAAATGTAAAACAACAAACTGATAATAAAAAACATGAATTTACCTATTCTGGGTGTACCGACCTGAATAAGCTCCCTTTAAAGATGAATGTGCAGAAATTGCCTTAGAAAGCTCTGAATTTTGCAGAGGATATTCAGTGAAAGCAGAGGATAATTCATAATGAAAATGACCCTGAAAATTCCCTCTTATAAAATCATTTGAATGTGAAATTGAATGCATTGAATTACAGTGGTTGAATTTCAATTTCGAATGCATTGAATTGTGGTGGTTGAATTTCAAATTTGAATTTTTTGTGGGAAACAATCTGTCATTTCATTTTGCAGTGGCCATTTATTCCCGAGTTCTGTCGTGGCCTTTAGGAAATCAATTTTATATTTGGTTTAATAGATAAAATAGGTGGCTCGCATAAATTCAGTCATTTATATGAATTATAATATGTTTTTTGGTTTATTAGGGAGCCTTACACCATTAACTGTGTGCAGGTACCAAAAGTTGATGGAGATAATACATGAAGATGTGATAGGAAGTGTGGGTGAATGTGCAATTGATAGCTCATAAAGCTGATCAATGTTTGCTATTATGTCAAAATGTGCACCATTAGTTGTTCATAATGGTTTATATAATGTGAAATTGTGCACCATTAACTGTTCAAATATACATTTATATATAATGTAGTTGAAGCTTTGAGCTACTTGCATAGAGTGGTAATTATAAACATCAATGTACTTAAATAAATGCAAAAATTACTTTATTTTCTGCAACTTGTCTTGTATGCAAAACATATATGTACCAATAGATGTTTAGATTTTTATTTTTTTTATTGGTTAGCTACACATTTAGTAGTGAACATATATTGGTGTCATGTGTAAATTTTTATTGGCATAAATAAAATAATGTAATGACTAAAATATAAACGGTTATTGGGGGTCAGGTGAGAATGGAGTGAACCGATATTGGATCGTGCACAACAATTGGGACTTTTCCCCTATCCAACTATTTCTATGTTTTACGGTGGCATAGAGGCCAATATTGTGCCACATAGTATACCTATATGGTGAATGTGTCCTCTCTCCTTCTGGAAAGGACTAACGTCACATCACTTAGATGGCTATGTTCAGTTCTTATTCAGTAAGCCCACTGCCATCTTAGGGTTTGATTTGATTGAATGAAGGGGATTGTCTATCACAAGGAGAATGCATTCATTATTTTTCATGAGGTTTGCCAGAGTCATTATACCATAGCCATATTTATGTTGTCATAACATAGGAATGACCTTACTCATGTGAGATATCCTGAATCATGGTGCTTGAGTGCTACGAGATTTGGCTATCATCGGTGATTTTCCATGGCATTCATCATTCTGTATGCCTGGTTATTTCTTTTTTATTTCATTCAGTGGGTTTTTCCAGAGCTCAGAGATAAGAGAAGAATGGGAATAGCGGTTTACCTTACTAGTTCGAAGAGTCAAGTAGCTTTCCTAGATCCAGTGACCAACCTTCGTTTAAAGAGGGTACTCTCAGATAATGGTCCATTAACTTTAAAAGCTATTAAGATGATATTGGGGAAGAGATTCCTTAATTCCAATGGGAAATATCATTTAAATTTAGACATTTCCTCAAGGTTTCTTGGGTGTTTGCTGGACCTTCACGTTTCCAAGGAAATGGTCTCAAATCTGGCAAAGTACATTTTTAAACCTTCTCTATTGCTTAGTCTTGAAGAGGTTTTGTTAGTTGCACGCTTAGGTGAAGGCATTCCTCAACTGCCAGATTTGGGTCAACAACAAGGGCCATTTATAGAATATCTACCATTTATCATAGACTATGTGGATTCCGCCTACTGGTATCACCGTTTCTTGGCCAAAATAGGCTACGACTTCTTCAAACGCGACTTCCAGTATGTGCCGAAATGATATTTGTAGTGGGTTACTAGGTTTATGGAGTTTGACGCCAATTAATAAAAATCGCCTATCAGTAAGATAAGTCGTTTTGCACAATCTCTATTTCCTTTTTGTATGCTTCTACTGCTTATTGTAATACCACCCATCAAATGTGTTTGAAGGTTATGGGAACTCTATGGGTTGTTTACCCTTTGTAATTAAAATAATATAGTATTGATATAGCTTTAGAATTTTTCTCTAGTTCGACATTGTATGGAGGGCTTCTTTGTTATGTAGAAACTATCAAAATTCGAGGAAATGTAAAATCTAGTATATAGATTAAAATTCATTCATTATCATCATGTTTTGAAAATGCAATTTTGTTCCTTCATTTGATAAATGTTAATTTTTTTAGCTATTTATGCAATAATGGGTATGGCAGATTTTGCTTCAAAGCCATAATGTTTGTGCAATGTGGCAATCTGGCATTCTAATTGCTTGTTTTAATTAATTTAAGCTTGTTTCCAACTTTTAGGCCGTGTATCTTTCCACGTTGGGGCTTTTAGTTTGTATAGCCTCCACGTCTCATATTGCTATGTAAGTGTTTGAAACCCCATATTCTGAGCATAAATGTAGGAGATTTTAAGAATGCAGTTTAACATACCTTGTTCTTGATCTTAGTGTATTCCGTCTTATAGGAGGGTAATTCGAACACTATGTGCGAGAATCTAGAATTTTCCATGTTATAACGTTGCTGTTAAAAGGGGGTCTGTTTAGTTTTGTTTTTGTCTAGGTTTCTAGAACCCGACCTAGGCTTCTTGTTTGTGATCACTAAGTGATAGTGGTGGCGATAGGGGTTTATCCCTTGGTATGAATGAAAATGATGAGGCTCTTTTTAAAAGTTCTTTTAAGCTTCTATGTTTTGGGTTATCCTCTGCCAGGACCAATGAAGGGCATAGTGAGTGTGGTTTAGTTTTAGCTTTACTAGGTTATAAATCAGTTTTCAACCGAATATCTCATTACTTCTGTTAGAGCATCTTTATGTCCTCTATTGCAGATGTATTAGTGTAATAATACCATATTCGAGGAGCTGGGAATCTCAATGCATCAAAGGCATCAATATGATAGATCCCTAGGCATAGGGATAAATTCCCAGGCATGAGCTAACAAACATGAGCAATCATCAATATTAATAGTGCGTAGGATGTACTATTGAAAGGCACACCAATACCCATGTCTCGTGATTGCTGGTACCTTTGACATGACGATCCCCACGATGTGGCATGAATTTGGTATCTGCAAGGTTTTATGCAGAGAGGATGGCCCATTGGACCTTTGGGTTACATTTGATTTCTGGGTTGCAGTTGATCAAACCTTGGCCAGTGTAGGCAGCGTGCTTAACAGTGTGTCTGACCTTGAGATCCCTCCTCCGAAACTCATATATTGGTCCCAAATTATCTTCTTCAATTTCCTCCATTCTGTGTTGTGTTGATATATGGTTCCTTTCAACATTACAACGCCGTCCTTTGGTGCACAACTTGGTTTGTGGTTTGGATATTTTATGTTTATAGATGCTGTGTTTTTTCTAACATTATATTGGAATTTGTGCATTGAGTTTTGACCCTATGCATAGCTTAAAATTTCAGTATCGTAACTCAACTCAGCTTACCATGATTCTTTCTGAAGTTGACATTTGAGATCCCATGATCGTGAAGAATTGATTATTAGTTCCAAGTCGAAATGGACTTTTTAGTTCTTATCTCTTTCTTAAGTTTTTCAAGATTTCCTTTTTCTTTTTGCGTTCGGGGATTCATTCACCAGTGTTGATACATATTTATGTCCTTATTTGCCGATGTAATTTCTATATGCTTTGTTCATTGTTTTTGTGAACCTTGGTTTTGGTACCACTTTGATATCTAATTACTTTCGGCCCTATGGTACACCACTTAGTTAATAGCTTTGAGAATTTTATATTAGGGTCATTCTTTGTTATATTTAAATTGTTATTGTGTATTCTCTACCTTGATATTGCCATTTTTAATAAAAGTGTAGTTGCTCGGTCAAACATACTTACCTGATTTTGAGCTTAATTGGCTCCCTTTTTGAGTCCATGTTTTCTAGGGAAGTTATTGTTGCTAAGCCATGCCAAATCTCTTTGAGATTACCATTCTTTTCTTCCTCTGCTTGATCTATAGCTTGGTTTGCTAGGAAATCAACAACTTTATTCACTTCTCTGTATATATGGCTGATCGATTGGACTTGGATGTCCTGCATTAGTTCATTTATTTTAAGGACTTTTGACTATAAGTTCCAATCCTCTATTTGGCCTTTTCATATCACATTGATATAGACATTTGAGTCGCACTCTACTTCTATGTTATTTAGGCCTTTGTTCTTGCATAGCTACAACCCTCTGAGAATAGCTTCTATTTCTACTGCATTATTTGTTTCACTTGGTATTTTTGCTGATAATGCTTCTGGCATTTGGCCTTTTCCATTTCTTACTATACACCCGATACCTAATTCCCCCAGGTTGCCTATTGAGGCACCATATGTATTGAGCTTCATTCTGCCTTTTGGAGGTGGGTACCACTTGGCTTTTGCTCTTTTCTCCTTAGAGTCTGGTAAAAATTGATAAAAGGGTGGTACCTTCAATAAAGTCCACCTCTTCATGATCTCATCATCCATGTTGTGTATTTAGTTTCTTTATGTTTGAGTTTAACCATTATGAGATATTCCTTTCTATTTTTGAAATTAGTTCTATTGTTGTCTTTGTTTTTTCTTGGAATATGCGTTTATTTATTTCTTTCCATATATTCCATGCTAGTAATGATGGGGCAATTGTCCATATTTCCCCCAACAAGCCTCCTTCTTCATATTTGTCCAGCTCAAAAATAAGTCCCATAATCCGTTCTGTCTTGGAGTGGCCCATTTAAGTTTCTCTAACAACCATTCCCAACATCTTCCTGCATAGGGGCAGTTTAACAATAAATGATCTGCATCTTCGATGTTCTCTTTACACATTATATTCCAACTGGGCCCTTCTATACCGATTGTTTTTAATCTTCCCCCTATTAGAATCCAACCATGCAAAGCCGTCCATGTGAAGGATCCTGCCTTCAGGAGGACACCTCTTCCCCAACATAATTTAGGTGGCCATGATTTATTTCCGCTATCATTTGTATTTGACAACCTAGCTTAACTGAGTAGCTCCCAGATTTAGCCCCACACCATATTATTTTTTCCTTCTGATTGTTAATACATACCTGTCTGCTTTTCATGATTTCCATGAGTCGATCCTTAAATGACTCATCCCATGGAAGATTATGGTGGTCCTTCCAACAACCCAATCCTTTCTTGTTTATTGTTAGAAAGTCTCTTATAGATTCTCCTATGCTGCTTCTAATGTGTGGGATGTGATCCTTTAGTTAGAATCCTTCCAGAAGTTCACTTTCTTGCCACCATTAATCTACCATGTGAGATGGTTTGTTATTATATGTCTACAACTTAGCATGAAATTCCACACATGCAATCCATTTCTCGGATTCACAATAGTTAGGATTCTATCTTGATCCAAGTTGTCCAAGTATTTCTTTTGTAGGATTCTACACCAAAGTAGGTTAGGTTTTTGATACATCTTCCATATTAATTTGGCCCCAATGCCAAGTTGTGTGCTTTGAGGCTCCTTATACCAGCTCCACCTTCATCTTGAGGTTTCCTGACTTTGTCCCAATGGATTAGAGGAACCTTGTGTTTTTCATTTGAACCTCCCCATAGGAAATGCTTTAGTATGCATTCCAAATTAGCTGCTGCTTTTGACATCAGTTGCATGCTAGACATTGCATAAATGAAGATTGTTGATATGATTGATTTTGTCACTGTTATTTGACCAGCTAAGGTGAGCCACTTTCCTCTCCACCCCAAGGATTTCTCTTTACAATTTCTCTATTATCTTCTCCCATAATTTAGTTCTTATTATACCTTGAATATTGGAACCCCTAGATATTTACAAGGGGTGTCGTCAATTGAGTATCCCAAGACTTTAGCTATCTTCTTTTGCATAAATTTTTTCATATTAAAGAAATACACTTTTGAATTATATTTATTTATTTGTTGTCCTGATGCCGATGTATTCTTCCATGCAAGTTTTATTTTGTTCTACTTCTTTGACTATAGCTTCCCCATAAAGTACGGTATCATCAACAAATTGCTGATGAGTTATTGCCTCGTGTTTGGTGCTATTTGTAAGCCTTTCCAGCCTCCCTTTGATTGGTATTTTTTAATGTTTTTGCTTAGTACTTCTGCCATGATTACAAAGAGGAAGGGAGAGATTGGGTTCCCCCTATCTTAGTCCATTCGTACTCTCAAACAAGCCACAAGGCCAGCAGTTGTTTATTAAAATCGAGTATCTTGCTGTAGAGAGGCAATAGTAGATCATTTTATTCCAGTCCTTACAAAAGATAAACTGCTCCATCACTTTCATTAGAAAGCACTATTACTCTATCATATGCCTTACTTATGTCCAGCTTAATCATCATGGTTTGAGTCTTTTCCTTGTTGATTGTGTGTATTGATTCATTGGCTAGAATAATGCTATTTGTTATGTCTCGGCCTGGGGTGAATCCACTTTGGTTGTTTGAAATGATTATTTCTAGAAGCTTCTTCAACCTGTTGGCAAAGAATTTAGCTCGATTATCTTGTATATTGTGTTACATAGTGAGATTGGGTGATAGTCCCTGAAGTTGTAGCAAACTTCTTTCTTTGGTATTAGTACGAGGAATGTGTTGTTGAAATCTTTAATAAATTGTTTCTTATGTCTGAAATCTTCCACAATTTCCAAAACCTCCCCTTCCAAAAAGTGCCAGCATTTTTTGGTAGAAGAAAGTTGGGAAGTCGTCTGGAGCTGGTGCTTTTTCAGGGTGCATTTGGAAGACTGCTTCTCTCACTTCCCCTTTTGTGAAAGGGGCTATCAACATCTTGTTATCTTCCTGGGTTATTAGAGTAGGTATATTTCTAAGGATTTCACCATAGCTTAGATTATCTGTTGCTTCTACTGGGGCTAGGAGCTCTTTGAAGAAACCGATAGATTCTTACTGAATTTCCTCTACTTCCTTAATGATCCTACCATCCTTGGTTCATATTGTTGATATCTTCTTATGAGATTTTTTATCTTAGATGTGTGGTGGAAGAACTTTGTATTTGCATCTCCCTCTCAGAGCCATACTTCCCTTGATTTAGTATTCAAATATACCTCTTCCCATGCTAAGAACTCCTCATATTCTGCCATGAGTTCTTTTTCTTTTCTATACTCCTCCTGGCTCATTCCATTACTCATTATTTTCTTAGACAACAATGACAGTTCGTTTCCTAATCTATATTTCTTTGAGAAGATGTTTTTGAAAATTGACTTATTCCATTCTTGAAGCATGCTCTTAACATAATTTAGTTTATTCATAAAGATGAAACTTTTTGTTCCTCAACATTTTGGTGTGCCTTGCCACCATTGTTCGATTTGTGGCATCAGATCCTCTCTTACGAACCACATTTTTTCCACCTTGAATGCACTATTTTCTAGCCTTTTTCTATTGTGATTGTTAGCTTTATGGGCGAATGATCGGAGCCTGTCAATGGGAGGATCTGAGATTCTAGATTGAAATTGGTGTCTAACCAGTCTTGGGAGAAAATAAATCTATCTAGTTTTTCCTTTATGCAACAGGCCCCTTCTCTTTTGTTTGTCCACGTAAAAAGGCCATTTTTTTGTATATCTATTAAGTCATTGTTGGTTAGAAAATGACCAAATTCGTTCATGGGCTCTGAAATCCTGTTACATCTGGCATATTTCTCCTCTATTCCGAGTACTACATTAAAGTCACCCCCCATTATTATTTTTCCTTTGTTGGGCACATCTAATTTCTGGCTTAGAGTGGCCCATAGTTTTTCTTTCGCTTGATTTCTAGTGGGGCCATACATATTAAACAATTTAAACTGTAAGCTATGGTTTAGACTTGTCACTTTACACATTATCCAGTTTGCTTCCTTCTCTATAATGCTCAATCCAATATTTCTTGAGTGACACAGTATTGCTAATCCACCAGATGTTCCATATGATTTTGAGAAGACTTCTTCTCATCTTGCAAATTTGAGGATACAGTCATTTACCTCTTCCATTTTGGTTTCCTGTGATAGGATTATATCTGAGTTAGATTTCTCAATTTGATGCTTAATTAAGCATCTCTTATTAGGGCTGTTCAATCCCCTGACATTCCATGTTGTAATTCTCATTGTTCATTTTGCCGGGAGTGCTCTCCTCCCTTTGATTCTTTAATAAAGTTTAAGACACTTTTTCTCCCTCTTTCCTTAGCTAGTTCCCCCCTTCTCTATTCTGTAGTCTTTTTTTCCTTTCTTCTTCTTTTCTTTTAGTATTGGGTCCAATAATTGAGCAGCTATTTGGCTTATGCATCTATTATCAATGATATCAAGTACATCGTAGTCTTCATTATCACTTTAAGAGGAAAATGATTCATCTCCATCTTGGGCTTGTGTTTCTGCCCACCTCATTGGTGTTGATTCTGTCTTTTTAGCTTCATTGCTATTTTCTTTGTTGTTCTCATCTAGTGTGATGTTGCTCACATTCCTATCTACCTGAGGGTTTGTCTCTTGGTTATGCTCTTTAAGGCTTTCTGATTTTTTGACCGAGCTTTCCTCTATACTTCCTTTGGGTGCCTTCTTCCTCCATACTTTGTTAAGTGTAGGGGTGTACCTATAATCTTTGGTTGTGTGATTCCTTCGGTTGCATTTTGTGAAGTATAGCCTTTGGGCTTCAATTTCTATTTCTTGCACCCAGACCTCTAGTTTGGTTTTTAGCTTGATTTATTTGGGGATTTGTTTGATCGCTGCAATGTGTATTCTGGCATATAGATAATAATTTTATTTTAGCACCAGGGTGTCTATTTCCAACAGAGTGCCTAGGGTTATGCTAATATTTTCCAAGCATTCTTTAGACCAGTAGTCCAAAGGGAGATTAATCTTATCCATTTTGATTCGTTGTAATATGTATGGCTTCTAGGGTTGAAATTGGCTTCCCACTTCTACATGTAAATTGGATAGCCATCCATGTCCCTTATTCCTTTTTCCAGTGTGGCATCTCTGTCTTCTTTTAGAAAGACGATTATGAAGAAACCGTTGGGCATGAATTTGAGTCCATGGTTTCTCTCAATGTTTCTGCAGGCCCAATCTTCTATCGCCATTCTGCTCTTCTTGGATCCTATGATTTTGCATATGATCGCTACAATATGTAGAATTCCTATATCCTCTTCAATCTCTTCTTGTACATCAATCTCTATTGATGGGAATTCCGACAGTTTGGTCTCCTCTTTCCTGTCTTCAGATTGGATTTTAGTTTTTAGATCTAGTCTCTTGGATGCTTTCTTCTGGAGTTTTCCTTCCCTTCTTTTCCCTGGCCATGCGTTATCTTTTGGATCAAATTTCTTCTTATTCTCAAATTAATTCTTGGGTTTAAGATTTTCACTTCTGAATTTTCCAGTACTTCTTAATGTTCTATTCTATGGTTTATCCATCTGATTCTTCTTCTGGAATTTTAATTTTGCTGGCATTTCTTTTGATTTTGCAAATACCTACCTTGCTCTCATGTTTAATTCTAATTTGTTTGGCCATGTGATGTAATGTGGTACTCTAAAGTCTATTTTAGGCTCTTTTCTTGATCTATTCCAGCCCTCTTGGACGCATTTTGTAATATTTTTCTGTTTATTCAATGCTTCCTTTTGAGGTTGTGTTGTGTGCGACTAATATATTTTTGTTTTCTACTCTTCGTACTTTGAGATATATGCATTTTTCCAAGTGTGAGATGTATAATATTCACACTTTTCCCATTGCAATGAGATTCACATCATAGTTTGCAATTTTGCAATTTTTTCGCGGGTAGAGATATTTTTCGATATTATATATTAGTAGGTATGATTCTTACTTCGAGAATGAGATGATAAAAATCTTATATAGTAGGTATACTTCTAGTCTTGATGAGCTTGAATTAAAAACTATGAGACAATTGAGTCCATATCATTTGGGTTGGATATATTTTTTAAGACTTTATTCAAAATATAATGTGTGATTAAGTTTACTCACCATAGTCTTAAATGATGAGGTGGTTGTTGATATAATATCATTGGATGTTTATGGAGTAGCATTTGGAAGATCCTCTCTCTATAAAAAAGAATAGATATTATATAGAAATAAAAATAGGTATAGGATATGATCAAAGGAGGTTAATAATATATGATAAAGCCATATGAGGGAAACTATTTTTTTTTTCATGATAAGTGTAGTACAAGCTCAACACTTAACCAATGCCAATGGCTAGTTTTTTCTGCTCATTTTAAGTGGTAAGAAAGAAGATAAATTTATTGAGATAAAAAGCCATTCATGATATACAAATTAAAAAATATATAAAAATGCTCTATAATATCTCATATGGGGGCTACTTCAAAATAGGAAATTGAGAATGAAATGTGATTGCTAACATTATAGGCTAGATTTTGATGCTTCTTTTGACACGTAAGAAAGAAGAGAAATTTGTCGAGATAAAATCCATTCATGAATTATATATTAGGAAAAATATAAAAATGATCTATATATTTCATGCGTCAACTTAATGATCTATTTGAGGAGCATGGTTTTTCAAGTAATACTATCTTCATTAGGCCAAGGTCTTTTCCTTTATATCTAGAGTGTGTTAATATCTTGAAACCTTTGCCATATAATATTTCAAGTTTATGAGAAGAGAAAGGGGGATATATAGTACTAGCAACAACTAAATTAATGTCATGATTAATGGTGTGATTTTATGTGAAGAAGATGATAGGGGATTTGGGAAAATGTGATTATTAAATGAATGAACATATTTATGGGAAGAGGGAGAAGATGAAGGGGGACCTTTAGAGGAGGGAATCTATCAATTGTTGAAGAAAGGGTAGTTAAATTATAAGAGTGGACATGAAGGGGGTATGACTATGATGAGGTAATGAATTATTGATGAAATTTTAGTTTCATCGATACAACTTGCTACAATAGATATACTACTAGATATAACTATGTACAAAAGTTTCCATATCATTCTCTTTCTTCCCATATACACATGAGAATAGTGTAACATAAGAAACCTCAAAAACTTAATGTGTTAAACCTATTTATCCTCTAAGTTTTTAATAATGTATGTTTTGAAGAATTTAATTAGGAGGTGATTTGGGTGAGACTTCATTGATGAAATTTTAGTAAAGTGGTGAAATATGTGTGACTAGGAAAAATATAATTTTATATATCAACAACTTGACAAAATTGGAGGGGACATGAAGGGGTATGACTATGAGGAGGTAATGACTTATTGATGAAAATTTAATTTCATCTATACAACTTGCTACACTATATATACTACTATATAACTGTGAAAAAGTTTCCATATCATTCTCTTTCTTTCCATATACATATGAGATTAGTGTAACATGAGAAACCTCATTAGTAATGTGTTAAACCTATTTACCCTCTAAGTTCTTAGCAATGTATGTTTTGAAGAGGTATTAGGAGGTGATTTGGGTGAGCCTTTATTGATGAAATTTTAGTAAAGAGGTGAAACATGTGTGGTCCTAGAGGCCAAATATAATTTTATATAACAACTTGACAAAATTGAAAAGGGCTTCATTAACATATATAATATAAATTTTATTAACATTCATAAATATTTTAAACATATATGAAGGGTGGAGGGATCAACACACATTCATGGAGCCATAGTCATCCTCTTGGAGAATATCATGTTTGTTTACTAGGTGTGATAGAAAAAAGTGTTTTAATTTTGGTCCATGACCTATCAAGTGATAGGTAATGTAATATTTTGTTTTTAAAAGGCTTGTTGGATGATATATTTAAGAGAAGTAAAATTCTAAAATAGTTCCAAAAGAGATATTTTAGCTTGTGTGGTCCATTACAATTTCTCCATGAGATTGCATTATTTAGGGTTATTAGAAAAAAATATGGGATGAAGGGGGAAGATTAATAGTATTAGAGGGAAGGGAAGTTAAGATTCATATATTTTTATTATTTCATTGAGTTTCATGGGTATGAATAATTTTATAATTTAATGTATGTTAGGGGAGGAGAATTGTTTATTAAAATTGGGAGAAGATGGAGCAAAACCAAGTATACTATAAGTTTTGGCATGGAAGTGGTTTGGAGAATAGTTTTAAGAGGAGGATAATGTGGTATAATTATGGGTTGTATGGGAGAGATATAAATATTATGTATATTGGATTAGAGGGGTCTCTAAATTTTCCATCGGGTCCTTTAAGAATACAGTATTGGCATGTGTTTGGTTACAAGAATCTAAAGAAGGTGAGAGTAACTAATGAGAATTACATTATGAATTGAGGTTCATGTTTTGGATATATGTGTAGGTTTATTGATAAGTAACTTTAGTATCTCATAAAAGGAATTAAACAAATTGGGCCTATGAATGAAACTAATTATGTTACTATGTAAAGGATGATGAATTAAAAACATCATGTAATATGGTAATCATAGCATTCATTCATGGAAGCCATATGTACTTTATAATAGATCCCTTTTTATAAAATATATAGAATATCAACCATTAATGGTCTAAAATTTCACATGTGATTAGTTGATATACCACTAGGGTACGTGCATTTTCTACTTGCACATTTAAATAAAACTATAAATATCTAACAATGAAACTTAAGTTAAACATTTGCCTTATTTTTGGGCCAAAAACGTATTCTTGAACAAATTATGCAATATTTTTTCTACTTCATGAGATGGTGTTTTATACATGCCTCATACATGATTATATGCCTTAATTTTTATTTTCTATGACATAAATTAGTCTAAATTCATGTTATACATTTATGTTAAATTTGATTGTGTCTAAATGATGTATTTTGAATTTGTGTGTTCGTTGTGATTTTTAGTTCAAATTATACATTATTTAATCAGTTTGTTGATATTTTTTTCTAATTGTTTAACATGCAGTGGCCCTTGACATGGAGAAATTATCATTAGCTGATGAATTTACTATAGAGGATATTTTGCATTTAATGAGAAGCCTAAAAACCCCTCACCTCCACCCTCTCCACATCATAGTCCCCCACCTCAAAACCCCCCACCTCCATCCTCTCCACCTCATAACCCCCCACCTCTTGCATTTGATGAGACTCGATTGTGAGAAAATATCAATGCAAAAATAAACATCATTCAAGAAAAGATTAATTTGATAAAAAATGAGCCTAATATTTCCTCCCATCTAGCATATTTTGCATCTTTGATGCAAATTATTTTTGACTTTGTTCAATGTATCGATGCGGATTTAGATAGTTTATGTCGATGGAGAGAAGAGAGGAGATAATTTTATGCATATGTACTATATTATAGAGAGATCCTAGACCATCACATTAGAAAACAAACCATTTCCAAATATTTTATTAACCCCCATACTAACCAACCAATTCCTCCTAATAGAAAAATAATTTCAATTAGATGGTGTAGGCACTCGCATACACTCATAAACTTTTGGGACTGATGGTGGATGGTATTTGATAATCCACCACATGCTAATTGTGAGGTGCCCCTTATTTTTTGAGAAAATTATGGGTTGAGTTTGAGCTGGGTAAAAACACCCAACTATTTTGATATTAGGTCATTTTAAGGAGTTGGGGTGGCATGCCCCAACATAGAGTAGGAGCATGTATCAATCCTCGATGAAGTGCTTCAATTCCACCGATTGTTTCTCGTACATCTCCTAGTATTTCTGCACCATTTCAACACTAGGCAGTGATGTCGACATTAGGAGAATTGAGTTCTCTCTTAGGATATCTCACTAATCAAGATACCCACATGGTAGCTGAAGTGGGTGATAGAGAGCATGAAGGCAATGATCCTAGTAAATCCCATGTGCTACAACCACATTTTTTTCATAGTTGCAACCATCCATGCTATGGGCCTACTCAAACATCCACTTTAGATACACCTACATTAGAGGTGGAATCATTTTTGTATTTACTATGTTCCAATGATCATCCTACACAAGTATGTACATTGAGTTACATTTTAATTTGTTTGAAATGTGCAAAATTCATGTTTACTAACATTAAATTATATATAATATTAATTTGAAGTGTTTTGTGTAGATGTGTGACCATAGGAGGCCATCTTGATATGATTGTGTTTGTTTTACATAGATAATTGTACAACTGGGCACACCTTGCAGTTAGGCAAACCAATATATATTGACCCTAGAAAATTGCATATGTATAGATCTAGTTTTAATTTAAAGTTGCATCATTCAATTCCTTATTTATATATTTTAATTTATGTCCATATAACTTAATTCAATTGTACACATGTGTGAAACAATATATGTGATCTTAATGGTGGAGGACATACCTTGGACGCAGCTGCTGGACTATGAGGGCCTCCCCTTCCATTGCAGGAGGTGCTTCTCCACTAGTCATTTGGCCTCTGTTTGCCCCCTTGCTCGCCGCAAGAGCGCTGCTACTTGGTGGAAGAATGCTTCCACAGACCACCTCACTGTTGGCTCTCCCCCCTCGGTTAGTTCTTCTGAGGAGGATGATCTTCCTGAGCTTTCCTTGGACCCCCTTCCGACTAGCCCTGCTGCAGATCTTTCTGCTGTTGTTCTTGCAGATTCTGCTATTGCTGTTTTGTCAGAGCCTGCTCCTTTGCCAGTTCCTACCTCCATTGCTTCACTGTCAACTCCCTTGCTGCGTGATGGCTCCTCTCTCGGGTTGGCTGCTGTGGATCCGCTCCACTCGCCTTGCTCGTTGGTTCTCCATTCCGAGCCTCCTTGGTCGATTGTGCTGCGGAAGAAGAAGGGTCTCCCCAAATCTGCTGCTTCTTCTCGGCCTCAGGTTAGGGGAGTTGGTTTAGATCCCTCGGGTTTGGGGGTTGTCTAATTTTTTTTGTTCTACAGCTGACGGTCTGCTGGTTCCTTCAGCTGTCTGTCAGCTGTTTTTGTTTGTTCCTATAGTTCAATTTTTGTTTTGAACTATGTTGTCCTTTGGCCCCTTGGGCCCTTTGTGAAGGGTACAACACCCTGTAAATGCTGCTTAACTTTTCAAAAACAATATATTGTATCTATGCAAGGCAGTCATTTGATATCCATGACTGACCAACCACAAGGTGTGGCGAGCACTCCCAAGTCATCATCAACTTTTATGCATGGGCCATCTCTAGTGCATGTTTTCAAAAGTTATTTAAGTTTGAAATTTACATGTACTTAAAAAATTTACTAGATGTACTATTATTATTTTAAATTTTAAAATTCAAATTAAATTGAATTTATATTTATATTTAAATATATGTGTTTCATATATATGTATATATGTAGGATGATAATAGTACCTTGATAGGTGCTAGCCGGGCTCTTGATCAGGGTCATTTTCATGAGGCCATGTCGTTTGAGGTCCTAAACTTTACTAAATTTCCTATACAATTTTTAGGTCTTTTAAATATATATTTTCAATTAAAATAATTTTTTAATCACTAATACTTTCTAGCCTATTGTTTGCTTTATTTGAATATCTAGGAATCAACAATTCATTCATTTGATACTCAATCGACAGTTATACCACCTTTTGAATAAAATGTGCCAGTACATTCACACGATCAGATGGTAATTTATACGTACTTTCTAGAGTTTAGATATACAAATCTAATTTTGTGATTTTATTAGTTATGTTAAATTAAATACAAATTTATTAACTTTATCTAATTTCAAGTTTTTTGTACTTTTCTACAACATGATACAGGTTCATCTTTGGGTGCTGCCACAATAATGGGTTACACTTTCTAGGACATCCTAATTTTTGCTGAAATCACATATTTTTAGAAAATATAATGATTTATGCCTTGAAAGGTTCCATTTAAAGGATTTTAATTGAAGAGGGTTTGATCAAACCTCCTTAGATCAAACCCCCTTGGATAGAACCCTGCTAGTTTTAAACCATACCTATAATGGAGTCTCCTCTACACCTATCAAAATGCTGATAAAAAACCACTTTTGATTTACCTTTTGGGGGATCAAATGGATTCATTTAAAATTTATGTTTTTTAAGTATGTAGTCCTTATTATAAGCTTCCCAAAAAAGTATAATTAAAAATAATCTAATTTGATCATTATATTTATTTTTTATTTCTTGTGAATGTAGGTTTTCATCGAAAATCAAGCTCTCTATTTTGCACATATGGAAAAACAGTATATTACCAAAAAAAATTCTGAAAAATATCTATGCTCTTGGTATTGATGTCCTTGATCCAATTTTTTTTGAATTTTGATGCATACAAAAAATTTATGTGTTATACAGTAAACTTATGTCTAAATTGTAATTGGTTTGACTTCAGAACTCAATTGAAAAAATTCAATAAAATGCTATGAAACCAAATGAGGGATTTAGATATCATAGTTACAAGTCTAAATTCGAAAAAATTAGAATTTTATCTTTCATAGAAAAATGTTAGATGTTATATAGTAAACATCACTCTTTAAAAATGTTGTTTACTGTTAAAAACTAGTTATCGAAGGAGATGGAAAAAGAAATGCAATTTGATTCCAATTTGTTTATTAAATATTTGGAATTTGCAGACAAAATTTCACAAATCACTAGTTTGCATCATCTTCAAATTTCTCATGGTTTAGCAACTATAGGTGTCTGAAAGTGAAGATTTAGTTAAAAAAATTCAGTTCAATGTCAAGTTTGGCCAAAAAGTGTAACCCACTATTGTGGGTTCACCCCTAATCCACGTGGAACGAAGAGGAGTCTTGATTTTATTGATCATCTTGATAGCTAGATAGTTTTATTTTGTGGACTATATATGTACATGTATACACATGTTTGTCTATGTATATTTTTATTTATAGATGTGCCACTTGACATACATTTCACATGTTATTTCATGTCCACTTTTAGACATATTTTAGTATATTTCATGAGTTCTATATGATCATTTATATTTATTTATATGATCTAACTATAATATATTTTTTAGATACATTTTTGTACATGTTTTAAATTCCTGAATAGCTCTGGATATATCTAGCATTTCATGTGGACTTTAATATAGTTGATTAAATGCACTCACGTACATTATGTTCATTATGTTGATTAAATGCACACACATACATATGAAATTTTCAAGTATGCACTATAAATTCTTGTCTAATTAAACTACAATATTTAGACACCATTATTGAATGAAGTTTAGATGTCTTAAAATGATTAACTTTCAAAGTTCAATAAAATCACATGGCTAGGTGATTTAAACATTGCTAAACCAAATATTAGTTAAATGTGACAATTTAATACATTCCTTATAGTTTATCATATTTATAATAAAGTAAGGGCCTAGTTTTAACTATTTTCCAATTAGCAAATATTCATCACTAAACAAAAATCTATACAACATATATGCCACTTAATGAAAACTTATCAAAGTAGTCTTATGTTGATATTAGGGATTAATTCAAGTATTTGATTATGTGAGTAAAAAACTTCCATAAATGAGAGAATCTCATGACCTATAGTAAAATCAACAACGATATATCAAATTGGATAAATGAAATTCATCCTTAAATGATGACTTATTAAGATCGATAAAATGTATATAATCCTTTTGGACACACTTAGTTTAATCCAACTCTAATGCAATTAACAAATTGGAAATTTATTGACCTCACACTAAGGTCACATTATCGATGGTCAAATAAGAATTTAAAACAATATATATATCAAAGATACAATTTGTATAAGATACAATTGGAACAATATAAAATGTGATTTATAAGTTCATTGAAATTCATACATTGAAGACACATATAACATATTGATGTTTAATACAAATATAACATGATCAAACATATATGCATATAAATATAATTATCTTGTCCACTTTTAGTTCAAGTCCACAAATTGATATAACATAATTTATATGATAAATTTTTTTACAGTGACAATCATGGTGGATCAACTTGATGGGAACCTGCAAAAATAATTAATGTAAGTAAATTAACTATATATTTTATGATTCATTTAACTCCAAGTCATGCGAGGAAAGAACAATTTAATAAAAGTTAGAAAATTGGATCTTAGAAATTCCTTACAAATTCAAGTGATGTCTACCATAGGGAAAATTATCTACTATATTTTGTCATGAGTTGTTGAATGCACAAGTACTGGCCACCAATGCCATCTAGTTGTGGGAGACCTAAAAAAAATGATTAAATATAATTAGGAAATTATTTAAGGGGATGCAAGAGGATGGATTTAAGGGTACACAATCTAGGATGACTTAAGGGGACCTAAGAGGATATGGCTTAAGGGGTCCTAAGAGGATGGCTTAAGAGGAATTAAGAGAATTACTTAAGGAGATGCAAGAGGATGGATTTAGGGTAGCTAAGAGGATGACTTAAAAGGGTCCTAAGAGGATGGATTAAGGGGAGTTAAGAGAATGAATTAAGGGGATACAAGAGGATTGATTTAGGGTACCTAAGAGGATATGACTTAAGGGGTACTAAGAGGATGGCTTAAGGGGAGTTAAGAGAATGAATTAAAGGGATGCAAGAGGATGGATTAAGGGTAGCTAAGACAATGACTAAAGGGTTCCTAAGAGGATGGCTTAACGCGAGTTAAGAGAATGACTTAAGGCGATTCAAGAGGATGGATTTAGGGTACCTAAGAGGATATGACTTAAGGGGTCCTAAGAGGATGACTTAAGGAGAGTTAAGAGAAAGACTTAAGGATATGAAACACTCTTAACCCTAAACCTTATACCCTATACCCTCAACCATAGGCCCTAAATCATATAGGCTAAACCCTCAACCCTCAACCCTATACCATATAACCTCTTGATCCTAAACCCTATCTCTCAACCTTGGGCACTAAGGCCTATATAATAGATTTATTATTCTAACCATCTTCTCATCATTGCATTTTCATCTTAAGTGTTTAGATTTTTTATTCTAAGAATCTTGGTATTAGTAGATAACAAGTTGTAGAGATTACTTCTAACCACAACTCTTTCCGCAACTTGGTATTACTAAACATGCTCCTTGCGCTCTCTAGAACACTCTTATTCATGCATTTACCAACACCATTTTACTAAGGAGTGTAAAAAGTGGTTTTATACCTTTTGATCCTAGCTTCCTTACAATAATTTTCAAATTCAAAAGATGTGAACTCACCTCCATTATCTATTCTTAAACACATGATTGATCTTCCAATTCTCTTTTCAACCAAAAATCTAAACAACTTAAATACACTATATGCATATACTTAATTTTAAGAATATAGAGACACACCTTCCTAGAGTAGTCATCCATAAATCTCACAAAATACAATGATCCACCGAAAATAAATTATAGGGGATGGATCTCAAACATTTGAATGAATATAATCTAGAATACCCTTATATGACTACACGCTTTAAAATTTTGTCTAGATTGCTTCCCATAAATACAAATCTTGCAAAAATTCAAATTCAAAGATTTTATATTAGATTTTTAACCTATGGTTTAATAGTAACTTCAACCCTTTCTTTTTCATATGACCCTATCACTGATGCCATAGATGATTAGATTCATTTGTTTCCTTAAATACCACTGCTACTTCATTTATTACGGTACTCCATTTTTTTATTTTGAGAGGGGTAAATGCTTTTGACCCATAGCTATGGACTGGTGAGGTCACAATCAGGGGATCTCATCCCCAACATAAATACTCAATAATTACACCCCAATGGGGTTTGAACCTTGATGTCAAGAACAACATCACAACAAATTAACCATCACACCATGCCACTATTGTCTACTGTACTCCCTTCTAGCTTGTAAAGGTTTATAATATTTATAGCCTTCATGACCACCAAAATTCCCTTGGACACTTTATTGATCCACCTTGAATTATCAATTTATACCCTCTAGAATCCAAAAATCCAAAGGAAATTAAATATTTTTGAGTTTTGGTACATGTCTTACCTCTATTAATGTCCTCACAATACCATCGAACAATCTAATCTTAATGATCCCAATCCCAACAGTCTTACAAGAAACATTATTTCCCATAGGAATAACACTACCATCAATAGCAAAACATATGATGACGAGTGGGAGTGACGAGACTGGTTATTTGAATGCTACAAAAGGCGAGGAAGGAGATTTCGATGCTAATGATGATGATGAAGGGATGGCACCCATTTTTCCCTCTTGGCTCGGTGCTTTGGACGAGTCTACACTTTTTGCAAACTTTTGGCTTGGATGGGTTTGTGGTGGTGGGGTTTGCTAGTAGCCAGGAGAAGTTTCTTTGCTGTTTCTCATGCTTGGATGTGGGGTTTGTTGGTTAGGGGTAGGCTTTGATATTTTTTTCGAGATTTGTAGTTGGATCTAGGTCTCTAAGGATGCTTTGTTGGTGTTGGGGGCTTCCTTTTCTTTTGAGGGAGTGGCTTTCTATTTCTTCTTGGTTCTTTGGGTGCCTTTGGGGTTCTTGTCTCTTGTGGCTTCTATGGTTGCATTTGTGGAAGCTTTTTGGTTTGCAGTGTTTGTTTCTTCTTGCTCCTTGTGCCGCCTTGTGGGCTCTTTGTTTTGCAAAACTGTGATATAAGAGGGATTCACTACACATGGGTCTCTTTATTTTCAAGAGATCACCAGGGAACGAACTGCCCTTATACACCTCAACACGAGCGAATTGATAAAACTGTGAAGAAAAGCGAGAAAGTAATCTTAGACCCCGAGAGAGAAAGACTTCAAGATTTCCACCTTTGGCCGAGGAGCTCTCAGCCAAAATATGTCAGGGCAGTTTTAGGATGCTAGTGTGACACGCTGCCGTCTAAAAGATGCATTGGCATCCTAAGCTATGAAGAACTCAGGAACTCAAGCGAGTGGAGTTGAATCTCAATTTTAGACTTAGGTCAAGAGCGTGAGAGACCAGATAATCGACAGAAAGGTAGAAACTAAGGAAAACACAAAAGAACTCGAAACAAGATTACCTTCGTGCGTCCCAGTCTTTATTCCAAGCTTCACTTCGTAACCTGTACACAAAAGATCAAGGGGAAAAGGTTGGGGCTATATAGGAGTTTGCCTCAATCAGACCCTCATTTTGGTGTTTCCACCTCCACGGATAGCCATGTTTGGAAAAGAGCGTAAAGGAAGTAAACAAAGTGTGTGGTGAAAGAAAAACCCACTTCGGAGTAGATCCCAAACCACAAAGTAGTAATTGAGCTAGTAAGAAAGAGTGATAGGGAGAGAGAGCATTACCCACAGGTCAAGACCCTCTTCTGGAGCACACGGGTGCACTGCTATGTGCTTTCTTGAGAGTTGGTAACTGCTTGAGAGCTTGTATCTGTTGGAGGGACCTTAGTCTAGCATGACTTTTCCTGTAAAGTACTGCTATTCAAGGATAGAGCTTACCCAAGACTAGAAAAAATAATGACAATGCTTCAACTGATGACTTCTAACCCCAAAATAAGGCCCAAAAGGGGGTTTCTATGCATCGAAGGGCAGCATAGAGCCGTTACACTTGAGACCTAACCGCTAGGACACGTGTTGCTAGGATCAGGTTTATAGATTCGCCATTTTAAACTGAGAAAACTGCTAGGACACTAGCGCGCCGCACAGACGTCTGCACACAGTGCATGCATCCAAAGCCTAGGTTTTCGAGAAATGCCTTGTCAGGCTTCTATCATCTCACCATGTGTCCACATGTTGTCAGAATCATGAAATTCTGACTCATGGGATTTTTCCATTAATGTTTCTAAGGTGTAATAAATGCTAGATAAGATGCAAAAATGTGTAATTACCCCTAGGTGCAATTATGTGACATTACATTTTGCCCCCACTTTAGTGGGCTTGATTTTGGAAAAAATTAGCCTCACTAAAGTAGAGAAGAAAAATTTCACCCAAACTTTGAATTTTACAAAAATGTGTGCCAGAAAGAGGGACCACAGAGGTCACCGACGTTGAGCTAACTGGTACCAAGGATTCCCCCAGCTTCCAAGCTCAACAAACAACAAAACAATGATTGTAAGAAGTTGTTTGGAACTATGTCCTACAAAACTAAAATTTTGAGTCAATTTTCAAAAAATCAGAAGAAACTACCACAGAGAGAAGAATGATGAAGAAAAAGTGGTTGATTCAGAGGAAAAATATGATCAAGAGGTGACTATATGCGCCCTCTTGAGTTTTCCCCTAACATGGTGGGGTAAAGTCAGGAGAAACCAGGGAGCCACAAACTCTAGGAAAAATGGGCCCTGGGGGGCCTATATATACCTAGGTGGGCCCCTAGAAGGGTCATTTTCACTATTGACTACGAACAGATTATTGAATTTTGTGAGAAAAAAGTCAAAAATATGTTGAGAAGGAGAGAGTACGAGGTGTCAAGGCTAGAGAATCTACGTGAGGACATCGCTGATGGTCACGAGGTGGACCAGGTAGGCCTTTGAGCCCCATTTTTTGTATTTTTCCACTCGTCGAGGTGCATAGGCATCCTAAATCTGTGTTGGTATCCTTGATATGTGTTGTCGTTCGTGACATGTGCTGGGGTCCTAGATCCACCTTGTCGTTGTAAGGATGTGCTGGCATCCTCTGGGTGACCATGATAGTTTGGGACACATACGTAACACATAGACGTCTGCGCGATGCGCATATGTCCTTCAACATTTTTTCTTTTTTTATATGATGTTTCTAACTTAGAATTTTTTTACTTTTTGCAGGAGTACTCGAAGATCTGGGAGCATCCCAGAGGGCGAGCATTCTGATTTGTCTGTGAGCAAAGGGATTGCCTTTCTTAGGATGAGATCACACACCTGGAGTGGGTCGGTCTCTGACACGTATTCACTATGCTAGAGATGCGATATCATGAGGGGATGCTCACTACTCTGATGGAGCGGTGGGACGCCACCACATCATCTTTCCAACTGCCATGTAGAGAGATGACTATCACTCTCGAGGACATCTATCAAATCCTCGAGCTACCCATCTGAGGACGATGGGTGGTGCCAGATGATAAATGATCAGGGCGAGAGCGTAGTGAGGTCATCCACTAATGCATAGGGAGGACAGATGGTGATGACGACACTAGTCACATCTACAGTCATTGGTATGACCAAGCGAGGACCACAACACCATTGCTATGTCGGGTGATGGTTGTCATAGTCGCCTTTTGCATCACCATAGATGGGCGAGGCTCGCACCTTCATGGGGGCCTCATCCCTATTATCAGAGAGATGGTAGAGCATCAGACTATTTTTTCCTAGAGGCATAGCATGCTGGTGCACCTGTACTGGGAGCTTGGGCGATACATGCACTACGAGTACCATAGTCTCACAACATGCACACTTTTGCAGGTGTGGGATTTCACCCACATCATGTGAACTCGACGAGTCGGTTTTCCCCAATGATGACCGTATTAGATCCCGATGGCCCATTGGTATGATATGACATGCTAGTGGTGTTTTGTGGATTTACAGTTTTGGAGGCTATAGTTTGAAACTGTTGCCATGGGAGAGGTTCGTTGGAGACCCTACCGATATTTTAGGTGGGTCGACAATAGCAGGTTCCTTAGGAACCTATAGTGGGACCATTTTTTGATTGGTTTCCATGATTATGTTATTGTTCCTTATTGCTAGAGTCGGGTCATGCGGCAACATGGCTGTATTCAAACTATACCACCCGACCTGCCCACATACACTAGGGCACAGTACAGTGCAACGAGGGTGGGTGATCGCCCTCGCCCTTCTATCACAGACAAAATCCCTTTGAACGATGATGAGCCTGACCATGATCTGCAAGCCATGGTGATGGTAGATAATTTCAGGGTAGCGACATATTTCACGTGGTGGTGGGAGAGGCATCGTCCTACTCTAGTCTTCGATGAGGGTGCTCTGAGAGGGGACCTTGGCCCATAGGAGGATGCTACCCACCAACCTCCACAAGATAGGAGGAGAGGCCACTATCAAGGCGGTCCAAAGGAGGAGCCGACACGGGAGGAGGAGGAGGCGGTGCTTGCGAGGCCAAGGTGGTGGAGGAGATCAGCTCCCCCTGCGGCTACCCTCATCTCATCAATGCCACCTGCTTCTACTATTCCAAGAGTAGAAGCACTAGCGTCACCAGGGTTGGCCAGTGATACCGATGATGTAGGCCCTAGTTTCAACCCACACCCTGATGCCACATGGTAGCTAGGGGATCTAGGTATACACAGTGCATTAGTGTCATGTTCATGCTTTTTATCTTTTTGTTTATGATTATTTATATATGCCATGTGATACTGATTCTCATTTCTCTTTCTGTGATTGTAGAGGATGTAAAAGGATGGACTGGGCTCATAGCTCAGTGTATTTCATAGGTGGCCCCTACTGTGCTGATCTAGGGGATAGTCCTTGAGGCCTACCGACCAATTTCAATAGGGAGGCATGCCCCCGCTTTTGAGCCAGTAGCACGTTTGAGGATTGCGTACAAGGAGCAGGGTGTAGAGGTTGTACAACTAACTACAGAGCTAACAACCACATGGAGACAATGAGATCAGCTGTCGGGGGAGATGCAGATGACGCTCATCGAGTGAGATGCGATAGTGATGAGGGTTGATGCCGTCGAGGTGACACATGAAGCCCTTCAGAGCTGCATGGATGATCTCAACGCATAATCGATGACTGTGATCCCGATAGATGTTAAATGGCTACAACAGAAGATGATCCAGGCAAATATGGATGTATGTTCATTGTAGAGGGAGTTGAGAGGGATACGAGCAGACTTATCTACATCACGCTCGTATCGATCCTAGTCACAAACCACTATGCAGCCCCTTCTCAGAGTACTAGAGTGGGCACCAGAGCCAGAGGGCTCATGGAGCCATGCACCATAGGGATAGGAGTCCCTCTTTTGTTCATCATTTTTGTAGTCGGATATAGATACACATATATACTTGTAGATCTTTTGTATAGACACATATTTAGTAGCCACTCATTTTTTATAGCAGTGGCCTGATACATGTACCTTACATTTGATTCATACATTGGACATATATATATATCGGTCTCAGTATCATGGCTTTGTTTATGTGTATGTTTTCCATTTTCATGTATGCTCATGCTATGGATGTTATTTGCTTATATGGATGTATGTTTTCATCATATGCTAATCATGATTTAACTAAACATGTTTGGTTACATGTTAATTAAATAATATGATGATCTAATTACTTTTAAAAGATGTAATGTGATGTATGGATACATAACATAGTCAAACACATATATGTATATTTTATTACACACATACACACATGGTCACGTCATAAACACAAAAATTTTCATGATGTGAAAATGAGCAAATGTTAGCATATGCAGTATTACTACCTTTTGGGAGAACACCACACATGTGCCACATTAGGATACTATGTATAGTATCAATGAAGATGCATCACATTAATAGGATCTTTTAAATGTGTTCCATCCATAGGAACCCGAACTATATACAAAATCACAATGTAAGGACCTAATTAGTTAGGACTAAACTTCCCTTTTTGATTAGGTGGCACATTTACATTCCATTGATTTTGATTTAGAACTAGGTCTCGTAGCTTGAAGGTCCTAGGAAGCACACCTTGATTATAATATCTTGATAGCGACCGATGATAAGCTTTAAGATGATCAAGGTCTTGTAAATGATGCTCGTCGAGCATCTCTAGTTGATGCAAACAGTTAGTTCGATAGGTTTCATTGTCAATCAATCCTCTAAGGGAAATCCGCAAAGATGGAATTTCCAACTCCAAAGGCATGATAGCTTCGGCGCCATACACGAGGTTATAAGGTTCGTTCCTATCACCGTACGAACACTCGTGTGATAAGACTACAAATCATATGTTAATTGAATATGCCAGTCTTTACCGTGTTTATTAACTATTTTACGAAGAATGAGTTCAAGTATTTTATTAGAAGCTTCTGATTGACCATTGGATTGTGGATAATACTGTGTAGAAAACCTGTGTTGAATATGAAATTTCTCCAAGAACTACTTGACTTCCTTGTTTTTAAATGGTGTACCATTATCAGAAACAAGCATACCAAGCAACCCAAAATGAGAAATGATATTGTTCAAGAGGAAGCTACAGATAGTTTCAACATTTGTAGATCGAAGCAAAATAACTTTGACCCATTTTGTGATATAATCCATAACGGTAATGATAAAGGTATGTCCCTTGGAAGAAGGAGGTGATATTTTTCAAATAATATCCAACCCCCATTTTGCAAACAGCCAAGGAGAAGTTTGATTGTGTAACTCCTGAGCAGGAGCATGGATAAGGTGACCATGCTGTTGACATTGAGGACACTTCTTGACAAAATCGAAGGAATATTGTTTCATTGTTTGTCAATAGTATCCCATGTGTACCAGTTTCCTCACCAAGGATTTACCACTGAAATGTCCACCCCCAGAGCCTGCATGGGCTTCTTTAAGGGCAAGGGTTATTTCTACTTTAGTGATACATCTTAACAACAAGCTATTATAACCTTTTCAATAAAGAACGTCAGATAAGATGACGTAACAAGCTGAAAGCTTTCATATACGAGTACGATTGTTTTTTGTTGCATCACCGAGAAAGTTTCCAGTCTTTAAATAACTATAGATACTAGAGAACCACTCTACCGAGTCTATATAAAAACAAGTCAGAGACTCAAGCTCGGGTTGATCGAGAACTGCCGAGGTTCACGCGACCTGAACCACAAAGTGATATTCCTTCGTTTCCTATTTTGAAGGTACCAAGGAAGCAACTCTTTCCATGGCATCTGCATGCCTATTTTCTCTCCTAGGGACACTATTTATTGTGAAAGAGGAAAGCTGATTAAGCAAGGAAAAAGTGAGGTCTCGATATTGGGAAAATCTACTTTGTTTAGCTTGATAAGTTCCCATGATCTGATTCACAATAAGTTCAGAGGCACCCAATATACAAAGATGTTTAATCTTTAACGTAATCGTGACACATAAACCAGCAATAAGAGCTTCGTACTTGGCGATATTATTAGTACAAGGAAAGTCCAATCGAAAGGATAGAGGGATCGGTTTGCCTTCAAGGGATATCAGGACCACACCCGCTCCAGAATTAGTCTAACACCTTGATCCATCAAAGTACATCTTCCATTCGAGGTCATAGTTAATTATGAAAATATTATCATTAGGGAATAGATCCAACCCAGGGAAGAAGCGAGATGAGGGAGCATCTGCTAATTTATCAGCAACCGCTTGTCCCTTTACCGATTTCTGAGTGAAAAATCCTATATCAAACTCAGAAAGCAACATAACCCACTTCGCTAATCTTCCTGCAAGGTCAACTCTAGAGAACAAATGTCTCAAAAGATCTATTTTCACTATGACGTGAGTTTCGACATGGAGGAGGTAGTGCCTCAACTTTTGCATAGCGAATACAAGAGCAAGGCACTACTTCTCCATGGATGAATAACGGGTTTCATAATCGACAAGGATGCGGCTAATGTAGTAGACCGTTTTCTCTCTTCCTATGTCATCATACTAAGCTAGTAGGGCTGCCAAAGCGTACGGTGATACAACAAGGTAAAGCAGGAAAGGTCTATCTTGCATAGCCGACATCAATACAGGAGGGTTGGTTAAATAAGCTTTGATGGATTCAAAAGCTTTCTGACACTCTTCATCCCATATGAAATGAACATCCTTCTTCATTAAGCGAGTGAAAGGGAAGGTATGATCAGCCAAATGAGATATGAATCTATGAATCGCCTGAATCTTCCCCTATAAACTTTGTAACTCGGTTATGTTCCTCGGTGGAGGCATGTTAACAATAGCATCAATCTTATGCGTGTCAACTTCAATTCCACAATAAGAGACTATAAACCCAGGAAGTTTTCCAACATCTGTGCCGAAGACACACTTATGGGGATTGAGTCTCATCTTGGAAATTCGAAGTCTTTCAAAGATAAGACAAAGATTCTTCACATGATCTTGATGATTTACAGATTTTTCCAAGATGTCATCAACATAATCTTCTAAGATTTTATGAATGAAATCATGGAATATCAGGGTCATTTCTCGTTGGTAAGTCGCTCCTGCGTTCTTTAAACCAAAGGGCATGACCACATAGTAGTATGTACCCCAAGGGGTAGTGAAGGCTGTCTTGTACTGATCATCCAGGTTAATACGGATCTGATTATAACCCAATAAGCCATCCATAAAAGATAACAATGCATGGCCTGTAGTCGAGTCCACAATCATATCTATATTAGGTAATGGAAAATCATCCTTAAGAGAAGCCTTATTAAGGTCTCGAAATTCAATACATATACGAATACGACCATCAGGTTCACTAACAATGACTATATTCAAAAAACAAGGAGAATAGTCAATAGGACAGATAAAGCTCGCTTTTAACAACTTTTCTATCTTAGTCTTGACCATTAAAGCTAACCTAGGATTGATCTTTCAAATTTTCTGCTTAATAAGCTTGGCATCGAGACATAGAACGATATTATGGACCACTATGGATTCATCAATACCAAGCATATCCTCATATGTCCAAGAAAAGATATCGGGGTGAGCACGCAAGAGAGCAGAGTGTTCATCTGCTTCTTCAGAAGAGAGACCTTTCCCAATCTTGATTACCTTTTCTGGAGATTTAGGATCCACAGGGACTTCGGTAGTATCTCCTTTAAGGAGAGGGCTATGGTCCTCGGGATGATATATGGGAACATCATCGCTGACATTAGATAGAGGGTCTTCATCATCAATGCTTAGAATGGATTCTCCAAAGTACGCTTCTTTATGCAAGCGATATGGGAATCATTTCTTGTGATGATAAGGAGGAAATGGAGAGTAAGTGCCTAGAAATTCCCCTAACACTTCATCCGAAGAGAAGACATCCACATGAAATTTCTCGGCTTGTCCTTTTTCTTCTATCAACTCAGGATGGACCAAGCTTAACGGTTCGGCCGAAATCATATTAACACTCCACCAAGGTTTTTGTCTAGACCGTTCAATAGGGCATCCCAAACCCATATAGCATTATCGTTGTTTAAACTAGATAGGGACTTGTATTCCTTGTTTGATATGTCCTAGGCCTTTCTACACATAGCCATATCGAGAAGCGAGCTCGTAACCAAACCCATAATGAGTTTGTAGAGCTTTAGGAGGGGGCGGCTCCACATAGAGTGTCTCATTCCACCAATGAATGTCAAAAGTTTCTATGGGAGTGGTCCCACTTCCTTTGCTTAGTTTGCAAACATTAACCTCATTTATGGGAGTGGGGTCACTATCCCGGAGAGGAGCAGTCTCCTGGATAGGATCACACTTCTCTTCCTCAATGGGAGAGTCACTCATCCTCATGTTAGCAAAACCTAGGAATTCTATACCAGAGGGGTTCAACTTATACTCTGCTATGAAGAATTCAGAGAAGTTCAAGGAACCCCAATCATCACCTAAGAGAGCATTCGATTGAGGAGATGAAGGAGAAGACATGGGAGATTTTGGATTTTCTTCTTTAGGCAGTTCATCTTGGTCGATACTCGCTCGGGGAACGACTTCCACAGAGGGTATCAATGAAGAACATTCCATAGCATCAACGGTTAAGGAGGTAATACAATTATTGAGAGTGGATGCGGTCAAATTATGACCAACAACGACTAGCAAGCAAAGGTGCTCAACCTTTGGATCTGCTTTAACCATAACCACCCGATTGCTAATCCACCCCTATCGTGAATCCAAGGTCTCCCTAAAAGAAGATTATATGGTAACGGGTCGGGCATCACATATACCAACATAGGTAAGGTAATGTAACCCAAATTTAAAGGTAACATGAATCAACTTTAATTTTAGGTAGGTCTATACTGTAAACGTTGAGAGTTGAGCTAGTGTCAACATGGGTACGCCTAATACCGATGTTGTTAACATTTACTATAATAATCAAAGGTTCTGCTTGTTTCTGTACATCCAGAGGTGGGAGTTCTTGCGGGTGGAGCATAATATTCGAAGAATCTGATCGAATATGTGCCATCAAAACATCAATGTATGTAGGCCTAGCAAAGGAAGGAAAGCGAATCTTCTGTAAGGCTTCTTGTAGTATCTCTTGATAAACTAGAGCGGTCTGAAGAAAATCCCAAAGCAAGATCTTAGCCGGAGTAACACAAAGTTTCTGAACAAGATCATAATCACCTGGTGCTTTGATTGTGGGTTTATGAGCTGAAGGAAGGTTAGGTTGAGACAGTGGTAAAGAAGTAGGAGTTTGAATCAGTTGAGAGGTAGGAACAATAACTTGCTATTCTAAGTTTTGTTTGTTTCTCCTTGTATTATACGTATGCCCGAAAACATTATAAGAAGTAGAGTTAGTAGCTTTCATGAATCTTGAATATAAGTTCGATAGATCACTACGACATGAAATCCCATAGATAGAATAGTCCTCTCTAGGGGATGGCCTAGCTGGGGTCACATAAATGATAGGTTTCTTAGGGCTTGGAGGAGCCACGAAAACCACAACCACATTTACTGACTCCTCAGCTAGCACGAAAGGAGTTTGTTTAGAAGATTTACAGATAGGTGAGAGTGCTTCTAAGAAATCATCTAGAGCATCTTCCAACATATCAAAATCTTGTTTAGAGAAAGAATCATTATAACTATGTAAAATTATGAAAATAGATCTGACGGTTCATGTCGGGTTCACCAAAATGTGATATAAGAGGGATTTGTTGCACATGGGTCTCTTTATTTTCAAGAGATCACTAGGGAATGAATTTCCCTTATACACCTCAACTCAAGTGAATCGATAAAACTGTGAAGAAAAGTGGGAAAGTAATCACAGACCCTGAGAGAGCAAGACTTCAAGATTTCCACCTTTGGCTGAGGAGCTCTCATCCAAAAGACGTCAGTGCAATTTCAGGATGCCAGTGTGACATGATGTCCTCTAAACGATACGCTAGTTTCCTAAGCCATGAAGAACTCAGGAGCTCAAGCGGGTGGAGCTAAATCTCACTTCTAGACTCAGGTCAAGAGCATGACAGACCAAATAATTGACAAAAAGATAGAAACTAAGGAAAAAAAAAAAGAACTTGAAACAAGATTACCTTCGTGCGTCCAAGTCTTTATTCCAAGCTTCACTTCGTAACCTGCACACAAAAGATCAAGGGGAAAAGGTTGGGGCTCTATATGGGTCTACCTCAGTCAGACCCCATTTTGGTGTTTCCACCTCCATGGATAGCCGAGTTTGGAAAAGAGTGTAATGGAAGTAAACAAAGTGTGTGGTGAAATCAAAACCCGCTTCAGAGTAGAGCCCACACCACATAGTAGTAAATGAGCTAGTAAGAAAGAGTGATAGGGAGAGAGAGCGTTACCCACGGGTCAAGACCCTCTTTCGAATCACATGGGCACACCGCTATGTGCTTGCTTGAGAGCTGGTAGCTTCTTGAGAGATTGTAGCTACTGGAGGGACCTCAATCTAGCATGGCTTCACTTGTAAAAGTGCTACTATTCAAGGATAGAGCTTACCCAAGACTAGAGAAAATAATTACAATGCTTCAACTGATGACTTCCAACCCCAAAATGACGGAAAAAAGGGGGTTTTTATGCATGCAAGGGTGACACAAATCTGTTACACTCGAGAGCTAACCGACAAGACACGTGTCTCTAGGGTCAGGTTTCTAGATTCGTCATTTTGAACTCGAAAAATCACCAGGACGCTAGAGTGCGGCGCAAGCGTCCAAAGCCTAGGTTTTTGGGAAATGCCTTGTTAGGCTTCTATCGTCTCACCATGTGTCCACATGAAGTCAAAATCACAAAATTCTAACTCATGGGATTTTTCCATTAATGTTTCTAAGGTGTCATAAATGCTAGGCAAGATGCAAAAATGTGGAATTGCGCCTAGGTGCATTTCTGTGATATTATAGAAACTAGGGTGTCTGGTGTTGGTTGTTTCTTGCCAAAGCCTTTATTGAAATGTTATTCCTCAATTAGGTCATTGGATTTTTTTGGTGGTTGGATGATTCCTCCTCTGATTTGCTAGTTTTTTGGTCTCCCTACTTGCTTGTGGGATGCTTTTCCCGCAACATTGTTTCTGGGTGGCTTCTTAGTGGGTAGTGGCTGTTGTTCCCCTCCCTTTTCCCTCCTTAGTCTTCTGGGCTTTCATGTTTTTCTTTCGTTGGATCTCCCCCCTTGTGTTTGGCGTAAGGGAGGTGGGTATTTCTAGTCTATTGGAGGGGTTCCCTTGGTTGGGTTTTGGA
This sequence comes from Sequoiadendron giganteum, assembly GCA_007115665.2. Classification (NCBI taxonomy): domain Eukaryota; kingdom Viridiplantae; phylum Streptophyta; class Pinopsida; order Cupressales; family Cupressaceae; genus Sequoiadendron; species Sequoiadendron giganteum. Next base: position 381,013,203 of record CM021100.1, on the reverse strand, counting down.
AGCTGGCTTGTAGCTTCTTTCGGATGGGACTTTTGTGTCTTGTGCCTCTTCATCCTTTCTTGTATAATTTCTCTTGTGATAGAGGTGTTTTGTCTAGCTCTAGTGGGATTTTTCTTGGTTTTTTGCTTTGTTTGGATGGTGTGTTTTTGATCATTGGGTGTTCCTTGAAGCTTTTTCTTTTTCTAGGGTTGGTGGTTGTCAATGTGGAGATGTCATTGGGTCCTTTGGTTTCTTTGATGTCTTCTTTTTTGCTGCAGGTTGGGTGGTATAAGCTTATGGCTTAGTGTTTTTTTTGTGAGGCCTTCTATTTGTGGGTGTTGGTCTCTTACCAGGTGTTGTCAAAGGGTGTTATGGCTGCTTGCTCTACTATTGTGATGGCATTCTTCTTGGATCCTATGGAGGTGGATTCAACTCCTATGGAGGTGGAGCTGGGAGTTGTTTGTCTCTTGCTTCCTTAATTATTGTTCCTGTTGAGGTGGATGCTTCTCCTATGGAGGTGGAGGTTGAGGGTGCTGGATTCTTCAGGCAATAGTGGCCTTTTTGTTCATGACGCTCTCTCCAATAAAGGGGAGCTCTCTCCTTTCGAGGTGGATTTTGAGTTGGCTTCCTGGTTAGATAGGTGGCTCTATCTCGAGTGGTTTGATGTGCTCTCTAAATCCCTTTCTAAGGTGGGATTTTTGGAGTTGTTGGTGTCTTTCATCAAGGGGTTGATGGTGTCCTACACCATTAAGCTGGTTATCTTTCTTGGCTCTACGGTGTCATCCATGAGCAACTGGTTTGCTGATGCCTGGTAGATGCAGATAGATTCTTTGTGTACGTAAGGGTTTCAAGCCCTTGCTTGTTTGTTAGCTTCAACATGTCATGTTAATATTTTAGAGGCTACGATGGGGCTGCTGATGGTTTATGGGTTATATTATTTGCAGCTTTCTTTTCTTAGATAGGTTGATGGTTTCCTTCAAAACCATTTTTTACTAGGTTTTAAGCCCCTCCAAAACCCATTTTTTACCCCTAATAAAAAACACTGCCATCAATAGCTTGGTAAGAATAAAACCAATTATTATGTGGACACATGTGATTATAAGAACCATAATCTAATAACCATTCCTCATGATACTATAAATAATTACAAATAGATAATAACCAGATTTGCTTCCTTTTTGGATTCATCATTGTCTTCTTTCCTCTTCCAATAATCTTCCTTGTGATGCCTTGATTTATTGCAATACCAACATTTTCCCTTACCCTTTTTTCCATTTGACTTAGATCTAGATGTACCTCTCAAATCTTCCTCTTTTCTTATGGTTCGACCCCTAACCACCATTACTTCTAATGTGGATGTTTCTATGTTAGATTTCCTCCACACCTCTTTAGAAGACAAAGCTCCCACAATAGAATCAAATTCAAGGGTGTCAGTTGTGCTAAAGGAAATATAAGTGACTAAGTGATTCCAAGATTTAGGCAATGAACACAATAACGTAATTGTCTTGTCTTCATCTTTGAATTTTACGCTCATAATAGCTAATTGAGATATAAGAGTATTGAAAATATTTAATTTATGAACAATTTTATACCTTTTTTCATTCACAAACTATACAACTATCTCTTCAAGTAGATCCAATTTGTTAAGGATTTTGTCATATAAAGACTCTCCATTTTACTCCATAAGCTTGTTGCTATTTACTCTCCAACAATATTGTTGGGATTAAGGTGCCTCAACCTTAGTGAGTCCCATGATTAATTTATTAAATATTTACCCCTAAGTTGTTGATTTAATTTATTAAATGCAATCATATTTATTTCCAAATTGCTAAGTCACTTTATGGGACGTAGCAGGGAGTTGGAATCCTACATGCAAGGTGTGAAAATGAAAAATTGTGACACATGCCACATATTTAAGGAAAAAATATTTAATAAAACACTATGAAACCAAATGAACTGGTTATATATCATAGTTACAAATCGAAATTTGAAAAAATTAAAATTTTATCCTTCATACAAAAAAAATTATGTTGTATATGGCGAGCATCACTCCTTAAAAATGTTGTTTACTGATAAAAAATATTTTTCGAAGGAGATGAAAAAAAAAGTGCAATCTGATTCCAAAAATTTTGAAAAAAATATATTTAGAATCTATAGAAAAAACTTTACAAATCACTAGTTTGTATCATCTTCAAATTCCTCACGATTTAGCCACTAGAGCCCGAAAGTGAAGATTTAGTTAAAAAAAATCAATTCAATGTCCATTTTGCCCAAAAATTGTAAACCAGTATTGTGGGATCACCCTTACACAAGTCATGGTTCATGAGATGGAATTCTCTTCTTCACACCTCAAGGAGATTCTATTCCCAAGTCATTTTGAATAGCATTCCCATGCACTAATAACATAGTAGAATATGAGGCATTGCTGACAAGACTCCGTATAGCAATAAAATGAAAAATAAGGGATCTTTAGGTCTATGGTGATTCTCAATTAGTGATAAAGAAAGTTAATGATGACTATGATACCAAGGATGAGAAATTGATGCCCTACAAGTGCATGGTGGATAGTTTCAAACTATAGTTTCATAATGTTTCTTTTGAACAGATCCCGAGAATCCAAAACAAAGCAGCTAATGCAATGGCTACCACCAGATCTCTCTTGGAAATTCCTAATAATGCATCATAATATGAGTTCTTGGTAGAACAACTGTTTATCCCTATGTTTGATGTCCCCAAAACTGAACTTATGTGTGAACTTGTTGGTCTTGATTCACCACATTTATGCCTATTTGCATGACCAAATTATCCCTCTTGACTTGTCCCTTAACCAACGCAAAACCTTTACTTGACAAGCATCTAAATATGCCATCATCAGAGACACCCTTTATCGTCATAGCCTAGATAGTACCCTCCTTCGATGTCTCAGCTCAAATGAAGCACAAACAACCTTACAAGAGGTACATCATGGTGTACGTGGAGCTCACTCTGTTGGTCCTACCTTAGCCAAAAAGCTCATAAGGATGGGATATTACTAGCCTATGATGGAACGTGATGCATATAAATTTGTGAAGAAATGTCACCAATGTCAGATTCATGGAGACCATTTTCTTAATGGGGACTCGACCTCATAGGAAAAATCCATCCCAACTCTTCCAATGGATATAAGTTTATCCTTATTTCCACTGAGTACTTTACAAAATGGATCGCAGCCATCTGGCTGACTTACATCACTCGAAAGTAAATAGCCAAATTCATCCTGAATTACATCATTTTTCATTATGGTATCCCATAGTCCATCATTATAGATAATGGTCACCCTTTCAAAAACTAAGATGTCCATGAGCTTTGTGACAAATTCCATATTCAACATCATTTTTCTACTCCATATTATCCCCAAGGTAATGGTCAAGTTGAGGCGTCTAACAAGACTATTCTAAAAATATTAAACAAGAATGTCAATGACGCTGGCCGTGACTGGCACCTACAACTTAATCTCATCTTATGGGCTTACCGGACCAGTATTTGCACTCCTACAGGCACCACACGATATTCCTTGGTCTATGGATCTAAAGCAATACTTCCTATAGAGGTTGAGTTACCATCCCTACGAGTCTCCATGCAAGGCTTGATCGATCAAGAAGAATGTCATGCATCCCATCTACAAGAGCTACAGTTACTGGATGAAATTTGACAAAATGCTTTGACACATTTGCAAGCATATCATAATCTCCTTCGACACAGTTACAATAAGATGGTTCATCCGAGCAGTTTTGATGTTGGTGATTTAGTCCTAAAGGAAAATCCAAAGAATCAAGAAGAATAAGAAAAACCTAGGAAGTTTGAGCCTAATTGGTTGGGCCCGTACATTGTCATAGCAGCATATGGATCTGGTGCTTATTATTTTTCTACTCTGGAAGGAGAACCGTTACTTGAACCAATCAAAAACATGCACCTTTGCAAGTACTACACTTGATTCTCAGAGTATCCCCTTCAAAAGTCAAATATACAAAAAAATAAAAATAAAAGTCACCCTAGTGAAAACCTAGGAAAACAAGCATCTTGGTGATAACAAAAAAATCAAAAAATTCAAAAAAATAGTAAAGAGAAATAATTCGTCCAAAAGTGAAAACCACTTCGGTGGCGCTTTTGATAAGTACCACGGTGAAAACCTAGAAAAAAGGCACCATGTGTAGTCAGTCTATGATCCTCCATCTATTTTCACTCTATCCAGTTCTTTTCCCTTCCCAGTCATCGATTCACACATGTCCCTCATCCATAATAAAGCTTTAAAATTCTTCCATGGCCTAAGAACCACTAACATTTAGTGTCCTTTGCTTTCATATCCATCTTTCGCATTCGCCACTACCCCTTTGCGCACAGTAAATTGGTCCTATACCTGATTGGGGGAAACTCCTTGACTTACATCTTCATGGGAAATAATGCATGCTACCAACCATTTAAGACCTTCAAAATCTGTAAAAATCATAAAATTTCCTGAAAGAAAATCCAAAACAAAAAATCATAAAACATCAAAACTCCAAAAAAATCCGTAAACCATCAAAATTAGAAAAAAATAGAAAACCATCAAAATCCAAAAACATCAAAAAACTTCCAAACATCCAAAACAAATTCAGAATTTGAGTCTGAGTCTAAGTCGATTTGTGTTAGAGTGGTTGAACTACATTGTCTCTACACATTTTCTACATAGGAAAGGCTCATCTTAAATGGGCCCCCAAGACATTAGGTCAGTCCTTTTAGGTTTGTCCAAATAAAATCATGACTCAATCTTTTGTCAAATAAGGAAAAGCCAAGTTGTGTCAAACTACGAGGTCACTGCATGTATAACGTAGGCAAGGCCATCAATGAGGTTGCTCAAGGAAGAATTGAAGGCTTGCAGGTCATGAGGGGTCTACCATTATTCTCACATCAACAATTCATTGATGACACCTTACTCTTTGGGGCCCCAAGAGTAGAAGAAGCCCAAGTCTTCAAAGGAATTTTGCAGGTGTATGGAAGTGCTTTCAGACAACAAGTAAGTGAAGCCAAGTCAAAAGTCTTGTTTATCAACACCCCTCGATGCCAATAACATCTAGTTGCAAGAGCTTTGAATTTTGGGATCGGGCAAGTCCCAATCACATACTTAGGGCTACCCTTGGCAACAAGAATTAGTAATTGCAAATTGTGGGATCTACTAGTGGAAAAAATGGACAATCGAATGTCTTCCTAGGGCTAAAAGTGGCTCTCATGGGCTAGAAGGATTTTCATGCTTAAGGCTATGATCTTAGCCTTACCAATCTACTTGCTATCATGTTTGGCTCTCTCTAAAAGCACAACCACCAAAATAAATTGAAATATGTGTCAATTCTTCTAGCAAGGTTCCTCAAATCAAAAGAAGTACCCACTCATCACATTGGACATTTTTTGCAAGGCTAAAGCCAATGATGGTGTGGGTATCCAAGATATCCTAAAGAAGAATCAAGTCTTAGGTGCAAAATTAATTTGGAGCATGTATGCAAATAACACGAAAAAGTGGGCAAGAATCATGCAACACAAGTATCTCAATGATACAATAGCAAATAAAATCTTGCTCGCGGAAAATATACCATAGGGTTCCAGGATTTGGAACTTAATGAAAGCTTATCATCCCCTAATTTTGAAATATCTAACATGGGACATTTGTGATGGCATGTTTACAAGGTTTTGGGAGGACTCATGCGGTGGCTATCCAATATTGGATAGTGTTTTAACAATGGAACAAATAAAGGCCACACAGTAGCATGTGTGGGGACACAAGGTAAGGGATTATCTTTCAAAATAGTGGAGTGATGGATGCCTGGTGTGGTCATGGAAGGATCTCAAGGCAGTACCCTTGCCTCAGGAGGACAGAGAGGCATTGTCTGGTCTCTTGAAGAAGAGGAGGATGGTGATAAGATTGGGGGAGGATAGATTGGTTTGGGTAGGTTCGACCTCAGGGTCATACAAAGCAAAGGAAGGATATGCATCATTGTGTGCTGAGGAGAGGAAGTCAACACTGCCACTATAGTTATGTTGGAGTAAATTTTTCTTGCCCAAGGTTGTAACCTTCGTATGGGCGACAATACAAAACAAGGTTATCACTACAGATAAATTTCACAAATTGGGGTTTGAAGGTCCAACAAGGTACATTCTTTATAGGAATGTAGAGGAAGATGTCGATCATCTTTTTGTTTGTTGTCCCTTCATGCAGGCGTGTTGGTGATGGCTATGTGCCAAGCTCGGATGGGAGGGGGCTTCTTCAAACAACATTCTTTCTATATTTTCCTCTTGGAAAATCCTCAAGAAGGGCTCTCTTTATGGTGTACTCTAGAAACTTTGTCTCTCCTTACTATTATGGGAAATATGGAAGGAGAGAAATAGGAGACAGTTCTCTAACAAGGAGTGGGGCTTTCAAACATTTCTCAATTGGCTGGAGGCTACAATTGTTGAAGTGGTCAATGCTAGGGTGGTAAATAGTAGTAGTAGAAGTCTTTGTTTCTCAGAATGGGATGCTTAGATGTGGAAAGGGTGGCATGGTTTGAAGGTTCCACAAGACAGGTGGTGAGAAATCAAAGCATAAGGATGCAATGTGGCAACCACCTCAAGAAGGATGGCAGAAGATAAATTTTGGCGGGGATTCTAGGGGAAACCAAAGGACCTTTGGTGTTGGTTGCGGGTATGTGCAGGATCATGATGGGCCAAAAAGTGGCGATATGTAAGTGATATGATGACCCATGTGGCTGACGACTTTTTTTTAACCCAAAATTGGTGAAATGAAAAGGGTTTTTAAAGGAGATTCTCAGCTTTCCACCCATATAAATCATGCTTTACTTTGAATATAATTAATAATTATTATTCATTTTCTATTTGAATTACGAAAAAAGTCCTGATTGATAGGTTGATTGAAAAACATCTATAACTTTCAAACGGTATCACATTTTTTGAATCCAAATCATGTGTCATATTCTATGCTTCACATACTATAGGATTAAAAAAAAAATTGAATTTCATGAATTTTTGACCAAGTTAAGGTGGTTAGACAGACGAGTTTTAATATTTTTTAAAAGTTGTAATAAAAAATTCATAATTAATTATTTACTTGGAAAAAAATTATAAAATAATATGCATCACATCAGGACATGAGTTCTCTAATTATATCTACAAGCTTATAAAAAAATATTATCATTTTATTGTGGTTAGGGTGGTCAGACAGACACCTACTTCTTATTTTTACCCTGAAATTTAAGTACTAGTGCATTGAAATTTCAAATTTTGACCAAATAGATTTAAAAAATAAAAATAAAAGTCTAATAGTTTAGAAACTACATTCAATTTGCTACAGATTCTATTTTTAAATGTTTTTAAAATAATATAGATATCTTATTCAAATTTTTACATCAAGTTGCTTAACTTTGATTTTTTGAGTTTTCATTGCCACTTAAGGTCCTATTTTTTCCATGATGATCCTGCACATACCCTTGCATCATAAGAAACAATCAGGGTTGAACCTTGGCAATAAGTTCTATTCCACTTCCAGAAGATATGAACATTGTCTCAAAGTTACAGGGTTTATTAGGGGGCTCTACCTAAGCAAGGATCTAGGCATAGAGAAGATTATCATAGAAGGGTATTCAATGGTCGTAGTACAAGCTTTGAAGTCAGGGAAACTACTGAACTGGAAGCTACAACCTCTTCTAGATGAAGCAATTGAGATACTATATGGCCTCAATTTCTTTGAAGTATGCCACATCTATAGGGAGGCCAATGCAGAAGTAGACAAATTTGCAAATGAAGGTGTCGATGGTCTTAGAAGAACAACAAAATTTGAAACTACATAGGATCTCTAAGAGAAAATTCTTCTCGTAGTAGCCTAGGTGATGATGTGTGGATGTGTCGCTAAGGACGAGGCTGAGGACATTCATGCCAGGTTGGCGCAGTCTCATCGATTAGGCTAGGGAGAATGGTTATTAATTGTAGATGCCTATCAGTGCTCTTGATATGTGGGAATGGATGGCCAAGGGTGAAGTTTTAATGGAGATTGGTTATGATAGACAGGGATGACGCCACTACACAAGAATTAAGGGTGAAGACATATCTATAAACACATCCTTACACCTCATTTAACTCTACATTAATTTTTTGCTTTGTGTTGTCATGGAGATGCAAGTGTGTCTTCGTGTAATGCGTAAGCTTTGGGAATTCTTTGATGAAATCTCATAGAATAGATTGAAGTCAGTGTTTAGGGACTAGGATCCCTTAGTGTTGGGGGTTGCACAACTTCTGGGAAGTGACTATATGGAGATAGTCAAGCGCTATCACATGAATTTTGATATAGCATCAAGATTTGTGGCCGCTCTTCTAGACTTGGAGCTGTAGAAGTTGTCAAAACCAACTTCAGACTCCAAGAACACCTGCATGCAAATGAATACATGTCACAAGGAAGAGAATAGATGGAGAAAACAAACAAGGGTTTGAAGCTCTGAAAAATGGAGAAATTATCTTATTAGAACAAACGGGAATTCATGAATATACAATGAGATCAATCCTTATAAAAGGAGATCATGCAAACCCTAAAAGAGAAACCCTAATAGGAAAACATTTAATAATTAATATAATTATTCAATGTCACTTTATGCAAACTAAAATGAAATCTTAAGAAGGGAATAAAGGTAACTTAATCAACATAATTAAGTTAAAACCTTTACTCTAACACCCCCCCTTAAGATGAGCAAGAGTGCAGCTACAAACTTGTGCAAAAAAGTAAAGGTAACTACAATGCAAGAAGGTAAACATGGGTCTCGGCAACTAGGCCAGATCAGGTACCCAAATACAACCAAATCTCAGTAAAGTGGACAAATAGAGAAAACCTCGTGGGAGAAACTCTACTCCAAAAAAGAGATGCTGAAAGGCATGAAGAACATCGCAGAAGCAGAAGAAGCTATAAACAACTGTCGAAAGATGACTGCTATGGTGCTGAAGAACCTCCGCTGAAGATAGGATGATCAAGATCAAGAAGACAACAATCTGCATGAGTTCCCCAAATGACACTACTCGAATTAGATGGCAAACAAAGGCAAACACCTGGAACGAAGATACAGATGGCACAAGTACCAATAGTCTAAAAAACACTGATCAACTGAGAATGGAAGATTCCTTCGAAGGAAAAGCCAAGGAAGCATTAGCACGAACAATATAGAGCCTGATAGATCCACTGAAATGGTGTGTAACACCCTGTAGTGCATGAAGGAGAAGAAACAACATCTAAAAGTGCACAAGAAAGCACCTGGAACTGAAAAAGTGGTGTGCAAAACAAAGCACACATGCGTGAGGCTGGAATCATATGGATCCACTGTCGTCGTGGAGGGACACTCACCGGACAAAGGTGTGATGGCAAAACAAAATCACTACACAACCCCCCCAAGACACTTTATAATACAGTGCGACTACAAAATATGGCACAACCTTATGTGCAAAATCCCAAAAAATACATGTACAATAGTGTGGCACTTTATCTCAGTGCGTTTACATAAAATATTGCTTACAAATAATGCTCAAAATACCCTCAAAGGACAAAAAGCTAGAAATACATGAAAAATAGCCAAAAACAAAGCATCCCATGCAAACGAGAAGTTCCCAAGAGCAAATATGTCCAAGTAATTCACCAGAGTGTGAAAACACAAAAAATTGAATAAAATATACCTGGAGGGAAATCTAAAAAAAATACATGGATGGAACTAAAGAGCTCTGAAAGATGGTTCCTACGCCATTGAGATCGCAAAAAATGGAGAAACTGGTCAAAAGTTATGAGCTCGGGACTGAAAATAGCTCTTTTGTCTTCAATTGGTTGTAGAATGCACCAACAGAAAAATGAAGTGATGAAACCCATACCATTGAATAGTTGATAGAACCAGCTTTCCAACGATATCTCATCTACCAAAAAATGATATCGTATGCCCAAGTTATGACTTCTGGAAAAAAATTGCTCCAAAAGAGGAAAAAACCAGTGTTGCATTAAATTTGACGGTCATACGGCCCTCGCAGTAAAACTCCGAGCTTAAATTTGACTGCCAAACAACCGTCACTGCATTTGCGCAACTAAGCTTATTACAATAAAATATGTTTTTTTTATAAAAAAAAACTGTGATTTTTTTAAAAGAAAAAAAAATCATAAAAAACTTTTTTTTAATTTTTTTTTTTTTTTTTAACCAAGTGCGGCGGTATGGCCATATGGTCAAACAAATTTGCCCCTCAAATCAACTTTGTCCAAAATGGACAAATGAACAGTCGATTTAGAGGTTTTGGACTGCCGCGGATCCAATGGCGAGGTCTGTTTGGACTCAAAATGCTTTAAAATTAAAGGTGATTCCCTGGATCAAAAATGCAAACCCCCAAAACTGTGAATGCTTGATCCAACCCTTGTAGCTCCAAATTCTTCAAACAAGAATAGGCATGCAGCAAAAAAGCTCTGATACCATGTAGAAGTTGTCAAAACCAACTTCAGACTCCAAGAACACCTGCATGCAAATGAATACCTATCACAAGGAAGAGAACAGATGGAGAAAACAAACAAGGGTTTGAAGCTCTGAAAAATGGAGAAATTATCTTATCAGAACAAAAAGGAATTCATGAATATACAATGAGATCAAACCTTATAAAAGGAGATCATGCAAACCCTAAAAGAAAGACCCTAAAAGAAACCCTAATAGGAAAACATTTAATAACTAATATAATTATTAAATGTCACTTTATGCAAACTAAAGTGAAATCTTAAGAAGGGAATAAAGGTAACTTAATCAACATAATTAAGTTAAAACCTTTACTCTAACAGGAGGTCCCCAAGGTCATCACCCTATTAATGGTGCATAAATTATTGATGGGGAACCTGCTAGGTTGCGTGGAAGAAACAATTATCATTACAAAATTGGGCATTGGGCTTCCTCAACCGAGGGATATGCACAAAGTGTTGGGAATAGGATGTCATTTAATTGCATTCTAAACATATTTCATGTATCTCCTAAGTCCTTGGAATGTGTTCCATAGCACTAGGATTAGGAAGAGATTAATTTTTGAATGAAATAAACATTTAATTTGATATTTGTAGTTATTCCTAAATAATAGGAGCATGTGGGGACGCCTTGGGAGAGCTCCTACAAAATAGGAGCACATGGGAACCTACATGGGAGGTGGGATCCACCTTGGTTCAGTTAACTGGTTGGTGTATTGAGTACACTTAAAAAATGCATCCTAAGTTCCTACAAAATAGGGATTTTGATTTATGCATGTTGAGTACCTATAAAATAGGGATTGATCTAGGATTAGGAAGAGATTAATTTTCGAATGAAATAAACATTTAATTTGACATTTGTAGTTATTCCTAAATAATAGGAGCATGTGGGGATGCCTTGGGAGAGATCCTACAAAATAGGAGCACATGGGCGCCTACATGGGAGGTGGGATCCACCTTGGTTCAGTTAACTAGTTGGTGAATTGAGTACACTTCAAAAATGCATCCTAGGTTCCTACAAAATAGGAATTTTGAATTATGCATGTTGAGTACTTATAAAATAGGGATTGATGTTTACGAGGTTTAGTTCAATTTACTTTAGTTCAGTTCAGTTTAGTTCAGTTCAGTTTAGTTTAGTTTAGTTCAGTTCAGTTCAGTTTAGTTTAGTTCAGTTCAATTTAGTTATGGTTCAATTATCTTTAGTTGCATTTTGTTGCATGTTGTTGCATGTAGTTGACTTGAGTTGCATGACAGCTAATAGGTGGATACTTTCAGTTAACAGGAGGAGATCAATCATGCATGATATTTGCATGAATGGTGGAGAGATATGTTTTAGTTAACAAAGATTGACTTGGACCCACCTTGGGTGCCCAAGTTAGCATCTTGGAGTTAACCATTTTGCATGAAAATATATTTTATAAGGCTGAGTTAAGTGGGCCCATTCTTGTGTGCCAACCTTGAGGAGAAGCTTACAAGATATCTTTTCAATCAACGTTGAGTTAGCACTTCAGTTTTGGATGCCCAAATTGATGGACTTGGTTTGACATTTTTTTTCACAGAAGAACTCTACTTGTGAAGAATAGGTGTAGGTTTTGTGAGATAAGCTTTGTGCTTTGTAATTAGAGTTTGCAAGACTCATTATTGTCTATATATTGCAGCAAGTTGAAGAGAGTTTTATCAGATTTTATTTGCAGGTTGTGAAGAAGAATTGTTGAAGGCAAAAGGAAGCATCTCAAGGAGAATTGAATCAATGTTATTGTAATCTTATTCAAAGGTTAAATAATACAAGCAAGACCAATTCTGGTGGAGTTTTTTCCTGAAAGGGTTTCTCCACGTAAATGTTGTGTCGTTTCTATTATGTCTTATATTTCTTCTACAATCTTCTGTCTAGTTCTCTAAAGATAAAATTGATTTAAACATAATAAATCATTGGCAAATAATTTATCTAAAAAGATAATCATCCACAAAGAATTTGTAACAAAGAACACTTATTTAGATCTAAAATATAATAGTTTTACAAGTTTTAAAGCTACATAATTACCTTCATTTTCAACACAAAGCACTTCTCTCAAGAGTATTCATGAAGAGATACACATTCCTCTTGGACCTGAAATAGGATGCTTTGGAGGAGCATAGGCGATGGGCTAGATGTGGTCTCATATTCCTTAAGCACCATCCATATTTGGAACCGACTAGTGGATTTGACTGGTGGTGGCATTTCCATGAGTAATTGATGGTGGAATGGTTGGAATTCAAAGATTGAACATGTGCTCATACTCTCACTAGTTGCGGCATTCTAGTCATCATGTTGGTGGTTTTTGGTGGTCCGTTTTGGGTTTGTTTGTATGCAACTGGGTAGTTATTTGGAAGTAGTGATACATCTATGTTCTTTCGGGCTAGGGTGGCAAGGGTAAACTATGTAATGTTTCAATCTGAAGTCTTATGCAGACTGTCTTTCTGGAGGTTTGGGTTGGTAGGGTGTCAAGGGTTTCTTATAGCAGCTCATGTTGATCCTATGAGAGACACATGGTGTCTATACAAATAATTTAACTTCTTTTTGATAATTAATATAAATCCTTTATTTACGTACCAAAAAAAAAATCTCCTAGCAATCACCACTAATGGATATCACTACTTCAAACCTACAAAACACAAGTAGAAAACTATAATTTTAATGTTTAATGAAAATATATCATGTTCATCATATCAACAAAATCAATAATGAGTGAAGAAACAAAAGCAATAAAGGGAAAACATAATCATTAGTTAGACATGCATGGTTATAAATTTCAAAAACCTTATGTGGAAGTAAAAATTCACATCCCACTTGTGGAATATTTAAAAAAAATGAGCTCTATGAGGAAAATTAATGGAGATTGAATTAAAGTTATTTTTTCATGTTTTAAAATATTTAAGTAAAGAAGTACACTTAAAACAACTTCAAATGAAGAACCTTCAATCAAAGGTCCTTTCAAAAAAACTTCATTTGAATCTATTTATGTTTTCTTTATGTTTTTGAGGCTATATTAAATTTTTTATTTGAAGAAGATTTTTGATAATCAAACAAAGTCAACATGTGACAATGCTAGGTATAATTATAGCACTCAAAGTAATATTTTTGAAAATTGTAATTTATAGTATTTTTTATATAATTGTTATATTTAATTTCTTTTTCTAGTGAGCATGGACTTCTTACCAAACATAAATTTATTTATCCAACACATGGAAATATAGGAAAATGTAGAAAAATATTAGAAGAATATGATTACCCTCTTTATTGATGTCCTTCTTTCAATAAAAAAGTTAGATACACACAAAAAAAGGTCATGCGTTATGAGAAATATGTGTCTAAATTATAACTAATCTATATTTAAAAATTAATTATAAAAAAAATATTAAAAAAATGGATATGTATGCTTTGGATATCAATATTAGTGTGTGTGAACCCCAATCCTATTCTTGCACAAACACAACAAATAAACACATAGTTAGGTTCATATGCAAGGTAAAACAAGGATTCCCCATGAAATCCATTTACAAAGATTAAACTATGAAAATGAAGAACAAGATATAAAGACAAGTAAAATCTAATTAATCATGCAAACTCTTGATCCCACGGGGGAGTTGGTGCCGATTGGTGTGTTGAAATTAGCCCTTTCCCAACTCCTTTGTAAGCTTTGTGATGTTTTGATGAGTGATCCACCTTGACGAAGATTCAATCAAACTCCATGATGAAAAATCTGCATAACCTAGCTAAGAATTTGATAGAATGGATGAAACTAGATATGCTTGAGGATGAAGTTGAGTATAGTAAGTTTACTCAAATTGTGGATGATAGAATGAGAGGAAGAGTCTCTCATTTATAGATTTCCAAAATGGAAGAGAGTGGATTTGGATAAATGTGGGATAAAAGACCAACCAATGAGAAGAGGCCACTTGTCCACATGTGACTGGAAGAGGAATGAGCACATTTTGGTCAATGTGCATGATAAATGCTATGAGATTCAAATTTGAAATTTGAATGTGACATGTTGGAGGGAGAAAGAAATGGATTTAATGTCACTTGGCTCAATTCAAAGGACATGTAAGAGGTCTTATTTATGCCTTGTTGGAAGGACAAAGCCCACTTGAATTTGAATTCAAATTTGAGGGAATATTCCCCTTTTATTCCATGTTGAGAGAAAATAGGCAATTAAATAAATCAAAGTAATTGATTTATTGTGAAAGTTGCATTCTCTAGAGGATTTTAGTGATTGAGATTAAATTAATCAAGATTTGATCAATTTAAGTAGAGATTAACTGATTTGACCATTTTGACTTAGATTTTAGGATTGATGTAAATCAAAAGGATGAGAGATAGATTTAATTAAATAAAGGGATTTGATTTATTTAATTAAAGAGGAATGATGATGTTAGATTTTAATATAACAAGGTTTAATTTATTTAATTTAATAGGATGACTTTAGGGATTAATTAAATAAAATTATTTATTTAATTAAAAGGGGGATTGCAAAATTAATTAAATAAAATTGATTTATTTAATTAAGAGATGAAGAGTGATGAATTTAATCAAATACAGATTATTCAATTAAATGACTAGAAAAGGAGATAATTCAAGACGAAATGGCATTAGTAAATCAAGATCTAGTGTGTCGGATCAAATTGTATTTTTCCATGTCTACAGTGTGTTATGTTTATGAATTTGTAAATTAATCTTATTTCTAAGTCAAGTCATGGGATGTGGAAGATATTAATCATTAAATATATTATAAGGTATAACAGATGATTTATTAACAAATTTTTAAAATGAAGTAAATTATTTTGTAAGTTAAAAATTTATATTAAGAATATACACATAAAATCTTAAAATCGGTAGTACATTGTTTGTTCAAATTCTAAATGGTTTGTTTGTTATAACTGATAGAAAATACAAAACTAGATTAAAATGTTAAGTATTGCACTTAGGTAAAATACTATAACACATTTGTATGCTTCCACCTTTCAGAAAGGGAAACAAACTAAATAGGAGTGAGCTAAATATCCTCATGAAATTATATTATATACTTTTTAAAACCTATAAATACACAAATTTTAGGTTAAAATAGAGCCTCTGCATCATCTCTAATTGGCTCCATTTCACCATGAAAGCCTTGATTTTTTTCTTACATCATTAAAATGAATAAATAGGAAGGGATGTAAAGATAGGTAGTCCCTAACATGTTTTTCAATGCATATACACATTCCTCACAATTTTTTCTAATGTCAAAGAAATATATAATATTCAAATTCCACTATCTATAGAAAGATGAAATCATTGGTTGTCATAGAGATGCAAATTAAAATAAACATAGTTGGGAAAATTTTACTACTCTTTCTAGGAAATTATTTTGTTATCACTTTGGTTGAGACAATTTCACCACTTGTGGAAATTGGAAAATTCATCAAACTTGGGTTTTCTCTTAATTTTATTATCTAAAACTATATTTCAATATGGCTCTACAATTTTTTAGATCATCACAAAAATATCTCTCAATTAAGTCCTTACTTTTGAATGTTGGATCACACCACCAATAAGTTATTTCCTCCTCTCATTGCTTGGGAAAACATCTTCTAGACTAAAATAGTTTTTCTTATCCCATGACCCACAAATTTTGACTCGATTTTTTTTGTCATACCTCGTCACTATAGAGGATTTTGGTCCCTAAAAGCTCAAAATAATTAGAAAGTGTGGGAATTTCTTATAATTTTCTTTGGATACCATTTTTATTAACTTGACATTTTCCCTTTCAACCTTATAAACTAGGTCTCATCTTGTCATCTCCTTGTCCTTGTCACCTTCTTTTATAGAGAACTACATCATCATCCACCTCCTCCTTTCCACTTGGTTACTGGTTTTCATAGGGAGCGTAATCATTCACTTGAAAATAAGATATTACTACCACAAGATTTGTTTCTTGAAATATAGTCTATTACAACAACTCTGGACACAAACATAAATATAACATGA
This sequence comes from Sequoiadendron giganteum, assembly GCA_007115665.2. Classification (NCBI taxonomy): domain Eukaryota; kingdom Viridiplantae; phylum Streptophyta; class Pinopsida; order Cupressales; family Cupressaceae; genus Sequoiadendron; species Sequoiadendron giganteum. The sequence goes on along the minus strand of CM021100.1, from coordinate 380,996,698 downwards.
AAACTTACTAAAACCAAGAAATAAAGAGACTCCAATCAACACTAATAAGATCAAGCAAGTATAATCAAATTTCTCTCATTAAATATGATAGTATGATCAAGAGAGTCCACTCAACACTAATAAATTATGAGGTTGACCATATCTAATCAAATGTCACTCATTAAATGTCATGGAATAGTTAATGGCTACTTGTACATACCCAACCCTTGGCCTACCTCACATAATCTCAATGAATCCATACTAAAATCAAATTATTAAAATTGAATGTTACCTACATGAACTTTGAATTCTCTTACTAGAATAATGCCTCCCATTGTTAGTAAACTTGGAGATCCCGAAATAATTATCCATGAATGGTAAAATACAACATGTTCTTAACCAACAACAAAAATTAAAATTAAAAACCACCTATTTTATTTTCAATATAAAGAGCTTCTTTTTAATTTAACATCACCCAACATTTATAGGTTGTCCCTTTGTTACAATTTTTCATACTATGTTCATCGACTCTCCATTTTGTTTATCATTTATGACCTTGTAAATAAAATGGTTGTACCACAAGGTTTTCTTTCTCTTTTCCTTACTAGAAAACATTAAAAATAAATAAAAATTCAGGGAGTGAATAATCATCATCAAACAAATCCATTAATTTGGTTCCAAATTATAATTTTTTTAGCTTGTTTGCACCTATTTCTAATTTTTTATTGTAATTTATTTATAAATATTTTTTTAGCACCACCCACCCCCATTATACTATATAGGATTGGGACCTTTCTTTATATAGTAGGAATTATAGTTCAACAAATTGAAATATCTTAGACTAAGCAACACTCCACTTTCTCATCTCCTACTAAGCCAAAGGTTGTACTAAAGAATCTTTACCCTGTTGGTGTAATGGTTTTATTTATTGCAGTCCAATCCTCACTCCCACTACTTCCTCTATTTTTATATTGACCATTGCATGCACGATGAGGTGTCCTTCGGAGGTTATGTGGTTGGCTATTATTAGACATTGTGGTGTGGAGAGTATTGGATGTGAGAAGAATATATATTGTTGTGTAATATAATATTGAAGAGATAGAAAATAAAGATATTCCCCAGTTGAGATTAGATGTAGTCTTTTAAGATGAACCACTATAAATCTTGGTGTTTCTCTGTTTCTGTATGGTTTTTACAATTTTGTTTGAATTTTTTTTTTTTCTCTTTTCATATTGTCTACAAATATTTTCAACAATTGGTATCAGAGCTTTGGTGAAGAAATTGTTTTTGGAAATCGTAAAGGATTTCCAAGAAAATGGATGTAGCAGCTTTGGATGATTGGGCTCAAGCTCTCATGTCTTGGTCATGTGGCCATGAAGAGAGTTTTGATGAAGTGGGAGTTGTGGTGATAATTGCAGACAATGACATGGAGCTAGATGAGATTGTGCTAATGGAAGTAGATGAATCTTCCATCTATTTGGCTATTGATCTTGCCACTGAAGTTCTTATGGGTGATGTTGATCCTGATTCCCCGAGCACTGACCAAGTGAGGTATGTGTGGGAAAGGCCTCTATAGGATCTGGGAGGTGAGAATTTTGACATGCTAAAATAATTGGAGAGCCTACAGAGGCTGAAGGAAATAAAGGATACAACAGCAATGGATGTTGATGTGAATGCTAAAATGAAACACCATGTACATTGGTGGGATGGTTGGACAAATAAGGAGGATTTAGCTAAAGAGGAGAAGGAAGTTGGATCTGCACTGATAGGGAGGTTGGATGAATCAATCACTGATTCATGCTCTAGGTCTTGCTTGGAAGACCTCTAGGGTGTCTTACTCCACCACTTGCAACCTATAGGACCTTTTCCTTCTTAGGATCCCCTGGTTCTCCTTACCAACCTAACTATCAACATAGTTCCTCCTACCAAGTCAAATTTGTTGCAATATTGAAACACTAGCCTTAGCCCTTAATCCACCCTAAAGGCTACTAATCCTCCAAATTCTTGAATTTAGTTTTACAAGGGTGTGGAGGTGCTTCTAAAGTCTTCAATCCATCCTACTAAGGGTATTGAGGGTCCACCTAGCTCCATCTGTAGGTCGCTTTCACAAAACCCCACTATTAGGCCTAGAAGGCTACTAGCCCTATTAGCCCTATTAGGTCTCCTTCTCCGAGAAATCAGGTTTGTTTTCCAAGTCTTTCCAAAGAACACCCCAATCTTTCCTTGGGATTCCTAGTTCATATGCCCACCTCTCAAGGATTTTTGGGGTCTTGGGTCTCAATTGTCCGTACAAAGCCCCAACCTGAAAATGAGCGTAACTAGGCCTTTTTAAGCCGTTTCTTGGCTTCTCTATAATCTATTAAACTCTTCCCTCACCAGATGGATTGATGGAGTTTCTTTCTCCTTACCATGTCTTGGTAAGACTCACACCTTTCTTCTCCAAAAGGTAATTTGTCAGGAAATTAACACCCCTGCAAATCAAGTGCTCTGCACTATGGTCTTCCCTAGCCGGACTCTTCCCTGGCTCGCCTAGGAAAAGACTTCCATAGTATCTCCTATGCTTTCAAAAGCCCTAAACTCTACGATATGTACATCCATGGAGTCTAGTCACTGATCCCAAAGGGCCGTACAATTTGTACGGTGGGAAAGTGAACTAACACTCCATTCTTCAAAAACTGCCTGGTTCAGACCAGCAATAGTATGGAAACCAAACTAATTACACACAATGCTTGAAACTGAAAAAACAAACTATCTAATGCCTCACAATACTCGAAGAACAACTACTCTACATCCTACAAAAATTACAGTGCCAACATCAATGAACATTAAAACATCACTTCAATGCAAAAACCAGAAATTACACACACATTCACAATTGTTTTCTCTTGAATTCAAAAACTTTAAACAATATCAAATGCTTCCAACTTGTCTCCAATTTCGAGGCATCCCATAAAAAGGTCACCCAATCAGTTATCTGTAGGAGTTGAGAAAATACAACACCACAAACCCCAAAGATCACCTGCATGCAAATAACCTGTCACAAAAGAAGAGATGGAGACAAACAAGCAAGGGTTCTCTGAAAACTAAAAATGTATATATCAGAGAGAATGAGAGAATGAATTGATATGAAATACAATGGGATCAAACCTTATAAAAAGGAGATCATGCAAACCCTAATAAAACCCTAATAGGAAAAACCCTAATAGAAGCCCTAATAGGATAACATTTAATAATTAATATAATTATTAAAGGTCACTTTATGCAAACTAACGTGAAATCTTAAGAAGGGAATAAAGGTAACTTAATCAACATAATTAAGTTAAAACCTTTACTCTAACATTATCCTCTCCCTTGGGCTCTCCTTGGCCACTTGGAGCTCCAATTGAGCAACATTTTCAAACATTTGCAAAAATCCTAAAAGTCCAAAACCTCATTTTGAGCTAAAACCTTATGACACCTATTCTATGGTCAACATGACCTTCATCTGATCAAACCCGAACAAAATTCCACTAAGGGTCACACACAAATGAACTAAATTAGATTGCTTAGTTGTCCTAGACAAACCTTCTAAACAACCTATATCAACCTATGGGTGCTCCTGCACCATTCTCCCCCCCTGCACAAACACTAAGGAATGTGGGGAGAGACTAGAGACAGGTCAATGCCATACTTCTTGAAATGAGCTTCTTCCATCCATGTAGCCTCAGACTCTGGTTTGTCTTTCCACTATATGAGATGTTCCATGTACACCTTGTGCCGAGTAGACTTCTTCACTCTGGATTCCAAGATCCTCTCTGCTTGCAGCTTGTCCTTAGGTGGTAAGGCTACAGTACTCACATCCTCCAAGACATCTGTACTAGCCAGATTCATATCAGTTACTAGTCCTTTAGACTTGATCAAGTCAGCCACATTAAACACTGATGAAATACTTAAGTCTGCAGGAAGCTCCACCTTGTAAGCATTCTTTCCATAATTAGCTAACACTTTACACGGTCCCACTCTCCTCATTTGCAACTTAGTTGGTACTCCTTTCTACAATCTGGATTTGTTGAGGTGGACCATGACATAGTCACCTACTGCAAATTGGAGATCTTTCCTAGGCATATCCACCTTAGCTTTCAACTTGTGAGTAGCCTCTGTGATTGTCTTCTTCACGTGCTCCTGAATCTCCTTCATGGTCTGAGAGAAATCCTCTGCATGGCCACTCCTATGCTCCATAGCTCCTAGATCTCTGAGCTCACACACACCTCTTGGGTGCATACCATATACTATCTCAAAAGAACTCATGTCTGTGGTCTGGTTCACACTATCATTGTAGGAATATTCAGCTTGTGATATGACCAAGTCCCATGTTTGTCCATATTCCCTGGTTAGGCATCTGAGAAGGTTACCTAACACTCTATTAATCACCTCAGTTTGTCCATCGATCTGAGGATGGTAAGCTGATCCAAAAGACAAGTTAGTACCTAGTCTGCTCCATAGAGTTTTCCAAAAATGACTCATAAACTTCACATCTCTATCTGATACAATGCTCAATGGCAATCCATGGATCCTCACAATCTTTTTGAAGAAAAGATGAGCAATATAACTAGCATCATGGGTGGTCTTGCAAGGAACAAAGTGACTCATTTTATTGAACCTATCTACCACCACATAGACATTATCAAACCCTGTCTTAGTTTTAGGGAGTCCTACCACAAAGTCCATGCTAATGCATTCCCATGGTCTACTGGGAATAGGTAGAGGTTGATACAAACCAGCATTGCTAGCTCCCCCCTTGGCTTTCATACAGACTACACACTACTCCACATACCTATTGACATCCCTTGGCAACTTGGGCCAATAATAGAACCTTTGCACTAATTCCAGTGTCTTGTTGATACCAAAATGACCACTAAGACTACCATTGTGCTTCTCCTAGATGAGATTCTCTCTCATTGAACCTTTGGGAACACACAACTGGTTCCCCTTGAACAAAAGTCCACTTTACGATGTATACTTTGAGAATTGACTGTGAAAGTGATTCTCAAAATCAGAACACGCCTTATATGCTTCAGAGAAGTCTTCATCTTCTCCATAGAGATCTTTGAAACTCTATATCCCAATGCTTTTGAATTGAATCTCCTGCACTGTCAGCAACCTCCTACTTGGTGCATCTGCCACCTTGTTCAATTGTCCCTTCTTGTGTTTTATAGTAAAAGTGAAGGCTTGGAGGTACTCCATCCATTTCAGATGCCTATTACTCAACTTTTCTTGTGTGTTGATGTAGCTAAGTGCCTACTTATCTGTAAACACTACAAACTCCTTAGGTAGGAGATAATGTCTCCATTTTCTAAGAGACTGCACTAGAGCATATAGTTCTAGGTCATAGGTAGAATACTTCTTCTTAGCTTCATTGAGCTTTTCACTAAAGAAAGCTATAGGCCTGCCTTCTTGGCTTAGTACTCCTCCTACTGCAATTCCACTGGCATCACATTCCACCGTGAATAGCTTATCAAAACTAGGTAACAAAAGGATGGGTTGAGTTGCCACTTCTTGTTTCAACTTCTCAAAACCCTTCTCTGCTTCATGAGTCCATTTAAACTTAGTCTTTAGGCCAACCTTGATTGTATCAATCACTGGTGCACAAATGCCACTAAAGTTCCTTATAAACTTTCTATAAAACTCAGCTAACCCATCAAAACTAGTTACCTCTGTCCCGGTGGTTGGTATAGGCCAATTTAGGATAGCTTCCACCTTGCTTGGGTCCATCTTCAATGATCCTTGGGATACTACAAACCACAAATACATGAGCTCTTGTTTGAAGAACTCCCACTTTTCTAAGTTGATGGCTAACCTCTCCTCCTGCAACCTTTGAAGAACCATCTCCAGATGCTTCACATGTTCCTCTGTTGTCTTACTAAAGATGAGTATATCATCTAGATATACTACCACAAATATCCCTGTGAAATCCTTAAGCACTTCATTCATGAGCCTCATGAATGTGCTAGGGGCATTTGAGAGGCCAAATGGCATAACTCTCCACTCATACAACCCATCAGTTGTCTTAAAAGTTGTTTTCCATTCATCCCCATCTTTGATTCTAATCTGGTGGTATCCACTCTTGAGATCCAACTTAGTGAAGTATTGTGCCCCTCCAAGACAGTCCATCAAATCCTCTATCCTAGGAATAGGAAACCTATATCTGATTGTAATCCTATTGATAGCCCTAGAGTCAGTGCAAAGTCTCCACTTACCACCTTTCTTGGTTGCTAAGACCACTGGTACTGCACATGGACTAATGCTCTTCTTGATTAGTCCTTGGTCTAATAACTCTTGCACTTGCCTAGCCACTTCTAGGTTTTGATCTGGTGTGAGCTTATAAGCTGCTTTATTTGGCAATGAAGCCCCTGGTATGAAGTCAATCTGATGACTGATAGCTCTCTTTGGAGGTAATGTTGTTGGTGTTCCATCACTGACTATGTCCTTGAACTGCTCAAGTAACTTTTGGACTGCTCCTGGTATAACTGCCTTCTTAGTCTTGACTTCTTCCATGGGTTGCACCATAATAACATATCCTTCACCTCCTTACTGAAGAGTGTTGATAAACTCCTTGCCACTGCTTAACAAGACACTAGGGGTCTTTGAATGTCCTTCTTCTTCATCCAACAGTGACTATAACTTGAATGTTTTACCATCCTTCTTGAATGAGATGGTGTTCTCCTTTCCATCATAGATAGCTCCTTTGTCATATTGCCATGGCCTGCCCAATAGAAGATGGCATGCATCCATAGGCAACACATCACAAACCAGCTTGTCTTTGTATCCTCCAATGGAGAATTCCACTGATGTCTGCTCATTCACAAGAACACTTTGCCCTTTGTTTAGCCATGTCACCTTGTAAGGATTAGTATGGGGCACCTTCTGCAACTTTAACTTCCTCACTGATTCCTCTGAGATAATGTTATCAGTAGACCCTGAATCCACTATAACCTTGCACACCTTCCCAAGTATTTTGTATCTCACTTTGAATAAGGCTCTCCTTTGCTTTGGCTCTTCCTTGACTGGTTGTCTGATTAGAACCCTTCTAAACATCAAGCTCTCCCCCATTTCTGACTCAATATGATTAACCTCTGGTGACTTGACACTTATAGTGTCTTCTTGAGCATATGCTACTCTCTTTTATGTGGTAGAACAGGATGCTTTCTCCAGGCACCTATAAGCAGGATGTCCTACTTGACCACAGTTGTAACATTTCATGCTAGCAAAGTAAGAGTTACTTCTGCTTGCACCTCTTCCTTTGTTAGAACCTCCTTGAGATCCTCTACCTCTTCCATAGCCTCCTCTAGAAGTTGTTTCACTTCCATGCTCTGTGAGTTTAGACTCTCCCTGATTTCTTTGTTCAGCCCCTCTACCTTGGTATCCGCCTCTATGTGCTCTTTGATCTCTGCCTTTCCCTCTGCTCTTGGAAGCCTGATCTTGTTTCCTCTTACTTCTATCTTCAATCTTTATAGCCAATTGATAGCATTGCTGCATTGTTTTGGGATTTAGAAGAGTCATCTCTTCTTGAATGTTCCACTTCAAACCGTTAAGGTATCTAGCCACCTCAAAACTTTCATCCTCAGATACATTAGACCTCATGCAAATTTTTTGGAACTCCTCTATATAGGAATTTACATCTTGGTCTCTTTGTCTCAAGATCTGTCTTTTCTTATGCAACTGAATTTCATAATCATCTGGCATGTATGCTTCTCTCACTTTGGCAACCATTCCCTTCCAAGTGGAAATAGGTTTCTTGCCTTCCTTTTCTCTCTCTGTCTGAATGAACTTCCACCATGTCAAAGTAGAATCTCTCAATCTTGATTTGGCCACCTTTACCTTATGTGCTTCAGTGACTCCATCACACTCAAAATGGTTTTCCATTCCCTCTATCCAATCCATGACTAGATCTGCTTCCAATTTCCCACTAAACAGTGGTATGCCTTCAAGTGCTTTCCCACTCATAGCCTTCAATGCCTTCAAGAAAGGCTCTTCTTGCAAAGTAGGATCAGGTTCAGGGATCTTGTCTTCCTCTGCAATCTCTTCACTCTTGGGTACTCTTCCTTCCAATTTATCACTGACCTTATCGGTCTTGGTCTGCACATTATTCATTGCTTGCTCAAGTTGGGTTATTCTTTCCCTCAATCGCCTATTGTCTTCCTCCTGATCTTTGACCTTCTTGGCCAATTCTATATTTGTCACCATGATTGTAGAACCACTACACTCAATCTCTGACATAAAATAGTCAATCCCAAATCTTTTGTTGCTTTGATACCAATCTGATAGGGAGGTTGGATGAATCAATCACTGATTCATGCTCTAGGTCTTGCTTGGAAGACCTCTAGGGTGTCTTACTCCACCACTTGCAACCTATAGTACCTTTTCCTTCTTAGGATCCCCTGGTTCTCCTTGCCAACCTAACTATCAACATACTTCCTCCTACCAAGTCAAACTTGGTGCAATATTGAAACACTAGCCTTAGCCCTTAATCCACCCTAAAGGCTACTAATCCTCCAAATTCTTGAATTTAGTTTTATAGGAGTGTGGAGGTGCTTCTAAAGTCTTCAATCCATCCTACTAAGGGTATTAAGGGTCCACCTAGCTCCATTTGTAGGTCGCTTTCACAAAACCCCACTATTAGGCCTAGAAGGCTACTAGCCCTATTAGCCCTATTAGGTCTCCTTCTCTGAGAAATCAGGTTTGTTTTCCAAGTCTTTCCAAAGAACACCCCAATCTTTCCTTGGGATTCCTAGTTCATATGCCCACCTCTCAAGGATTTTTGGGGTCTTGGGTCTCAACTGTCTGTACAAAGCCCCAACTTGAAAATGAGCGTAACTAGGCCTTTTTAAGCCCTTTCTTGACTTCTCTGTAATCTATTAAACTCTTCCCTCACCAGATGGATTGATGGAGTTTCTTTCTCCTTACCATGTCTTGGTAAGACTCACACCTTTCTTCTCCAAAAGGTAATTTGTCAGGAAATTAACACCCCTGCAAATCAAGTGCTCTGCACTATGGTCTTCCCTAGCCAGACTCTTCCCTGGCTCGCCTAGGACAAGACTTGCATAGTAGCTCCTGTACTTTCAAAAGCCCTAAACTCTACTATATGTACATCCATGGAGTCTAGTCATTGATCCCAAAGGGCCGTACATTTTGTACGGTGGGAAAGTGAACTAACACTCCATTCTTCAAAAACTGCCTGGTTCAGACCAGCAACAGTATGGAAACCAAACTAATTACACACAATGCTTGAAACTGAACAAACAAACTATCTAATGCCTCACAATACTCGAAGAACAACTACTCTACATCCTACACAAATTACAGTGCCAACATCAATTCATTAAAACATCACTTCAATGCAAAAACCAGAAATTGCACACACAATCACAATTGTTTTCTCTTGAATTCAAAAACTTTAAACAATATCAAATGCTTCCAACCTGACTCCATGTCGAGGCATTCCATAAATAGGTCACCCAATCAGTTATCCTCTCCCTTGGGCTCTCCTTGGCCACTTGGAGCTCCCATTGAGCAACATTTTCAAACATTTGCAAAAATCCTAAAAGTCCAAAACCTCATTTTGAGCTGAAACCTTATGACACTTATTCTATGGTCAACATGACCTGCATCTGATCAAACCCCAACAAAATGCTACTAAGGCTCACACACAAATGAACTAAATTAGATTGCTTAGTTGTCCTAGACAAACCTTCTAAACAACCTATGGCAACATATGGGTGCTCCCGCACCATGCACCATAAGAGTTTTTCGAAGACCTTAAAATTTAGCTTAGAGCACTTCTTGAATGCACAGGTGATGCACAACATAGGAGAGCCATCATGGAAGAGTTGCAGAAGAGGGCAGAGATAGAGAAGAGTGGTAAGTCTGCAAAGGACCTGGTATTGCTCATCTATGAAATGGTTTTTCTCACTTCTGGCTTTCGCCTCAATGATCCAAATACGTTTGCTTCCAGAATTCATAGGATGTTGAAGCTGGGTCTCAACATTTACGAGGAAAAAGATTTGCAGGTGGAGATCCTGGTTCGAACCTCAGATGAGGAGGTCGGTGAAGATGTTGTCATAATCACAAAGGTGAAGGAAGAGCCAACGGTGACAACTGTTGAAGAGCTGTTTGAAGACGTGGAGGAAAGGTAGTGGGAGAGTGCGGGAGATCGAAAAAATGGTTCAGGACATCAAGAAATTCAAGGCCGAAGAAGAAGATGAAGAGCTGCTCGAGGAGGGATGGATTGATCTTGGAGATGAGGGGGTTCATGTTTCTCCAGACGTGCAACCTACATATGTTCATTGCAGCCTATAGATCGTCAATCGCTGCCTTCAAATCTGTTTGACAGCCTTTCTGCACAGTCATCTAATGTTCACACGTTGCCTTCTCTAAGTTCATCCCAGCGTTCAACTATGAATGCCCCGCTTCTAAATCTTTATCCGCAGCCCCATACTATATCTTTACCGCCTCCCTCTCTCTCCACGCATGTTCCACCAGGTAGTTCTTCCTCATCGCAGCATTTAGGTGATCATTTGCGGCCCTCTCAAGCTCTTGTGCCTCCCTTATATGTCTATGCGCAGCCTTCATTGGTAAATATCGACGGACAAGTGATTGCCAGTACAGGGTCATCGAAGTGTAAGAGAATAGGAGGAAAGAGATCAGAAAGAATCAATGATACAAATGGGAACGCTCAAATAAACCGAAAGCGTAATAAATTGGAGGCTACCGAGGATGACAATTGTTTTGTGCCTGGCGGTAATGGTAGGTTGGTCCAGGCCTTGTCAGAGAATCTACCTATTTTTTATGAAAATATTGTGCATACCATCGGTTACGGGAGTGATAGGGTGCAGGTGTTTGTTGCTGAGGAGCCTAAACAGGAGAAAGTTATTCCGCAAAGCAGGCCTTCAAAGGGCGTAGCTTTACCCAGGGCCAACAGCGAGAGTATAAGCTTGCTATTGAAGGAACCGTGCCCTCCCCACGAGAGCATGTCAATTATTGGTAGAAGATGTTGTTGCAGTTGTGCTTTCATTATTTTCTCTCCCCAAGCCCACAGTATTGTTGCAGAGAGGCCTTATTGAATTCGCAGCTCCTGCACCTACTCCTCTTACTTTTGTGGTGTCTATGATGGCCATGGCGGATCGCAGGCTTCAATATATTGTAAAAACCATTTTCATGAGGCTCTTGTTGAGGAGGACGAAAAGAAGGATGCACCATAGGACAAAACAGTAAGGAGGAATCTGGTGGTAAAGGAGATAGCGGGTTCGAGTCCTCAGGCTGACTTCAATCGTATGGAGCGAGGTTGTTGCGTGGTCACAAGAGGAAGGGGTTTTGCAGCGAGGCATTTGGTGGTTAAGCTCATTCAGTCAGGCCGCTGCACTGTGAGAATTACTGATTTGGGTCCTTCAATTGTTCTAGACGAGGACGAGGAGAACATGCGTAGTTTTTCCTTTGAAGTTTGTGATGTTGTTTTACATACTGATCACGCGAATTTGGAAGAAGTGGGAGATTTAAATCCCAAATTCAATTTGTAAATAAACTAGCATACATATATTAAATATTAATATATATAAAATACGTCGAGAGTTATCATTATTGAGGTGCCTATTGTATTGAGAAAAAATTATGAAAATAGGCGCTTGGAGAAAGATAACTCTCTATTTTATATATATTAATATTTAATATATGTATGCTAGTAATTTCCCACTTTCCCTCCAATATTAATAATTATTTCTAATATTTAATATATGTATGCTATTAGGGTTAGGGTTACAATTAAAATTTGTGCTAGTTTTAGGCTTGAGGTTAGGGTTAGGGTTAGGGTTAGGGTTAGAGTTATAATTAATGTTAGAGTTAGTTTTACTTTAGGGTTATGGTTAGGGTTATGGTTACAATATTTAGGGTTAGGTTTTAATATATAATTAGAATTAGTGTTAAATTTATAATTAGGGTTGGGATTAAAGATAAATTTAGAGTTATGGTTGGGGTTAGAAATAGTGTTAGTGTTATAATAACTATAATTCATATTAAATTGTAACCCTAACCTAATTAAATTATAACCCTAACCCTAATAAAACCCTAACCAAAATCCTATTTGTATTGCAAACTTAATAGTAATCCCAAGTTTTATTGTAAAACTGTAACCCTAATCCTAAACCTAATCTTAAGTGGACATTAACCCTAACACTAATCTCATGTCTTATTGTAAAACCCTAACCCTAATCCTAAACCTAATCTTAAGTGAACCTTAACCCTAAATTTAACCCTTACCATAATTAAACTATAACCCTAATTGAATCATAACAGTAATTTTAACTATCACCCTGATTGAACCCTAATGAGACCCTAAATGAATATTAACCCTAACCATGACCCCAATTTTTATTATAGAACCTTTACCCTATTTGAGCCATAATTGGGCCATAACTCTAATCACAAGATCATATTTATAACACTAACACTAATTCTAATGGTAACCCTAATTCTACCTATAAGCTTAATTGAACCCTAATTCTAACCTTAGCCCTAACACTTATTGAACTATAATCCTAACCCTAGATCTAATTAAACCTCAACCCTAATTTATCTCTACTTGACCCTTAACCCTAATTAAAATTTAACCTTAATTGAACCTTAATTTAACCCTAACCCTAACCCTAATTTAATCCTTACTTAATCCTAATTTAACCCTAACCCTAATAAAATCTTAATGTTATTTGAACCCTAACCCTAATTATATCATAACCCTAAATAACTCTAATTTAACCCTAAGTCTAAAACTAACTATAACCCTTACCCTAATTTAACCCTAACTCCAACCCTAACCATAATTTAACGATAACCCTACAAAAATCTTATGAATCATAACCATAATTGATCCCTAACCCAAATTGAATACTAACTGAACAGTAACCCTAAGTGAATAGTAACCTTAATTGAACTCTAAGCATAACCCTAATTAAACTCTAAGCATAATTAAAACTTAACCCTAACCATAATTAAAACTTAATGCTAACTTTATCCCTAACCCTAACCCTAATGTTGATGATTTTTGGTTGATCATTTGTCATGTGGAGCTTAATCCTAAATTAAGTAAACTCTTATTCTAATTATAACTCTAACACTAATTAAACTCTAATCCTAACCCTATCTTTAATTAAACTCTAATCCTAATTGATTGCTACTTGAACCCTAACCCTAATTTAACCCTAGCCCTAATTAAATATTAACCCCAATCCTAACCCTAATTTAAGTACCCTTAATATAATCCTTATTTAACCCTAACCCTAATTAAATCTTAGCATTATTTGAACCCTAACCCTAATTATATCATAACCCTAGATTTAACTCTAAGTTGATCCTAAGCGTAAAACTAATAATAGCCCTTACCCTACGTAGTTTAACCCTAACTCCAACCCTACCCCTACAAAACTCTTCTTGAATCATAACCGTAATTGATCCTAACCCAAATTGAATACTAATTGAACCATAACCCTAAGTGAAGAGTAACCTTAATAGAACTCTAAGCATAACCTTAATTAAACCCTAACCATAATTAAAACTTAACCCTAACCGTAATTAAAACTTAATCCTAAATTTAACCCTAACCCTAATTCAAGCCTAATTTTATTTGAATTGTAACCCTAGATAAATTGAATCCCTAACCATAATTATAACCCTAATTGAAACATAATTGTAATTAAAACCCAACCCAAACCTAACCAAAATCTAATTCAAAACCTAATTGTAAATTTAGTTTAACTCTAATTCTAACCCTAGATCTAATTAAACCCTAACCCTAATTGATTGCTCCTTGAACCTTAACCCTAATTAAATTTTAACCGTAATTGAACCCTAATTTAATCCTAACCCTAATTTATTCTTAAAACCCTAATTTAAGCCTACACCTAATTTAATCCTTACTTAACCCTAATTTATCCCTAACCCTAATTAAATCTTAATGTTATTTGAACCCTAACCTTAATTATATCATAACCCTAGATAACTATAATTTAACCCTAAGTCTAAAACTAACAATAGCCCTTACCTTAATTTAACCCTAACTCCAATCATAACCATAATTTAACCATAACCCTACAAAAATCTTATTGAATCATAACTCTAAGTTGGCCCTAAACCTAAAACTAACAATAGCCCTTACCCTAATTTAACCCTAACCCTACAAAACTCTTCTTGAATCGTAACTGTAATTGATCCCTAACCCAAATTGAATACTAATTGAACCATAACCCTAAGTGAATAGTAGCTCTAAATAAACTCTAAGCACAACCTTAACTAAATCCTAACCATAATTAAAACTTAACCCTAACCATAATTAAAACTTAATCCTAACTTTAACCCTAACCCTAACCCTAATTTAAGCCTAATTTTATTTTAATTTTAACCTTAGATAAATTGAATCTTTAACCATAATCATAACCCTAAGTGAAACATAATTGTAATTAAACCCCAACCCAAACCTAACCAAACTCTAATTCGAAACCTAATTGTAAATCTAATTTAACTCTTATCCTAACCCTAAGTCTGATTAATCCATAATCCTAGTTGAATGCTAATTGATCCCTAACCTTAACCCTAATTAATTATTAATCCTAATTGAATCTTGATTGACCCTAACCCTAGTTGTGCCATACCCTACCTCTAATTGAATTGTAATCCTAACTTTACCCCTATTCTTATCCTGTAACCCTAACCTTACCCCTAACCCTAATTGAACCCAATCATAACCCTAACTATAATTAAATTGTAACCCTAATTGAACCCTAATTGAACCCTAACCATAATCCTAACTCTAATTTTGACCTTAAGATTTATTTTAAAACCCTAGCTGTAATTTAACCCTAACCCCAACCTTCACCCTAATGCTAACACCAAGATTTATCTTAGAACCCTAATTGAACCCTAACCCTAATTAAATTTTAATCCTAATCTTAAACTTAACCCTAACGATAATTCTACTTCTAACCCTAATCATACTTCTAACTCTATTTATAATAACACTTTTAGCAATAACCCTAATTCTAATGGAAACCCTTTCTAACTATAATGCTAATTGAACCCTAACCCTAATTAAAATCTAACTTTAGTTGAACCATTACCCTAACCTAACATTAGCCCTAACCCTAATTAAACTGAACCCTAATTAAACTATAACCCTTTAACTCTAATTGAGTCCTAACCCTAACCCTAACCCTAACCCTAACCCTAACCCCAACCCCAACCCCAACCCAACCTAAACTGTATTCCAATCTTTATCCTATAACCCTAACCCTAATTGAACTCTATCCTAACCCTAACCACAATTGAACTATAACCCTAATTAATCACAAACCATAACTCAAACCCTAATTGAACCCTAACCCTAATACTTACCCCAAGATTTATTTTAAAACCACAACCCTAATTTAACCCTAACACCAACCTTCACCCTAATATTGACCCCAAGATTTATCTTAGAACCCTAATTGAAACCTAACTCTAATTGAATCCTAACACTAATTGAATTTTAATATTAACCTTAAATCTAACCCTAATTCTAATTCTAACCCTAGTTCCATAATTCCAAATCTATTAATAATGATAATTTTAATACTAACCTTAATTCTAATGATGGCCCTAATTTTAATTGTAATACTAATTGAACCCTAAACCTAACCCTAACCCTAGCCCTAACCCTAATTGTGTCTAACCCTAGTTGAGTCCTAACCCTAACCTCAACCCTAATCCTAACCTTTACCCAAAGCTTTATTTTATAACCCCAAACTTAATCCTAATCCTACCCTAACCTTAATCTTAATTGAACTCTAACTAAACCCTTTTGAACCCTAACCCTAATTGAATTGTAATCTTAATTGAACCCTAACCCTAATTGTAACCTTCATCTAACCCCAGTCATGTTAACCCTTACTCCAAGCTTTATCTTAGAATTCCCATTGAACCCCAATCCTAACTAACTCCTAATCATAATCATAACCCAATTGTAAACAATAATAAATATAATACTAATAATACTAATAATGTTATATAAAGTTTTGATATGATAAAGTTAAGTGTAAATGTAATTCTTAATTACATTAATTTTTAAAGATAGATATGCTAGTTTTAACTATATTACTTTAAAATTTATTTTTATGTGTAATAATAAATTTATTATATTTTCTTTGTATTTAATTTTATAGTTTTAAATTGATTTTATTATAAAAAACTTATCTATTTAAGTTAATATAGTTTGTACAATAAAACCTTTAGTAAAGCCTTAAAATTTTCATATGGTGTTAATTCATGTGTATTTTGAGCAATCATTATTATAGTTGAAGATTATTAGGATTTTATGATTGATTTTTCTTTTTTGAAATGTTCTCAATTTCAAAATATTCAATAATTTTTATGTTTTTAATAAATTAATTTTGAAACATATTTTTATGTGTAAGTGTAAATTTAGGATATACTTTTTTAATTTAATTTTCTAATTTTTTAATTTTAAATATATTAATTTAGAATCTAAAAAATAATTATTATTTTTCATTCCTCATTTGATTTTATTTCTATTTTATTATTTAAAAAATCATTTTACAATGATATCAAAAAATTATTTTCATTTTTAAAGATTTTCACTATTTTACAATTTTAAATATATTAATTTAGAAACTTACTTTTATATGCAATAGTAAATTTAGGAAATTTCTTTCATTCCTAATTTTCTAAAATTTAGAAAGATTTTTTATGTATAGTAATTTAACATTATTTTTATAAATATATTTATTATTTTGATTGAAAAAATATTATTTAAATAAATTTATATAAAAAGCTTCAAGAAATATCCTTGTTTTCAAAAGATCTTGAATAATTTTTTTTAACTTTAAGTCCATTAACTTACAAAATTACCTTTATATAAAATAGTAAATTTAGAATGTTTTATTATTACTTGATTTAACTTTGAGAATAATATTAGAGTCCAAAATAGACTCGACAATATAAAAAGGATTTGAAAAAAAAAATCATTTAAGTAAACCATGAAAAAAAAAATGCATTGCAA
Organism: Sequoiadendron giganteum; assembly: GCA_007115665.2. Lineage (NCBI taxonomy): Eukaryota > Viridiplantae > Streptophyta > Pinopsida > Cupressales > Cupressaceae > Sequoiadendron > Sequoiadendron giganteum. The sequence goes on along the minus strand of CM021100.1, from coordinate 380,979,645 downwards.
GCATTCACATTCTTTAAAAAAATGGAGTGGTCAATCTTAGGTCCAAGCAAGTGCACCAAAACTCAGACTAAAAGGAAGGTTATTGAGATTAAAAATTAAAGGATCATTATTCTTGGAGGAAGAATGGGAAACAAACAAAAATTTCCATATCCTTCCTTTTTTGAGATCAAGTGTCTCTATTTGTGCTTAAGCAATGGTGTTGGTGGGCTCTATGTTTGTAGTTTGCTTTCAAAATTCTCTCAATTTCATTTTTTCAAAATTTGTAGCATTTTTGGTATAAACCTCATGATATTGAGGCTGTTTATATACTCTACTCTTGTGTAAAAGAGTTTGAACTTTTTCAGAACCCGAGCTTATCATATTAATAAAAAAATATCTACCACTAAAATTTTAGACATAAATATATGCCATCTAAAGAACACTTATATCCATATTAATTATTTAAATACTTCTCATAAATTCATTATTTAACTTTGTATAATAAATTGATTGAAATATTTCACAACGAACTCCAATCAATTTTATAACGATAGAAATAATTTTTCAAAATTTTAAATTAATAATACCTCATAAACCATCTCTTTAAAGAGGTTTGAATTATTTTTATAATTTAAAAAATGTCTGAATATTTTCAATATACATTTAAAGATATTTAAAACAGAAACAAATAACTAAATTAAAATTGGATTTCAGTGTTTCTTAACTTCACAACAAAACTGAGATCAAGAAAGTAAAGCAATATTATTGATGGGCACCCAAAATACAATCAAATAAAAGTTGAGAACATACAAGGAATCGTAATAAGCTAAAATAAAAAATACAGATCCCTCTTTCTTCCTTCAAGGAAAACTGTTTTATTAATTTGTTATATTAAGATTCATGCTTTACCATCTTCAAAACAAATCCGCTGAGACTACATTGAATTCATTCTTCACCTATCTGCAACACAAGACAAGACAATTAGAGAAAAATGTTAACTACTCCATTATTTGGATCTTCCAATAAATTCCTGGAAACTCTAATATTCTCTTCTTCGTGCATATCAATACATATTGTTCAAAAATTTATCACAATATTATTCATAGAACTATGTCGCAGTAGATAATTATTTTATTCAGTGTAAAATAAAATGCAAAAAAAAGAGAATGTACGGTTGGAAAAAGTAATCTCGAGCAGCAACGAGAAAGTACATTTAATGCACAAATAGATAAGATCTATTTTGGATAGTTCCTCCTAGTTGGATTGTCAGACACTTGTTGTCCCAATTAATTTTGGCAGCAAATTTATTATTGGTAGGTGAATTTGAATTGAGCGCCATTTTTTGGAAAAGGCTGGGAAATACAAAATAACAGAATAGAATGTTTTTCAGTTAGAGAAAAAAGAAAGAGACAGAAGACAGAGAGAGCAATAGAAGAATAGAAGTAGAATGTTCAGGAGAAGTAGAATGTTCAGGAGATCCTGCAGCAGCAGAAGACATTGACAGAGGAAAGTGCTCTGGAATGTTCGCAGTAGCACACAGTTTGTTCTAGTGCGCCAGAACGTGCACAGTATTTTATATGAAGAATTTACAGAGCCTTGCTTTGAGTTTTTGTATGTAAAATTTTTGGATTGTAATCTTTTTGTGGTTAATTTAATGAAACATAAAATATTCTGCCTCTCTTCTTACTATCCATTTTATCTGGTTTGTGTTTTCTTCTTTGTCCACTGTAGTTGGGTTTATTTTTCCAACAGATTGGTATCAGAGCCCTAAGCTTTCTGGGCATTTAGTTTTTAAAGCCCTAGCTCTAGTCCTAGGCGTGTTGTGACAGAAGCTTTGCTTCTGGGTATTTGGGAAAGCCCTAGTTTTCTAGGAAGTGAAGAAAAACCCTTTGGTTTTTTCTGGGTATTTGTAGTTTCCCCCATTTAGCAAAATGGTTGGAGGAGACAGTAGGAGTTGGCAGCAGCCACCTATTTTTGATGCAAAAATTTATGACGTGTGGGCAAAGAAAATGAAAACCATTCTTGTAGCAAACGATTTGTGGGAATTAGTTGCAAATGGGTTCACAGATGTGACTGACCCAAATGCATATGCAGCATTGACCAATCCCCAAAAGAACCAGTTGAAGGAGACAAGGAAGAATGATGCTAAAGCCCTCAGTTTGATTGAGGAAACCTTAACAGAGGCTATTTTCCCTCGAATAGCAGCAGCTTGTTATACAAAAGAGGCATGGGAAATACTTGAAACCACTTGCAAAGGGACTGAGAAAGTCAGGTCTGTGAAACTCCAACTGCAAAGGAGAGAATTTGAGACCATGCAGATGAAGGACAATGAGTCTATTTTATATTTTCATACAAGGGCTTCCACCTTGATTAATCAGTTAAGAATAAATGCAGAAACTATGGTAGAACAAAAGATTGTGGAGAAGATTCTTAGAAGCCTACCTACAAAATTTGACCTAGTGGTTATTGCCATAGAAGAGGCAAAGGACCTCTCAACATTGTCAATTGATGAGTTAATGGGTTCACTTCAAACCCATGAGTAGTGCCTAAATAGGTCTGCAAATTCTTCTCAAGAACAAGCCTTCAAAGCACAAATAAATGTAAGAGGCAGAGGAAGAGGTTAAAGAGGCAGAGGTAGAAGCAAATCCGAAAGAGGAAGCTAGCACTTCCCAATAAGACTTCCAAAACACAAGGAATAGTAGCTCAAATCAGAGGAAAGACAAGAGAAATATGTAGTGTTACTACTGTCACAAGTATGGTCACTATGCAAGCGAATGCAGGAAGAAACAACTTGACCAAGGGAGTCAAAATGAAAATATGGCGAATGAGAACAAGGCTGAAAATGAAAATATGGCGAATGAGAACAAGGCTGAAAATGAAAAACAATCACAAGTTTTCATTGCATGCAATCTATCAGAACAAGGCCGCACTGAAGTTTGGTACTTGGACAGTGGCTGTAGTAACCACATGAATGGTAACAAAAAATTATTTTCCTCCATTGATAGTAGCATCAAGTCTGAAATCAAAATGGGCAACAATGAGAAGGTTCCAGTCAAAGGCAAAGGCATAGTGTGCCTACAAACCAAGCATGGTGAAGAAAGACAAATTCATGATGTCTTTTATGCCCCAGGAATGAAACATAATATTTTGACCACTGGAGAGATGGTCCAAAATGGATATGGGGTGTTAATGGAGAAAGGAGAATGCATCATCTACGACAAGGACAAAAGCAAGAGAGTTATGGCAGCGGTTCAAATGACAAAGAACCGAATGTTTCTCCTCAAAATGCAAATCTCAGCATAGTCAAAAGGCTCACAGCAGTCAGCCTTCAAATCGGTCATCCAAGACCCATCCAAGCTTTGGAATTTGAGGTATGGGCATTTAATTTATTCTAGTTTAATTCTTTTAGCTAAAAAAGGCATGGTTAGGGGCCTACCAGCAATTATAGAGCCTGATAGAAAGTGTGAAGCATGCATCCTAGGTAAACAACATAGGCAGCCCTTTCAATTAGGGAATTCTAGGAGAGCAAGAGCACCATTAGAGTTGGTGCATTTAGATTTATGTGGTCCCATGAAGTCCCCAAAACTAGGAGGAAATGTTTATTTCATGACACTCATAGATGACTATAGTAGAAAAATCTAGGTGTATCTTTTGAAGAACAAATCAAAGGCATTTGATAAGTTCAAGGAGTTTAAGGCCTTTGCTGAAAAGCAAAGCAGTCATTATATCAAAGTCCTCATAACAGATAGAGGGGGAGAGTATATCTGTAGAGTTTATGAATTTTTGTAAGTCTCAAGGTATTCAGAGACAACTCACAGCCAGGTATACTCCATAGCAAAATGGAGTGGCTGAAAGAAAAAATAGAACAATCACGGAGATGGCAGCAAGCATGTTGAAGGAAAAAGGTTTGTCAAATGAATATTGGGGCGATGCTACATAGCAACAACAGTTTACATCTTGAATAGGTGCCCCACAAAGGTTGTTCGTGATAGGATTCCACGGGAAGCGTGGACAAAATGCAAATGGAGTGTTGAGCATTTGAGAATATTTGTATGTGTGGCATATGCTCTCCTGCCAAAGGAGAAAAGGCAAAAATTTGATGACAAAGGTGAAAAATGCATTTTCATAGGCAATAGTGAAGAATCCAAAGCCTATAGATTGTACAATCCCATCACCAAGAAAGTGGTGATCAGTAGGGATGTTGAGTTCATTGAAAATGAATCATGGGATGGAATAGTTGATAGCAACACAGGTATTTATATTTCAATACCTTTTGAGGATGAAGAAGCTATAGAAAGAAGATGCTTTGGAACCTTACAACAAGATGAAAGTTCAGAAAATAGCAGCAGCAACTCTGGAACCTTTCAGCAAGGTGAATGCTCCAGAACTATACAACAGCAGTCTTCTTCATCAGAACAACAGTCAAGCAGCTCCATAAATTCAAACCCTACGCTTGCATCATTGATGCCATGGAAGACTAGAAGCGTGAGGGAAATTTATGACAACACAAGGTATGAAGATTTTGATGAGAATTTGGATTTTGCTTTGTTTTGTCACAGTGATCCAATGTATTTTGAAGAAGCTGTGAAAGAATAAAAATGGTGTAATGCCATGGATGAAGAGTTGGATGCTATAGTGAGAAACAAAACATGGGAGCTCACTGATTTACCCAAAGGGAAATCAGCCATTGGAGTTAAGTGGGTCTATAAGACCAAATGCACTGCTGATGGTAAGGTTGAAAGGAATAAAGCAAGGCTAGTTGTTAAGGGATATAAACAGTAGCCTGGAAGAGACTATGATGAGACTTTTGCACCAGTTGCAAGGCTAGAAACAGTGCGGGAAGTCTTAGCAATTGTAGCCCAACACAAATGGAAAGTACTAAAAATGGATGTAAAGTCAGCCTTCTTGAATGGAGTGCTGAAAGAAGAGGTGTATGTAGAGCAGCCACCTGGCTATGAAGTTCCAGGGAAAGAAGACAAAGTCTACAAGCTCTGAAAAGCTCTCTATGGGCTGAAACAAGCACCACGAGCATGGTACAGCAGAATTGATATGTACCTTTTGAGCAATGGCTTCAACAAAAATGGCAGTGAGCCCACACTCTACATCAAGATAGCCAATGGTGAGATACTTATTGTTGTTTTGTATGTAGATGATTTAATTTTCACAGGTAATAGTAATATTTTCATTGTTGATTTCAAAGAGGCAATGAAAAATGAGTTTGAAATGATAGACCTAGGTTTGGTATCCTAGGCATAGAGGTCCAACAAACAGATGATGCCATCTTTATTTCTCAAACAAGTTATGCTAATCAAATCTTGAAAAGATTTAGAATGTTGGACAACAAACCAGCCCCAACTCCAATAGATACAGGTCTGAAATTAAGCAAAGAGGACAGCAACAAAGATGTTAACCCAACTCTCTATAAGAGCATGGTTGGAAGCCTCATGTATTTGACAACAACAAGACTTGATCTGATGTACGCGGTAAGCTTGATTTCTAGGTTCATGGAGCAACCTAAGGATGCACACTGGCAAGCAAGAAAAATAATTTTAAGGTATGTCAATGGCACGAAAGGCTATGGCATTATGTATACCGCCACTAATGAGTTTCAACTTGTTGGGTACATAGATAGTGATTGGGTAGGAAATGTAGATGACAGGAAAAGCAGTTTGGGATATGCATTCCACATGGGTTCAGGAGCAATATCATGGGCATCAAAGAAATAGCCCATTGTTTCTCTCTCCACGGCTGAAGTGGAATACATTGCAGCAAATGCAGCAACATGCCAAGCTATTTGGCTTAGAAGAATCCTTGCAGATTTGAATGAGCAGCAAGAAGATGGTACAACCATATTTTGTGACAACGTATCTTCTATTGCCTTGACCAAGAATCCCATCTTTCATGGATGAAGCAAGCACATAGAAATCTGCTACCATTTCATAAGGGAGTTGGTGGAGCATGGAGAGATCGAGCTACAGTATTGCAGATCTGAGCAACCACTCGCTGATATTTTCCCAAAGGCATTGTCAAAAGACTCCTTTGAATGCCTAAGAGATAGGCTGGGTATGCAGGAATGCGCTGGAACTTTGGTTCTGGTAAACACAGAAAAGAAGAGATGCTTCGGAACCTTGGTTCAAAAAAATATAGAGGAGCGCAGGTGCTCCGGAACTTGGCACAGGTGCTCGGGAACTTGGCATAGATGCTCTGGAACTTGTGTTAAAGGAAACACAGAAAAACGCAAATGCTCTGAAACTTTGGAGAAGTGCATATGCTCCGGAACTTATGTTCCAGAACTTTTGAATGGTGATGTAAATCAGAAAGACTCAAGATTAAGGGGGAGTGTTGGAAAAAGTAATCTTGAGTAGCAACGAGAAAGTGCATTTAATGCACAAACAGATAAGATCTATTTTGTATCATTCCCCCTAGCTGGATTGTTAGACACTTGTTGTCCCAATTAATTTTGGCAACAAATTTATTATTGGTAGGTGAATTTGAATTGAGCGCCATTTTTTGGAAAAGGCTGGGAAAGACAAAATAACATAATAGAATGTTTTTTAGTTAGAGAAAAAAGAAAGAGACAGAAGATAGAGAGAGCAGCAGAAGAACAGAAGTACAATGTTCAGGAGATCCTGCAGCAACAGAAGACATTGATAGAGGAAAGTGCTCTGGAATGTTCGCAGCAGCACACAGTTTGTTCTAGTGTGCCAGAACATGCACAATATTTTGTATGAAGAATTTATAGAGCCTTGCTCTGAGTTTTTGTATGTAAAATTTTTGGATTGTAATCTTTTTGTGGTTAATTTAATGAAACAGAAAATATTATGCCTCTCTTCTTGCTATCCATTTTATCTAGTTTGTGTTTTCTTCTTTGTCCACTATAGTTGGGTTTATTTTTCCAACATGTACACCATCCGAATTTGATAGTCAATGCTTGCAGCCGTTGCAAAATTCAAATTCCATTGATCTATTTTATTTCTAAAAGGAATCTTGTTGGAAACCTTGTAGGAACCATCATCTGTGCAATAACATCTCAGAGATCCCTGCATGAAAATAACAACAAAATGATCGAAAGTGCTTATAGAACTCACAGACAACATAAAAAGATGATCGATCAACTCAACATACAAATTTAAAAATAGAGCAATGAATTCATCATAAATTCCTCCATGTCAAAGCATATTCGATTAGGCTTGTTTTATTCACCCGAAGAACTTCCACTTTTATTTTCATATTAAGATGATGCTTTCAAACTGTTGCTGCTCACAAATGAATGGATTTGAGAAAGGGGCGAAGATAGAAATGTATCAATGTATGACCATGGTTTAATATCAAAGCGCTTTAATTTTAGACTTTACTCATTCACCTTATTGAGCTGAAATGTGAATATCAATCCATATGATGTCTTCAACGGGTCACATGCAAGGTAGTGGAACAATTTTCCATTACTTTTCCATTAATATGCCATTACTTTCAGTTACACATGCCTTTTCATTACCTCCAGTGAATGTTCAAACATCTCACAATAGACCACCACCGCCAACACAACAAACAAGCAGGAGAATGTCAATTTTTTCTTAAACTTGTTAATGTTTACAAAGAAATATTCTTCCCTCTACAATTGAATACGCCTCTCGACGTAATAATCAGACGAGGATAGGTAATTTACCAGGCACTGGAAGTATGCAGGGTAATAAGGAACATGGGGTCTTTCGATGTGCAAAGGCAGAGCGTTGGAAGCTATCTATAGCCATAGGGTAATTTGCAAACTGACATCGAAAATATTCAGCATCAGTTACAAATAATTAATTTGGATAGCTCGTAGGGGGATTTCATTTACCAAAGAGATATCTTGGCTTATGTCTAGAATGCTTATCCTGGTTTGGATGGTATTGCTGATGTGTCTTGGCTTGTATTCAAATGGGCAGGTGGTCAAAGAATTATTAATTCTGATTTAACATGGAGAAGGCATATTCGTAGTGTTCTTGAACAAAATTTGGAGGAGCTCAAGTTGTGCAGAGTTTCTCCTGGCCTTGTCATACTCCTCCGTTCCCTTATAAAATGCTTTGAGATTCTTATAGTTGAAAATCTCTTTGGAATTTAGACCCATAGCCAATAATAAAAGTAAAACAGATATTTTTTTTTCTGTTTACATGAATCCATATCTTTTCTATTTTTTTATTGAGCTCTAATCTTGATCATCCTCCCCAATCTGAAATTATATTGCCAATATAGATAATGTTTCCCGACGGTTTTCATTCCCAAGTGTAATAAATACCGGGACTTCTTAATATTTGATTGACCATGACTCTGTAATTTCCATTTATAACAAAAGTTCCTTTAGAATTCATCAAAGGAATATCTCCTAGATATAAAATCTGGTTTTGTATCTTTCCACGAGTTTTTTTTTTTTTAATCAATCTTGCTGGTATACAATGGAGAAGTGGGGGATATCTCTTATAGATTTTATAGCTCAGATTGAACTTCAAGTGGGAGATTATTGGTGTAACGGTCTTATTTATGGCAGTCCAATCCTCACTTCCACTACTTCTTCTATTTTTATATTGACCATTGCATGCACGATGAGGTGACCTTCGGAGGTCATGTGGTTGGCTATTATTAGACATTGTGGTGTGGAGATTATTGGTTGTAAGAAGAATATATATTGATGTGTTTGTTGTTGTGTAATGTAATATTGAAGAGATAGAAAATAAAGATATTCCCCTGTTGAGAGTGGATGTAGTCTTTTGAGATGAACCACTATAAATCTTGGTGTTTCTCTATTTTTGTTTGGTTTTTATCATTCTGTTTTATTTTTTTGTTTTTCTCTTTTCAAATTGTCTGCAAATCTTTCAACAGACCTTCCTTCAAACTTTCATTTGAGGTGTTATAGTCCATAGGAGCTAGTGCCCTATAGATAGTAGGGCCTAGTAGATTAGTCATATTAGAATGAATAACATAGATCAAACGACTATCTAAGATTCAATATGAAATAAGCTAGTTGAAGATCTCTCTAAAGCTCCAAATCTCCCTTGAAAGAACCATCAAAATTTAACTTTACAAAACTATTATAAAAATTCTTTCAAAAAAAAAACTAACTAAAAACCTTTCATTTTGTTTTTGAATTGGTAAGCAGCATTTACAGGGTGTCGTACCCTTTACACAGAGGACCCAAAGGGCCAAAGAAGAGCTAGTTCAAAACAAGAATGAACTAGGAGAGGACAGACCCAACATAGAACAGCTGACAGACAGCTGTTAAACCACAAATTAGGATAGGATTCCAGAATTTGAGTGGACCAAACTGACACCCTTGACCCGAGGACGCGAAGAAGCAACAGATTGAGGGAGTCCCCTCTTCTTCCTCAACACCAACGACCAGGAAGGCTCAGCATCCAACTCCACCGAGCAAGGAGAGAGGAGTGGAACCTCAGCAGCCACCAAGGAAGAGACATCACCACACAAGGGGGACTATTGCATGGGTGAGGAGACAGGAAAAGACAAAGGAACAGCAAAAGCAAACGAAGCAGTTCATTTAGGCACAGTCAATACAACGTCAACAGATCGAACCAATGGTGGATCCACATAAGTGAGATCTGGGTGAGGAGCAGGAACATGTTCCTAAGCAGGCACAATAGGGTCAACCTCCTCAAAAGAGACAGCAGCAGGGGCCACCGTGACGGGGTCCAAAAGAGCATCCTTCCACCAAGTCGCAGCGCCCTTGCGACGGGCTTGAGGGCGGGTAGAGGCCAAATGACCCACTGAAAAAACCCTTTCATTTTGTTAATTACCCCATTAATAGAGTTTAAAGTCTATTTCTTTTCTAAAATCTCAATTTTCAACTTTTTTATTTCTTGATATTAACCTTTTAAAAGTTTATATGTAAACCATTACCTTATTCTATTTATTTCAGACATATGTTAGAATTGTTTCTAGATTTAAGGCGGCTGATATTAATCCTCTAAATTATTGTGTTTTGTAATTTTAATTAATTCATTGACAATATTGATGTTTGGGAGTATTGTCGCATATATGTCTAGAAGATAATTTTAAATGGTAAATACTTTTGATAAATAATCAAATTTAAAATCTATTTTAATAAGAAAAAACAAATAAAATGAAATGAGAATGAAAAAAAAGAAGAGTGATATATTATTTATAAATATATAACAGGTTATCTTCTATAAAATCTTAGAATTTATGAAAATAAAATTAATTATATAGTTTTTTTTAAATAATTATGAATATAATTGAAAGATTAACTATTGAGAAGGAATTTTTTTTAAACAATGATAAAGGCATTTAAGGGGGCAGAGCTTAACCGACCAATAAAATGTAATTTCGACTTCATTGAAATTGAAGCCTATAAAAATCGGCCCATAAAACTGTTAGCAAGGTGGTCCAGCAGATATAACTTACGGTATTTATGTGAGGGGCCCCATTTCAATATGCTTATGCAAATGGACCAAAACTAACCAGGAAGCAAGAGAAGGATAAGGAAAAGCATTATGTGGTGGGAGAATAAAGCGGAGAAGAGAATCGGAAGTTTGAAAGCAAAAGAAATGGAGTGACTTCCACTAGACGTTGCTTGTAGAATAATATAATTGTCTTTTTCTTTTTATCTTTTTCTTTTTTTGATATTTTCTAGGGTTCCTTTAATTTAGAGTCCAGCAAGGGTATCTATTCAGTCAAAATCCGTTTCTGATAGGATCCCAGTCTCATCCTTTTTGACGTTGGGACTTTTGCATTCACAAAACTTTCTCTGATGCACTCATTCCAAATCTTTCAATGTCGATGCCTTTAATATATTCCCTAGTAATTTTACTGCTTTCCAAGCTCCTCTCTCATAGAAGACTGTTATCTGCCCTGTTTCGAAGGTAAGAAGACTGTTTTCAAGCTCCTCTCTCCTACAAGACTGTTATCTGCTCTGCATTCATTTAGTATGGAGAAGTGGATCTCTGGTTTGGAACAGAGGTTGCCCGAGTGGCTTTCAAAAACACAGACGCAGTGGGCGCAATGGGTTTATGCAATTTGGCAGCTTGTACGCTGCAATCCGGTAATCCTTCTTGTGGTATCCTATGTTCCCTTTATGCTGAGCCAATACTGCAGAAAGAAAGCAGCTGCAGTAGTTGTTTTGGGTGACGGTAAGGACTATAATATGGATCGTGAAGAAATGAGGAAGTATTTTGGGGCGGGTCAATTCAAGTTGAAAAAATTACAACAAATATATATTCATGAAAATCACTGGTACACAGTCAAGTACAAAGACAATTACTACATAACACACATTAATACTGTGGCAGACTTGGCAAAATGCATGGAACAGGTCGGTGAAGATATAATTTTTGTGGAAAAGCTTCAAAAAGTATCTGGGTCAATTGCAGTCGGGAAACGGCTATCTGAAACAGATGCTTATGAAAAGATATTGTCAAAGCGTTACAAATGTAGTAAAGGTGCTAAACTTGTAGTCCCTACAAGCCTCAACTATGTTGATTTCAGTAGTAAGTTTTGGGTGGTGATGAGTAGTCTTCCTATATTGCTTCAGGCAAACAGTTATGAAAAGCTTTCAAATTTATTGAGCCTTATGCTTATTCTGTTAGATTTAAACAGAGGTCGATTATACAGGCTTTACGACAGGGCTTTTAGTGGCTTCGCCAAGTTTGTTAAACTCAATGTCTTCAAGAAAAGAACAGACTTGTATGACTTCTTCTCCATATTCAGCAACCGCTGGGGTTACACTGGCACTGTTAAGAAGCATGCTTATGTAGCACAATCAGAAGACAGACTAAAAATATTGTATTACAGTAAATTGGAAAAGCCCGATGACATAAATATTGTTGGATGGGAAACATACAAACAAGACCCTAATGATCAGAATATATTCTGGGAGATAGCCATAGATGAGGCTCACTGCAAACTTATGCAATATAATGGGCTTCATGCGGTGGTAGAATTGGGAAGGCCTATTTACGTTACCTGATCATAAGGTTAGCTTTCTGGGTGCCTAGAACTGGGAAGGCCTGAGTTAAGGTTAGCTTTGTGTTTGTTAAAATAATTTATTACACAATTGTTGTTGAGTTTTGGTTGTAAGAATTTGTAAGTCTTGTGTATAGAGATGCAACTTTCTGGGTGCCTAGAGTTGGCAAGGCCTGAGTTAAGGTTAGTTTTGTGTTTTTTAAAATAATTCATTATACAATTGTTGTTGAGTTTTAGTTGTAAGAATTTGTATGGTTTTTGTATGGAGGTGCAATGAATAAAGAGATGTGTATGGTTTGAAAAAGTGTTGTAAGTATTATTCAGTTGTTTATTGTATATAGTATATGTTATTAATTTTATATAGTATAAGCAATTTTATTATAGTCTAAAAGATTTGTGAAGTTTATGTTATTTTTGTATTGATTCTAACTTCAAGGTAGAGATGAGAGTCATTATCACAATTTCAAAGTTAATTGAAGGATACTTTGAGCCACTTGCATCATGCAATATAGGAAGACAAGTGTCAATAAAGGAAGGTACAAATCTAGGTATACTCAATAAGCTAGGACTTCACAAAGATCTAGAATTCCTATCACTCCTTTTATTATCCCTTAAATTCCGCCAATACCTTCCTAATTTGGTGAAATAAATTATTCTCTTATTATTTCTAGAGGGTTGTATGATATCCCAAAAGTGGAGAAAGATGAATGATTTCACCTAATTTAGAGTGGTATAGGTGTAAAAACAATTAAGGAAGAAGATGAATATATATAGACCTCTCTAAAGTTAGTGTCTATTAATAAATAGAAATGAAGGTGAAATTAATAGAAAAAACAAGACTTAATTCTAAGGAAAATTATGAAAGATAGGAAAATGAAAAGATTTCAATTGATTTTCTAATCTTGTATCAACTTATCTAAGTTTTGAGAACTACTAGATACTTATTAGATAAATATGTGTAAATATTTAAAAGAACAAGATAATTAAAAAAGGTAGCATCCTACTTAATGGCAATGTGAGAGAGATTATAATTGAAGGAGATTTTATTTAATAAATCAATGAGATTAGAAAGAAAGGTTTAAAAGTCTGGAAGTTATCATATTGAATGGAGAGGGCTTGGTTTTTTCTTGAAAAATTTCACTATTTTGAATTTATCAATTATTTTAAAGAAGTTAATGGGGTGGCTGATATACTTGAAAATTGGACATTAGATAACAGTTTCTCCTACCAAGAAAATTCATCTATTTCAAAATGAAAAGATCATCATTGATATTTTAATGGACTCATCAAGTTTTGAATAGAAAAATGATATCCAAATGAGAATAATATTTTTAGCTTTCTTCTCATGAAATTACCTCACGTTAATTTGTGTTTTAAATGAACTATTTTGGGAGCTAAAGACTTCATTAATGATGGGAGTATGAGCTTTCAAATAAGTTGAGTTGCCTTTGGTGTAGTTATTATTGTCATCAACTATGTGGATGGCTAATTTCTAGAATTCAAAAAGATATTTTTGAGGGTGTATAATCTTTGTGTTATGGAAGTGGATTTGAACCAAGTGGCTAAGATGACTTAGCAGCCTTTTAAGTGTGTCTATTCCCTTAAAAGGGTCGACTTGATGTGACTCAGACTTTATGCTTTGTGCATCCGATCTATCAAAAGAAATTAATATGGTTTCTATGTAGGTGAATGTCCATTGATGTAAGTTTAATGATTGTTTGAAGTGGTTTGAGACATGGTATAATATAATATTGGTAGCTCATTTGATATTTTTTATTCTCACTTAATGGCTTGTCCTATCAACATTCCCATTGCATTGCTATAGATATGTAACCTATTACTGCAGATCACTATTGATCCCCATTTTTTCCTAACCTTGCCTTTTTGGTTTTCAATGCAGGTATTATAAACAATGCTCCACACCTTGATTCCTTTCTGTAGACATCCAAAAATAGCATTATGCATTCCGCTTTAAACTAACATCGTGCATCGAATTCTCCTATTAATCAATTAAGACAATTTATTGATTAATTTCCTAAGGTTCATTAAATAAATTAAATTATTTAATCAAATCCTTAAAGTTCTTCTCATTTGATTTATCAAATGTCACCTCTTAATATCATCCAAATTAATTAATCTACATTAATTAACTTCTAATCATGATTACTATTCTCTAGCTTTTGACTCAACCAGAGTCAAATCCAAACTCTTAACTAACCCACCCACTTGCACCAATAAATCATTTATTTGATTTATTATTTCCTCTAATTACATTCAAAATGGCATCAAAATGAAATATTCTTCCAATTTGAATCTTCCCCCCCAAAAAGGATTTGTCCCTTCCAACAAGGTATTAAATGCTATTTGCACAAGTCAAACTTGGCATTTAATGCACCTTTCATGTCTTCTCATCCAAATTTGAATTTCAAATTGGCACATGGGCCAAGACTTGCACATTCCTCACCCTCTCACAACTTGACAAGTGGCACCTTGTCATTGGTTTGTGAATAATCCCACATTCCTCAAAATCTATCAATCTTCCTAATCTTGAATCTATAAAATGCAAAGCATTACATCTACAACACAACACATTCTCACTTGCAAGGTTACTCTCTTCATGAGAGAACTAATCTTGCTCATCACAACACCATTTGCTTAGCAATTACATCTTGAGGCAAGGTTGCTCTCTTCATTTGAGAGTCAATCTTGCTCTTCATCATCTATCATTTGGCATCTTGCTTATCATGGATTGGGAAAGGGCATCCTTTCTACATCATAAGGAGCACCAATCCACCACAGGATAGATTATGTTTCATGTCTTCTTTGCATGCTTAATTTGGTTTTATCATTTTGTTTTGAAGAATGTTATGTTATCCTATGAGGATGTTAAAATCAAGCTAACCATTTGCAGATTTTAGCATCCATAAAATGGCGCTAGAAGGAGGGCAAACAGAAACGGTGACATGCTCCAATATCAAGATGTTTTTGCTTCCACTGCATTTCTTCTTTTTTTCTTTTTTTTCTATTTCCTTTTTTTAGCTGTGTTAGTTGCTTTGTAAAAATTTGTGTTTCTTTGTTTTTCCTTGCACTAGTTATTTGAGCCTTAAGCTGAAGTTTCCTTTACTGCTAAGAAAAAATGGAGGAAAATAAAAAATAAAAAATCTCGGCCCCCTTCCAGCATTTTCTCTAACATGCATCAGAACTTTCACGTTTCAAAGTAGATCATTGGTGTAAATTCATTATGGTGTTGAATGACCTAGCTTCTGGATAAAGAGATGCGATCATATTTAGAAGTTTTTTTTGTTTCAGTTTTGTAGATAAAACCAAAGTCAAATTTTCTACGCATGATATCACTGAAATCATTATTTATATAGATGGACATAAGAGTCTAGAGGAAATAAGCATTATTTCCATCACTATTGTTGTTGCCATGTTTCTAAGAGGCCATCCTTTATATGGCTATCCTTTTTCATCGCTATTTTTTGTTTCCATGTATGATTAACAGAGGAAACATTCACTATTCTTCCCTGAATGCCTATCTTATCTGTCATTTGTGCAATTTTGTTCAGTAGTAGTATTGTCAAAAGAAAGTAGCTTGCATGTACTCAACATCGCCAGATCAAGTCTTCTATCGACTATGACAATAGCTTCCTCATCACAGCCTTGATTCCTGGCTGTCGTACCTCATTCAGAGTCTATTTTACTTTTCAGGTCAATAACAGTCGAGAGGCATACATTTTGAATGGAGTTTCTATGTGGTAGCAACAACTACGAATCATGTATATAAAACAGCCGTGTGGAAGTAAAGTAGCCGTAGAAGACTTTTTAAACATCACTTTCTGTTGACATTGATATTCTGGCATACTTTTACTCATTGCTTTAAATTCTGATTTCTTCTTAGCTCCTGCAGGAAAATGAGACAGAAAGTAAGGAATGTGGGAGGGGAGTAATCAATCACGATACAAACTCACCAGGTGGAAATAAAATAGCTGTATAAGACTTGAAGAATATGATTAAACTTGCCGATTTACTCGAAGAGAGATTAGTGAATGCGGTCACTTTCAAGGGGCGTATATATTCAAAACCAAGCACTAATGTGCGATTGGAGCTACAATGTGAAGTGGAGTCAATGGTTACACACATAGTCTATTCGTACATCTTACTTCTTTATTGATTGAATTTATGAGATCTCGATGCATACATCTTCCTTTAACGTACATTAGATCAATATTTATTTTGCGCATTGAATTGTCCTTTACTGTAGACACCCTATCAGACAATTTAGCCCCATATAGATCATTGTCTTATCACCGCTTCTACATTATTCACTACTAATATAAAGTCTACCTATCATAAAATGCACCTTCATCTTGTCAAACGCAGTTACATCATATCAGTTTGCCTGCTTGCGAGCCTGCTACTATTGGCTGCCTTTGTCAGATACGTTATTGAATTTCCCCTCATAGCCTGCTACTATTGGCTGCCTTTGTCAGATACATTATTAAATTTCCTCTCGTAGCCTACTACTATTGACCACCTTTGTCAGATACGTTATTAAATTGCTGTCGTTGTCTTCTACCAGAGATTCTAATCAGCCTTTGATGTAGTTGAGATTATCCTTTGCAGGCTACGAAAATTGGTTATTTCCCATTGGTTCCTGGTTCTCATAGCCTTGTGGGTGCCAATGAAATTATGATAGATACACATCAAAACTGCTTTGAGTAAATAGAAGCCTCGTGTTGCACAGGACACTAATTTGTAACTTAGTTCGCCTTTATTCTCACTTGCCATCTTAGCATTTGCTATCTTGATCATTGGCCGGTAAAACTTTAAAATTGTTGGTAACTTCTTGAGGAGTCCCATCAAATAGATAATGTGCCTACATTTACAGCCTGGTTACAACTGGTTAGATCTGTACAGGCCTGAGTATTTAAATTGCCCGTCCCTTTTCCATTAACTACAATCTATAGTCGATGGCCACTTGTTTTATATATGCATTCTTTGAAATTGGTGAAAAATGAATAAATTCAAAGCTACAGGGTACCGCCAGAGTAAACAGAAAAATGAAATAGGAGATGCATCTCAGAAAGAAAAGTGAAAATAAAAATCATTTTCTAACTTGAAGTTGTTGACTGGTGATTGGTTATACTTTGCTGACTTCAAGATATTGGGTGCAGATTTCTAAAGGAGGGTGAAATTTGTTGATTAAATCTGAAGATATAATCTTGTATTAGTTCGTCATGCTTAGAAAATGAATTGATATATCAAACATGATGTCATCTAATCTTGCTACCTAATTATCTTTGATTATATGGCTTCTTTGAAATTCCTAAAAAAAAAATTTGATTTTTAGCATTCTAATCATTGTTTCTTTATTGTTTCACAGCTACTTTGCATCAAGGAGGATAAATCAAAGAAGATTTGAGTTGGATAATTAAACATTAAAACAAAATTTGAACTTAACAAAAAGCATTTTTTAATGCTTGTTGTCACAATCTAGAGCTCCAATTCCTGCCTTCAATTTTTGTTTTGGACCAAATCACCTTTCAATTTGGATTTAAAATTAATCAGTGAGTGATTTTCTTTTTCAAAATTGGTTAAAATTTGAACTTTAGAAACACTTACTAGAATTTCAATTTGGTCTAAAATTGAACAAGTCAACCTTCACACTTGGATTTTGGTGCTTAAAACGAATTCATCACTGCTTTTTGGACTTAAAATGAACAACTGTTTGTCATGCTTTGTAATCTTTTTCACAAAGTAATATCATCAAAAAGACGTATGCGCTTCTCTCGCGCTTCACGGCGATCTTGAGAATCAAAAGTTTTTTCATGATATTAAATTGTCAAAAATATTGCCTCCACACTTTAATTTGGGCATTTTAAAATTGAACAAAACATGCGAGTGTGAGCACGATATATTGCGGAGGTTCTCCCCTTTTTTTTTCAATGAAGGTTGTGTGAACGATGGGATATGTTAGCTCGCTATTGTTTATCTTAGAGGGTCTGCCTTGTGGGAAAAATTAATCACCCAAGGGAACGACCCAACCAGGAACACGCTAAAGCCAAGCGACTTCCACCTGGGATATAAGTGTGGATATTAGAACAAAGGCCAATATCACGAGGATTATTCCGACGAGATGGATAGCAATGGACTCTCGCCGATGTTGGATAATCCCCCACGAACGGAATGCTCGAATTAGAACCCCTTGTTTAGAAAAAGGCCAAAACCTTGTCTATCTTGTTGGTGCAAGAGGTCATGTCCTCTGAAGCCGCCCCACGTAACATGCGGTGTTGTTGTGGAAATGGAAAGTATGCCATGGGAGATTCATGGGTACTAATGCTTGGTTGACCCGAATAAGTGAGTGCCGTGGAGGGGAGCCAGTGTGGTCAAGCATTTAGCCATTCGCACAAGATATGCGCAACTGGATTTATCCAAGTGGGAACCCAACAAGATATTGCCTCATCATCCTAGGGTTGTAAAAAGTGCTTGGAATCAAAAAACACTTTGCTTGGATTCAAAACATTGAAAAACAAACATACACAAGAGCCTCAAATTTCAAACACCTTGGAAGAAACAAATATCCTTTGACGAATTAAAGCACTCTTGCTTTCCCTAGGGATCATATCCTTAGAGGTTTCTAAGTGCTCGAATTCTATCGTCACTTGTTTTCACTAAGGATAAACATAGGAGACTTTTGCCCTAATTTCCTTGATTTCTACATAATGGACATTGTGGGATGAAAATGAAAGTAGGACATTAGACATTCAGTTTGAAAACATAATCAAGCAAGTGTGTTGGTAAAAAGGATTCACTAAGACAAGATAAAGACAAATTTGATTACACATGTGTTTTCTAACATGATCAAAATCCCAAAAAACCGAAGTTCAAAAAGCTTAGTCTGAAAGCTAGTGAGGAGCGTCTTGAGATCCTGAATTGTTTGAAAGGTTTGCTTTCCTCCCATAGGAAATATAGCGTGTTCCTCAACACCGAGGTCTTGTAAGCAGAAGTGTTATTCTAGGTCAAGTCTAGGATCAAATTCAATCACTTTCATCCATCTCTCAACCATTAAATCAGTCAAAAATCACCTCACCAACAACTCTTGGAAACTTTGTAAACATCTTTTATGCTAAACTTTTAGGCGAAGTCAAAACCTCTTTGTTTGACTTAACACATCTAGTCAAACCATCATCTTATACACGAGTTTTCTCTAGGATAATACAACTTCCTAGGGTTTACGAGTATCATCTTGTTTGGCTTAACACACCTAGCCAAATTATCAAATCATCACCTTGTTTGAATTGACACACTTAGTCAAACTACCATCTTGTAGGAGTTCACTCTATGGATAACACAACTTCCTAGAGCTTTACGATTACATTTATCACATTTTGTTTGACTTAACACACCTAGTCAAACCATCAATCCAATCACGAATCAATCAAAGTCCTAAAAGTTTAGCATTTCCTTCAAAGTTTCTTTAAGAGTTCCATTCATCCATATCACTCATCTTCCATTTATCTCATCCTCATTATCATTTTGATCCTTCAATTATCCTAGTTCTTCACTTCTTTGAACCTAAGGTTTAGACCGATTTAAAGAATTAGAGGTTCATCTCTTACATTCTTGAAAATTGATCTTCATTTTATGGTTCAAACTCGATCTCAACACAAGAGGAGCATGGAATATAAATTTGATCCATCCATCATGAGCAATTCGATTCAACCAAACTATCCGAGCCTTGCAATACCATTTGATTTTCAAAGCTTGTACAATGCATACATGGAAGCATTATCTTATACAAACATCAGTGGTACAACAAATATGAGCATACCCAATCCAAATTTTGGAACACCTTTCCCAATGATAGATTTAAATCTAAGTCCAAATGTGAAAATCTATCAACTAAGCACTCAATGCATGAGTTTTCCAAACAACATTATCCCACAAAATCCATACATACCAAGTGCAACTTTACCAAGCATGACCATTTCAAATCCACACTTGGTAAACTTTGGGGTCGACATGTTTGCAAATCCCCCTAATGTTGTTCAAAATCCTAGCAATATATTGGCAACTCCATATGTTAATTCAAGTCAAGGTAACACCATGCAAAATCAAAGTTACCTAAATCAAGGAAATATGATTCTAGACCACAACAATGTTCAATTTCAATCCATCATGCCAAATCAAAATATCATACCAAATCATTCCATTTTTCCATCGATATCGCAAAAACAGATAGAAACCATCCAAGCAACCCCAACAATCAACACCATTCCCATTCCACCACCACCACCACCGCCACCACCGCCAAAGCACAGCACGACCAATTCATTCTCCATCATGTTGCAAGCTGCACAAGAAGCTTCCCGTAAAAATGCACTCCAAGCCCAACAAGCTACACAGCTAGTTGCTCAGCAAGCACAAGCGGCTCAAGTAGCCCAACAAGTGCAAGCGCAAGCAGAATTCTACGCACTATTGCAATCAATCCAAGAAGAAGTAGCACAACAAAGAGCCCAACAAAAAGCATTGTTGGCACAAAAACAACATGACGAACAACAAGCATTGTTGGCTCAGCAGCAAACACAGGCATTACTCGCCCAACAAAGCTTGCAATAGATTCCCACCACAATTGTTGAAATCAAAAATCAAGATCAATCTATCAATAAGCACTTTGAAGATGTTTCAACCTTGACCAATGATCAAATCAACATACACCAAGAGCTACTTTTCAATTATGATCAAAACTCACCAACGATGCCCAACAATGATCAAATTCAAGAAATATCAACATCACTTCATCATATGGTTGAAGACATTGGTAATCTCTCTTCCACAATTGTTGAAAACAATGTTCAAGATCTTGAAGATGCTTCTACCCCATCCAATGATCAACTCAACATTCATCAAGAGCCACTTTTTAGTGATCTATTTCAAGATGTGTTACAATTATTTGATCCCATTCACATAATCTATGATCCATCGACCAATGATCATATCAAAAAAGTTTCCACATTGCCTTATGAGTTAGAGGAAATATCTCAAGAACGTATTCCAAAGCATGATCAAAATATTCCATCAAGGCCTAGCAATGGTCCCTCCCAAGGCATATTGACATCCTTCGACCTTACGATTGAGAATAGTGAAAGAATCTTTGACAGTACACTTGATCCAAATCCATTCAAAGAACAAGTGGATATTAATCCACTTCCCATGCCTAAGGACGATGTCCAAGAACCCCTTGTAGACAATCCATCCTTTGAAATTGACCCATGTCAAGAACTTGATCAAAAGCATGGCAAAAGCAATTCCAGAATTAGCCAAAATCAAGAATTTGTATCTCCGAGATACTACAATGATCTAATGGGCACTCTTTTATCTATACAAGATGTTGCAAATAATGACCATATCCGCATAGCACATACCCTTCCATCTACCCATGAGATGCTTTCTTTGGATGGACCTGTAGATGATCTTCATTCAAAACAAGAGTCTCATACTCTTACCGAGGAACAAGAGTCTCCTACTCTTAAAATTTGTACACATGATCAAGATGTAGACAAATGCAGAGACATATCAGAAATGGATCATAAAGAAGGCTTGTACATAAGTCATGAATCAGAAACATCCTATGAAGTGAGTCATGAAGAAGACTTTTGTGTAGACAGCGAAGCATCAACACTTCTTGAAGAAGCACTACAATCTGATATGTCACAAGATCAAGTTGAAGATATCAATCAGGCATTCATCCCACTTATGGAAGATCCTATCACTTATAAACTTGGATCACTCACCTTTGTAAGGGAAAATCATCTTATCAATGAAAGAGCTATGACATTTGAAGATCCGCCACAGAGCAAAGAAGGAGAAACACCTTGTTTCTAAGGTAAATCATATCCTATTGCAAATAAGTTTTTTCAGCAGATGAATTATCAAGGCAGAGGATTAGGCCTACATGAACAGGGTATCCTAGAACCTGTGCAGATTTTTGGAAATCCTAAGCGTCAAGGCCTTGGTTATTCAACAATCAAGGGATCTCAACATATCAGTAATATTATCACCAAATTGGGGGAAACTTTGTCTCGAGCAAACATCAACATAGGGAGCATGAAGAATCCTTATGATGAAACTAATGCCAATACTACAACCTGCCATATCATGAATCTTCATCCACCCATCACCCCATCCACAAATTGGGACCAACGTCAAAAGAAAGATTCGAATCAAATGATGAAGCACGAAGGACAAATAAAATACAAGTGGATACCAAAAAATACAAAGAATAATTATCCCTATCAAACTCCATTAGTGAAAGAAACTATGGGGAAAAATCAAAAAGGGAAAAGTATCCATCAAAGATGTCCAGAAAAGCGAAAACATGCTTCTAAAGCAACGTACAAAGTGTATCAAGCAGTTGGTCCAAATTCCATGCACACTTCCGTATCCACCCATTATTGCTCATCTTCCCAAGTTTGGAGAGTCAAAGGCTCCAAACTGTCAACCAATCCATATTTTATCCCTAAACACACTCCATCCACACCCCCACACATGATATCCAAGTCTCACATTGACCATGTATTGGCAGTGACCCTTCATCATAAGGATTCAAAAGGCACTCTATCGCGATGTGCGCACAAAGACAGAGTTAACTCTAGTATTAGTAAAGCAGAACAAATTTCTCAAAAGTTGCATTCAAGTGCACATATCTTGGCAAGACAACTTCTACAAGCAGGATACTGATGGCATGTTATGACAGAAGCATCAACATTAGCACCACCAGGTGGTTCAATATCAGCTTAAAATCTCTCAGAAAATACAAAAAAATCCAGAAAAAGTCCTGAAAAAATGGTTACCTTGATGAAAACCTAGCAAACAGGCGTCCTGGTGACAACAAAAAAATAAAAAAAAATCAAAAAAAGGATTGAAAATAGTAAAGAAAAAAATTGTCCTCTAGCGAAAACCATTTCGGTGGCACTTTGGACAGGAGCCATGATGAAAACCTGGTAAACAGGCGTCATGTGTAGAATCGAGCATCTACGTGTGCCAGTTCAAGAGAAAGCATTTTATCACATCCATAATAAAGCTAGCATTCCATCCATATCATTCATTCATCCATGAACAATTTATCCAACACATTTTTATCCATCTGCATCCAAGGTCCAAGTTACCTTGATCTTGATAAAATTTTGGAGCACACCTTATGCTTGCTTATGGTAAACATCTTGACATGGATCATTTTCATTGATCCTATCCTACCCAACGCTATCTGAGCTTTGAAGCATTATCCGAATGAGAATCCTCTATTTTGAACATCGTTATCTTATCGCAAGATAATCTATTTATCCATTCGTCCCAGATTCCACCCATGGTCGTTCAAACATTGCTAGACACTGGGGGCAGATATTTGCATCTTGCTTTGAGAATAAATCTTGATATATATCATCCAACTTATGTGGTGATCCGAGCATTGGCAAACATGAAATCAAATTGGTCAAGGCATTTGTGAACCAAAAAATCCAAATCACTAGCCCATGGCATATTTTGACAAGATGATGTTTTATCTTTTGTCAAGCATCAATCCAAACAATCCATATCAGTTGCATCGAATGCGCACATCTGTGTCACATCAAATCATCAAAGCAATTTTGTTCCAAATCAAGCTTCATCGATCTTGATCAATCGAATCCAATCAATCATCATCTTGTTTGACTTAACACACTTAGTCAAACTATCATCTTGTGCACGAGTTCACTCTAGGATAACACAACTTCCTTGGGTTTACAAGTTCATTATCATCACTCTATTTGGCTTAACACACTTAGCCAAATTATCAAATCCATAATCACCTCGTTTGGCTTAATACACCTAGCCAAATTATCCTTTGTGTACGAGTTTACTCTGGGATAACACAGCTTCCTGGAACTTACAAGTGCATTATCACTTTTGTTTGACTTAACACACTCAGTCAAACCATCAATCCATCAATCCGATTGATCAACATTAAGCTTGGTTTTCAGCAAAATCCCAAAACAAAGCACTAATATCATCACATATCCGAATCGTCAAAATCATGCGAAAATTCAAAAACATTCAAAAAATCCATCAAAAATTTCAAAAACATCCAAATCTTTCAAAAATCCAAAAACATGTCGAAATATCAGAAAATATTCAAAAAATTCATCATTTAGTCTTGTCAGTCTTTCACCTTGTCGAACTACGTCGTCTCTGAGCTTGAACGTAGGCAAGGTTGATCTTTGATCATCCCCCAAGATGGTTAGGTCAGTCCTTTAGGCGTCTGTCGCATTGGCAATCCGTTTGCCCATCTACTCTGCATCTTAAGTCAGTCCTTTAGGCAATAAAATGGCAATCCATTTGTCCATATTATCATCAAGTCAGTCCACCACCAGTCGAACTACGTGGTCTCTGCGTATATAACGTAGGCAAGGCTAATCTATGGATCAGCTCCCGAGACCCCTAGGACAGGTCTTTAAGTTAGTCTGTTCATCTTAAATCTTGAAAATACCAAAAACATTCATAAAATCTTGAAAATACCAAAAACATTTGTAAAACATCTCAAAATACCAAAAACAGCCTCAAAACATTTGAAAAAACCAAAATGGTGCATCCATTTCATCTCGCTTTCACCCGTGATTGTCATCACTCATAATAAATCATCATCGCTTTCACCCTTTGGTGAGTCAGTCAGAAGCAAGTTTAGCAGGTTCTAAAGTGAACGCCTAATCGTCAAAGTCTCGAAGGTCTAAGTCAGTAAGTCAGCAAGTTGGTCAACTCGGAGTATCAATAGCTTATCACGCAATCAGTCTCACCAAAACCCTGATCACTACATGTCATAGGATGAAGCTTTCCTGTGATGGACATAAGCATCAGGTACCCCACAGTAGTTTAGCCTTGGCTAGCGATACGAAGAACATTAGCTTGTTTGTTTACTTTATTTTGGTCTTTTAGACTTATCTTATTTTGCGCTCATTCCAAGGACCTCTCGATGATGCCTAAACAAAACAGGTTTAGAGAGAAAGGAATGGGGCAATGATCATTATCTTTTTATCTGCTGTGCTTGTTGGATGTTCTTGTAAAATAACTTGGCGAATACTTTCTTTGTTGGGTCCGTCCTAGCAGGGTTTCCGTATGTCAAGTGTGAACAAGAGCACTCCTATCTGATTGTCGAGTCAGAGTCCATCACACTAGGCGCAACGCCATCCTGGTTCTTAATACCTTGATGCATCGCCCCTATGTGTGTTATCAAACATAAAGAAAGTTACGCTCTTTATCTCCCATTCCTGGATAAGCAATACATCATCATCTTTCATCATCATCTCTAATAAAGCCGGCTTGTTGAACTTCTGCGTTTTCTTGGATTCAAGGGTTGATTCCTCTCATTCTTCTATCCTCTTTCATGCTAACAATGCATCCATCCTGCATTTGCACTCTCATCCTGCATAATCATGTCATATCAATATAGAACAACATCATCCATCTCATCCATCTCACATGCATTGCATAATCATTTAAGATGTTTAAAATAATATAGATTTGTTATTCTAAGCATCTTCCAAACATCTCATTTTCATCATCATATAGTCTAACCATCCATACATCCATTTTTGAACCTTTTTGTCGTGAGATCAACCTCAAATCGAATTTTTTCACTCAATCTCTCGAGTTGGCAATGTACTAATGTACTTCTTTTCGCCGGGGCATTAGAATTTTTTTTTTCGATATCGGCAACATCATTCTTTGAACCAATGCAGCAAGTACATTGCTTCAAAGAGGGGCAAAATGTAGACATCCAAAAATAGCATTATGCATTCCGCTTTAAACTAACATCGTGCATCGAATTCTCCTATTAATCAATTAAGACAATTTATTGATTAATTTCCTAAGGTTCATTAAATAAATTAAATTATTTAATCAAATCCTTAAAGTTCTTCTCATTTGATTTATCAAATGTCACCTCTTAATATCATCCAAGTTAATTAATCTACATTAATTAACTTCTAATCATGATTACTATTCTCTAGCTTTTGACTCAACCAGAGTCAAATCCAAACTCTTAACTAACCCACCCACTTGCACCAATAAATCATTTATTTGATTTATTATTTCCTCTAATTACATTCAAAATGGCATCAAAATGAAATATTCTTCCAATTTGAATCTTCCCCCCCAAAAAGGATTTGTCCCTTCCAACAAGGTATTAAATGCTATTTGCACAAGTCAAACTTGGCATTTAATGCACCTTTCATGTCTTCTCATCCAAATTTGAATTTCAAATTGGCACATGGCCAAGACTTGCACATTCCTCACCCTCTCACAACTTGACAAGTGGCACCTTGTCATTGGTTTGTGAATAATCCCACATTCCTCAAAATCTATCACTCTTCCTAATCTTGAATCTATAAAATGCAAAGCATTACATCTACAACACAACACATTCTCACTTGCAAGGTTACTCTCTTCATGAGAGAACTAATCTTTCTCATCACAACACCATTTGCTTAGCAATTACATCTTGAGGCAAGGTTGCTCTCTTCATTTGAGAGTCAATCTTGCTCTTCATCATCTATCATTTGGCATCTTGCTTATCATGGATTGGGAAAGGGCATCCTTTCTACATCATAAGGAGCACCAATCCACCATAGGATAGATTATGTTTCATGTCTTCTTTGCATGCTTAATTTGGTTTTATCATTTTGTTTTGAAGAATGTTATGTTATCCTATGAGGATGTTAAAATCAAGCTAACCATTTGTAGATTTTAGCATCCACACTTTCCTATGGAATTCTTGTGTGCAGTGCATTTATACAAATTAAGTGTTTATTTATACTATGAGGCTTTTTACTCACATTATCACTTGTCAGACGATGTTAGGCTGACTCGATTCCAAACTGTGTGTATTGTTATTTATTAAGAAATGGTGGCTTCTTTAATGCCTATGGTTGGTAGTTCACTACTGCTTGTTGTGTGGCTTGCATGACTTCTCCTTGGCAAGTTTCTATCCCCAGATTTTTCTAGGAAAGGGTGAATTTTGAATTTATAGATAAATTCAGTTGACTATTTTTTTCTCCCCTACATCCCTTTGGAGATAGCAATCACAAAAATAGTCAGGTGGGTATGGCTGGCACAAAATATAGAGCCTCTCTTCCTTTGAGGTGGCTTCCCTCTTTTTATCTAACTATATAGATATTCTGGCTAATAAACAAATAGTAATTATGCTTGCAAAAAATTATGTTCAACCATTTATTTTCTCTTTATCTTGAATGAGTGTTCGAGAATTTCAATATGGATTACGGCTCTTTTATGATTGATGGATTCATGAACAAGTGTGATCTGATTTCAAATTCCGCTCGTCTTGCTGCTATTCCTATTGAGAGCTGGGATAGCCTATGAATCCTCTAATGATACACTTCTGTGCATTGATTGTTTACAACTAGGTCTAAATGATTTCCCTCTCATCAATGTTGTTAACCATTTCAACACTCTGAACTTTCTTTTCAAATATTTGGAGGAAGGTCTTCGTTCCCCGGTGCCCCGTTTGTCTTCCTTTGAGATAGCTAGCTCTAGTGTTATCTATGTGGGTTGATTTTTTTCTCTTTGTGAGAGCTCCTCCTTTCCTCCTAGATTTGGTAATGGTGGTATCTTTTTTTATTCTCTGTAAGCATACACTGTATTCTAGTCATATTTTGGCCTTCGAATCTGATGTAATTCTCCTTTGTTATTGTAGACATGCAGATTTGACATTATTGTCAATATTCATCTTTTAATTAAATAAATCAAGTTTTATTTAATTAAATCATAAATCTTGTAAGGTCTATTAATTTAGTCACCAATATTAAATTAAATGATCAAAATCTCATTTCCTCTCATTTGATTTTAAAATAAATGCAAAATTCTAAAATCAAATGTCATATCACATTGATCACCTATTAGATTAATCAAATCATGATTAATTTAATCCTAACTACAAGAATCTTCTAGATTCACCCACTTGCATCAATAAATCAATTTATTTGATTTATTAAAAAGACTTATTTTCCTCAATAACTCTCATCTTTGACTTTTTTGGACAAAGATTATTCCCCCCAAAACCCTCAACAACATGCATTTATTGACATTTTTCAAATTTGAATGGGCACATTGACCAAAACTTGCACAAGCTTTGGCCAATCCCATTATGACAAGTGTCTCTATCCTATTGGATGGGATTTAGTCCCACATTACCTAATCTTGGCCTCTATTCTCTCAGCTTCTCCTATAAATGCAAGGCATTTTCTCTCATTTCTACAACAACCACATTTGAAAGCATCTACACTATAGGCAACTTGAGTTCAAGCATCTCATTGTCTATCTCACTAAGCTTATCAAAGATTGGGAAAGGGCTCTTTCACATACTCAAAGAGCACCAATCCACCATAGAATAGGTTGTATTTCATTTCTTATTTGCATGCTTGAGTTGGTTTTATCAATTGTTTGAATGAATGTTATATGTTATTCTATGAGGATGGCTAAATCTATACAATCCATGTGGAAGATTTTGGCAAAGACCAAGAATAAAGTAAACAAACAAGATGATGTTCATCGTACCGCTAGCCAAGGCTAAACTAGTGTGGGGTACCTGATGCTTATGTCCATCGCAGGAAAGCTTCATCCTAGGACATGTAGTGATCAGGGTTTTGGTGAGACTGATTGGGTGATAAGCTATTGATACTCTGAGTTGACCAACTTGCTTGCTTACTGACTTAGGCATGAGACTCTGACGATAAGGCGTTCACTTTAGAACCTGCTAAACTTGCTTCTGACTGACTCACCAAAGGGTGAAAGTGATGATGATTTATTATGAGTGATGACAATCACGGGTGAAAGCGAGATGAAATGGGTGCACCATTTTGGGTTTTTCAAATGTTTTGAGGCTGTTTTTGGTATTTTCACATTTTTCAATGTTTTTGGTATTTTCAAGATTTATGACGAACAGACTAACTTAAAGACCTATCCTAGGGGTCTCGGGAGCTGATCCATAGATTAGCCTTGCCTACGTTATACACGAAGAGACCATGTAGTTCAACTGACTACAAATAAATACATGCCATTTAATATTTATTTGTTTGCAGTAAAGTCATGAATAAAGGTACACCGAAATGTCTATTTTTGTTTAAATAGACTTCCACCTTTGTATGCCCTACATAATCTTTTCTGGCTATGACACACTATCTCTTGAGACCCGGTCGCCTTGGTAGTAAGAATGTTTGATTGATCTAGAAATAAGTTTGTTGCCAGAGCTCTCCTATAATCTTTAGATCGAATATTTTATGGTGCAATTTTGATGTCTTTAAATTGATAATCTTTGTCTTTAGATCAATTAAGTTTGTGGTGTTTACTAATGGTTTGATGTAACAGATGAACTAAAATCTTTATTGCTATTCTGTTAGGAATATTCAAAGAAATGAGTTGAATGATTGATATATCTTTCGAAAAAGAGTAAAAGTATGCAGGGGCGTCAAGGAATTAAAGACTACTTTGCATCAAAGAGGATAAATCAAAGAAGATTTGAGTTGGAACACTAAATGTGAAATTTGACAAAAGCATTTTTTAATGCTTATTATGATAGTCTTGAGCTTCCATTATATGCTTTAGTTTTTCTACTTTAGACCAACTTACTTTTTGGATTCTAAAAGGAACACTACAAAAGATTTCGTTTTTGTTACAAAGGGTTAAAATTGAACCTTAGACATTTACTAGATTTCAATTTGGACTTAAAATTGAACAAGGCAACCTTCACACTTGGATTTTGGTGCTTAAAATGAATTCATCACTGCTTTTTGGACTTAAAATGAACAACTGTTTGTCATATTTTGCAATCTTTTTCACAAAGTAATATCATCAAAAAGACGTATGCGCTTCTCTCGCACCTCACGGCGATCTTGAGAATCAAAAGTTTTTTTTTATGATCTTAAGTTGTCAAAAATATTGCCTCCACACTTCAATTTGGACATTTTAAAATTGAACAAAACATGCGAGTGTGAGCACGATATATTGCGGAGGTTCTCCCCTTTGTTTTTCAACAAAGGTTGTGTGAATGACGGGATATGTTAGCTCGCTATTGTTTATCTTAGAGGGCCTGCCTTGTGGGAAAAAGTAATCACCCAAGGGAACGACCCAACCGGGAACACGCTAAAGCCAAGCGACTTCCACCCGAGATATAAGTGTGGATATTGGAACAAAGGCCAATATCACGAGGATTATTCCGACGAGATGGACAGCAATGGACTCTCGCCGATGTTGGATAATCCCCTATGAACGGAATGCCCGAATTAGAACCCCTTGTTTAGAAAAAGGCCAAAACCTTATCTATCTTGTTGGTGCAAAAGGTTATGTCCTTTGAAGCCACCCCATGTAACATGCGGTCTTGTTGTGGAAATGGAAAGTATGCCATGGGAGATTCATGGGTACTAATGCTTGGCTGACCCGAATAAGTGAGTGTCGTGGAGGGGAGCCAGTGTGGTCAAGCATTTAGCCATTCGCACAAGATATGCGCAGCTAGATTTATCCAAGTGGGAACCCAACAATATATTGCCTCATCATCCTAGGGTTGTAAAAAGTGTTTGGAAGTAAGAGATACATTGCTTGGTTGTCAAAACGATTGAAAAACAGACATTCACAAAGAGCCTCAAATTTCAAACACCTTGGAGGAAACAAATACCTTTGACAAATTTAATCACTCTTGCCTTCCCTAGGGATCATATCCTTAGAGGTTTCTAAGTGCTTGAATTCTATCGTCATTGGTTTTCACTAAGGATAAACCTAGGAAACTTTTTCCCTAATTTCCTTGATTTCCACATAATGGACCTTGTGGAATGAAAACGAAAGTGGGACATTAGACATTCAGTTTGAAAACATAATCAAGCAAGTGATTTTGGTAAAAAGGATTCACTAAGACAAGATAAAAGACAAATTTGATTACACATGTGTTTTCTAACATGATCAAAATCCCAAAACCGAAGTTCAAAAAGCTTAGTCTAAAAGCTAGTGAGGAGCGTCTTGAGATCCTGAATTGTTTGAAAGGTTTGCTTTCCTCCCATAGGAAATATAGCGTGTTCCTCAACACCAAGGTCTTGTAAGAAGAAGTGTTATTGTAGGTCAAGTCTAGGATCAAATTCAATCACTTTCATCCATCTCTCAACCATTAAATCAGTCAAAAGTCACCTCACCAACAACTCTTGGAAACTTTGTAAACATCTTTCATGCTAAACTTTTAGGAAAAATCAAAACCAATTTGTTTGACTTAACACATCTAGTCAAACCATCATCCTATACACGAGTTCTCTCTTGGATAATACAACTTCTTAGGGTTTACAAGTTCATCTTGTTTGGCTTAACACACCTAGCCAAATTATCAAATCATCACCTCGTTTGACTTGACACACTTATTCAAACAATCATCTTGTAGGAGTTCACTCTATGGATAACACAACTTCCTAGAGCTTTATGATTACATTTATCACTCTTGGTTGACTTAACACACCCTGTCAAACCATCAATCCAATCACGATCAATCAAAGTCCTAAAAGGTTTAGCATTCTCTTCAAAGTTTCTTTAAGAGTTCCATTCATCCATATCACTCATTTTTCATTTATCTCATCCTCATCATCGCTTTGATCCTTCAATTATCCTAGTTCTTCGCTTCTTTGAACTTAAGGTTTAGACCGATCTAAAGAATTAGAGGTTCATCTCTTACATTCTTGAAAATTGATCTTCATTTTATGGTTCAAACTTGATCTCAACACAAGAGGGACATGGAATTTAAACTTGATTCATCCATCATGAGCAATCCAAATCAACTAAACTATCCAAGCCTTGCAATACCATTTGATTTTCAAAGCTTGTACAATGCATACATGGGATCATTATCTCATACAAACATCAATGGTACAAAGAATGTGAGTATGCCCGATCCAAAGTTTAGAACACCTTTCCCAATGGTAGATTTCAATCTCAGTCCAAATTCACAAATCTATCAACCAAACACTCAATGCATGATTTTTCCAAACAACATTTTCCCACCAAATCCATACATGTCAAATACAAGTTTGTTGAACATGAACATTTCTAGTCCACACTTGGTGAACTTTGGGATAGATATGCTTGCAAATCCCCCTAATGTTGTTCAAAATCCTAGCAATATATTGACAACTCCATATGTTGATTCAAGTCAAGGTAACCCCATGCAAAATTAAAGTTACCTAAATCAAGGCAATATGATTCCCAACCACAACAATATTCAAAGTCAATCTATCATGCCGAATCAAAACATCACACCAAATCATCCCATTTTGCCATCGATATCGCAGCAGCAGGTGGCAACCATCCAAACAAACCCAACAATAAACATCATTCCCATTCCACCACCACCACCACCAAAACATAGCACGACCAATTCATTCTCCATCATGTTGCAAGTTGCTCAAGAATCTTCCCGCAAAAAGGCACTCCAAGCCCAACAAGCCGCACAAGTTGCACAAGTGGCTCAAGTAGCTTGACAAGATCAAGCTCAAGCTCAAGCCCAACACCAAGCCCGACAAGGGCAAGTAGAATTTTGAGCATTATTGCAAGCAATCCATCAACAAGTGCATCAAAAAGTAGCTCAACAACAAGCCCAACAAAAAGTATTGTTGGCACAACAATGACACGACCAACAACAAGCATTGTTGGCTCAGCAACAAACACATGAATTACTCGCTCAACAAAGCTTGCAACAGATTCCCACCATAATTCTTGAAATAAAAAATCAAGATCAATCTGTCAATAAGCACCTTGAAGATGTTTCCACATCATCCGATGATCAAATCACACCCCTAAAGCCACTTTTCAATCATGATCAAAACTCACCAATGATTTCCAACAATGATCTATTCAAAGGAGGGTTAACATTATTTGATCCTATAATTTGTGATCCTTCAACTAATGATCATGTTGAAAGTGTCTCTACATCATCTAATGAGTTAGAGGACATATCTCAAGAATTTATTCCAAAGCATGATCAACATCTTTCACCAAGGTCTAGCAATGATCCTCTCCAAAACATATGGCCATCCTTTGACCTCATGACATTTGAGAATCTTCCTATGCCTAATGAATATATCCAAGAAAGAAATCCATTCTTTTCAATTGACCCATGTCAAGAACTTGATCCAAAGCATGTCGAAAGCAATTCTGAAATCACTCAAGATCGGGAATTTGTATCTCCAAGCTACTACAATGATATAATGGACACTCTCCTATCTATACAAGATGTTGCAAATGATGACCATATCCGCATAGCACATATTCTTCCATTTACCCATGAGATACTTTCTTTGAATGGAAACGTAGATGATCTTCATTCAAAACAAGAGTCTCATACTCTTGAAATCATTACTGGGAAACAAGAGTCTCCTACTCTTAACATTGGTACACATGATCAAGATATAGAGAAATCCAGAGACATGTCAGAAATGGGTCATGAAGAAAGCTCCTACAGAAGTTGTGAATCAGAAATGTCATGTGAAAGAATATCAAGAATGGACAGTGAAGCATCAACACTTCTTGAAGAAGCATTACAATTTGATATCTCACAAGATCAAGCCAAAGATATCAATCAAGAAGTCATCTCCTATGCAGAGGATCTTATCACTTATAAACTTGGAACACTCACCTTTGTAAGGGAAAATAATCTTATCAATAAAAGAGTTATGACCTTTGAAGATCCGCCACAGAGCAAAGAAGGAGCAACACCTTGTTTCCAAGGTAAATCATATCCTATGGCAAATAAAATGTTTCAGCAGATGA
The DNA here is from genome assembly GCA_007115665.2 of Sequoiadendron giganteum. Lineage (NCBI taxonomy): Eukaryota > Viridiplantae > Streptophyta > Pinopsida > Cupressales > Cupressaceae > Sequoiadendron > Sequoiadendron giganteum. The sequence continues at coordinate 380,945,853 of CM021100.1, read as the reverse complement.
ATTATCAAGGCAGAGGACTAGGCCTACATCAAGAGGGTATCCTGGAACCGGTGCAAATTTTTGACAATCCTAAACGTCAAGGCCTTGGTTACTCGACAATCAAGGGATCTCAACATATCAGTAATACTTCCACAAAACTGGGGGCAACTTCGTCTCAAGCAAACATCAACATAGGGAGCACGAAGAATCCTTATGATGGAATCAATGCCAATACTACAACCCGCCATGTCATGAATCTTCATCCACCCATCACCCCATCCACGAATTGGGACCAACATCAAAAGAGAGCTTCGAATCAAAGCATGAAGAATGACATCAAAGAAAAAGAAGCTGAGAAGCATATCGAACAAATCAAATACAAGTGGATACCAAAGAATACAAAGAATGATTATCCCTATCAAACTCCATTAGTCAAAGAAACTATGGGGCAAAATAAAAAAGGGAAAGGTATCCATCAAAGATATCCACAAAGGCAAAAATAGGCTTCTCAAGCAACATACAAAGTGTATCAAGCAGTTGGTCCTAATTCCATTCACACTTCCATATCCACCCATAACTGCTCATCTTCCCAAGTTTGGAGAGTCAAAGACTCCAAACTGTCAACCAATCCATCTTTTACTCGTAAACACACTCCATCCATGCCTCCACACATGATATCCAATTCTTTCATTAACCATGTGTTGGCAATGACCCTTCATCATAAGGATTCAGAAGGCACTCTATCACGATGTGCACACAAAGACGAAGTTAACTCCGGTATTGGCGAAGCAGAACAAATTTCTCAAAATTTGCTTTCAAGTGCATGTATCTTGGCAAGACAACTTCTACAAGCAGGATATTGATGGCACATTATGACAGAAGCATCAACATCAACACCACCAAGTGGTTCAGCATCAGCTTAAAAACTCTCAGAAAATACAAAAAAAAAAAAATCAGAAAAAGTCCTGAGAAAAATGGTTACCTTGATGAAAACCTGGCAAACAGGCATCTTGGTGACAACAAAAAAATCAAAAAATACAAAAAATCCAAAAAAATCAGAAAAAGGATTGAAAACAGTAAAGAGAAAAATCGTCCTCTAGCGAAAACCATTTCGGTGGCGCTTTGGACAGGTACCATGATGAAAACCTGGCAAACAGGCGTCATGTGTAGAATCGAGCATCTACATGCACCAGTTCAGGAGAAAGCATCTTATCGCATCCATAATAAAGCTGACATTCCATCCATATCATCCGTTTATCCATCAGCCGTTTATCCAACCCCTTACCATTTATCTACCTTATCTTGATCTTGATGAAGGTTTAGTAAACGCTTTACACTTGTTTATGGTAAACACTTGACATGGGTCATTTTCACGGATCTCATCCTATCTAATGCTATCTGAGCCTTGAAGCATTATCTGAATGAGCATTCGTCTATTCAAACACCTTATCTTGTCACAAGATAATCCTTGGCATCCTTTGCATGCTTACCGTATCTATCTATACGTCTTACCAAGAATCCACCCATGGCCATTCAAACATTGCTAGACACTGGGGGCAGATGTTTGCATCTTTCTTCGAAAATGAATCTTGATCTATATCATCCAACTCCTGTGGTGATCCGAACATTGGAAAAACGTGGCATCAACTTGGCCAAGCATTTGCGAGCCAAAAAAAAAATCCCAAATCACTAGCCCATGGCATATTTTGACAAGACGATATTTTATCGAACATCAATCCAAATAATCAATATCAGTTGCACCTAATGTGTACTTCAATGTCACATCAAATCATCAAAGCTATTTTGTTCCAAATCAAGCTTCATCAATCTTGATCAATTGAATCCAATCAATCATCACCTTGTTTGACTTAACACACTTAGTCAAACTATCATCTTGTGCACAAGTTTACTCTAGGATAACACAACTTCCTTGGGTTTACAAGTTCATTATCATCACTCTGTTTGGCTTAACACATTTAGCCAAATTATCAAATCCATAATCACCTTGTTTGGATTAACACACCTAAGCAAATTATCCTTTTTGTATGAGTTTACTCTGGGATAACACAACTTCCTGGAATTTACGAGTGCATTATCACTTTTGTTTGACTTAACAAACTTAGTCAAACTATCAATCCATCAATCCGATTGATCAACCTTAAGCTTGATTTTCAACAAAATCCCAAAACAGAGCACTGATATCATCACATATCCATATCTAAATTGTCAAAATCATGCAAAAATCCAAAAAACATTAAAAGCTCATCAAAATTTCAAAAACATTTGAAAACTCAGAAAATCCAAAAACATCCAAATCATGCAAAAAACTCAAAAACATCCAAATCATGCAAAAAACTCAAAAACATCCAAATCATGCAAAAAACTCAAAAACATCAAAATTTCATCAGAAAATCCAAAAACATCCAAATCATGCAAAAAATCCAAAAACATGTCTAAATATCATAAAATCGTCAAAAGTTCATCATTGAGTCTTGTCAGTTTTCACCTTGTCGAACTACGTCGTCTCTGAGCTTGAACGTAGGCAAGGTTGATCTTTGATCATCCCCCGAGATGGTTAGGTCAGTCCTTTAGGCGTCCGTTGCATTGGCAATCCGTTTGCCCATCTAGTCTGCATCTTAAGTCAGTCCTTTAAGCAATAAAAAGGGGGGCAACCTATTTGCCCATCTGTCTTATCATCAAGTCAGTCCACCACCAGTCCGAACTACGTCGTCTCTGAGTGTAAATGTAGGCAAGGCCATCCTTGATCGGCCCCCGAGACACAAAATCCAAAAAAATTCATAAAATCTCAAAAATACCAAAAACATTTTTAAAACATCTCAAAATTCCAAAAACAGCCTCAAAACATTTGAAAAATCCAAAATGGTGCATCCATTTCATCTCGCTTTCACCCGTGATTGTCATCACTCATAATAAATCATTGTCGCTTTCACCCTTTGGTGAGTCAGTTAGAAGTAAGTTTGGCAGGTTCTAAAGTGAACGCCTTATCGTCAGAGTCTCAAGTCTAGAGCAGTAAGCAAGCAAGTTGGTCAACTTGGAGTATCAATAGCTTATCACCCAATCAGTCCCACCAAAACCCTGATCACTACATGTCCTAGGATGAAGCTTTCCCACGATGGACATAAGCATCAGGTGCCCCACAATATTTTAGCCTTGGCTAGCGGTACGATGAACATCAACTTGTTTGTTTACTTTATTTTGGTCTTTTTGACTTATCTTATTTTGCGCTCATTCCAAGGACCTCTCAATGATGCCTAAACAAAACAGGTTTAGAGAGAAAGGAATGGGGCAACGATCATTATCTTTTTATCTGTTGTGCTTGTTGGATATTCTTGTAAAATAACTTCGTCATGCATACTTTGTTTTGTTTGTAGGAAGGATGTTTTAGGTATCTTGTTGACCACATAAGAAGGCTTGCCTTTATATGTTTTGGCCTGAGATGTTTAGAATATCTGAACTGCATTCTGAATAAGGTTATGTTTGTCAAGTGTGAACAAGAGTACTCCTATCTGATTGTCGAGTCAAAGTCCATCACACTAGGCGCAACGCCATCCTGGTTCTTAATACCTTGATGCATTGCATCTACGTGTGGTATCAAACATAAAGAAAGGTATGCTCTTTTCCCATCCTTGGATAAGCAATACATGATTATCATTCATCATCATATCCAGTAAAGTCTCAATGACTGGGGGACTTGTTGGACTTCTTCATCTTTTCGAATTTAAGGCTTGATCCCTCTCATTCTTCTATCTTATTTCTCACTAACAATGCATCCATCCTGCATCCAAACTCTTATCTTGCATAATCATGCCACATTCATCTCACATGCATTGCATAATCATTTAACATGTTTAAAATAATATAGATTTGTTATTCTAAGCATCTTCAAAACATCTCATTTACATCACCACTATGATATAGTCTCGTCATCCATACATCCATTTTGAACCTCTTTATCATGAGATCCACCTCAAATCGAATCTTTTCGCTCGATCTCTCGAGGGGGCAATGTACTAGCATATTTCTTTTCGCTGGGGCATCCGAAAAATCAGAAATTTTAATTTTGATGTCGGCAACATCATTCTTTGAACCAATGCAATGAGTACATTGCTTCAAAGAGGGGCAAAATGTAGACATGCAGATTTGACATTATTGTCAATATTCATCTTTTAATTAAATAAATCAAGTTTTATTTAATTAAATCATAAATCTCCTAAGGTCTATTAATTTAGTCACCAATATTAAATTAAATGATCAAAATCTCATTTCCTCTCATTTGATTTTAAAATAAATGCAAAATTCTAAAATCAAATGTCATATCACATTGATCACCTATTAGATTAATCAAATCATGATTAATTTAATCCTAACTACAAGAATCTTCTAGATTCACCCACTTGCATCAATAAATCAATTTATTTGATTTATTAAAAAGACTTATTTTCCTCAATAACTCTCATCTTTGACTTTTTTGGACAAAGATTATTCCCCCCAAAACCCTCAACAACATGCATTTATTGACATTTTTCAAATTTGAATGGGCACATTGACCAAAACTTGCACAAGCTTTGGCCAATCCCATTATGACAAGTGTCTCTATCCTATTGGATGGGATTTAGTCCCACATTGCCTAATCTTGGCCTCTATTCTCTCAGCTTCTCCTATAAATGCAAGGCATTTTCTCTCATTTCTACAACAGCCACATTTGAAAGCATCTACACTATAGGAAACTTGAGTTCAAGCATCTCATTGTCTATCTCACTAAGCTTATCAAGGATTGGGAAAGGGCTCTTTCACATACTCAAAGAGCACCAATCCACCATAGAATAGGTTGTATTTCATTTCTTCTTTGCATGCTTGAGTTGGTTTTATCAATTGTTTGAAGGAATGTTATATGTTATTCTATGAGGATGGCTAAATCTATACAATCCATGTGTAAGATTTTGGCATCCTATAGTTATTATTACTATATATAGTGACTTTGTCACTTTCGATCGAATAGAAAAACAATTCCTCTCCTAGTGCCCAATTTAGTGGCAATGTCTACAATGGGTGGCCTAGTCCAATATGTTATAATAGCCTACAAATTTATATGGAAATTCCTTATACTTTATTTTAAGAACTTTTTTCTCTTAGAATTTTGTCAATTTTCTAATCTATTTTTTTCATATTTGATCTATAAACATCAAATCTATGTGCAAAAATTTAAGAACCGTGATAAATATAATGTAAAAATGTGGTGATTTAGATAGATACTTATCTTGATTGCCTCCACCTTCGCTTGAACCGAGTCATTGTCTTTGTCAATACGTTGGATGGTCCCTCCCTCGCAGCTTTGTAGGCACAGTTTCGTCCAAATGCTCCAACAAAATGAACCAATACTTTAGTTGTCGATTCATATAATCACTTAAAAATATAAATAAAATAATACCTTCAAAGGCATTATTTTATTTATTTTTTAAATTATTGAAAGCCCTTCGATCGAAGATGACCTTCGACCGAAGGTCCATCTTTGATCGAAGGTTTTCCCACGTAGACCTTTGATTGAAGATCTTTTGTTCGAAAAAATATCCTCAAACAAAGGTATTCTATTAAATCTTACCCCCTCCCTCCAAAAACTTGTTTGTCCCAAAAATGGGACTCACTATTGTATTTTAACCTTTTGTTATATAGATGTTTTAGAAGTGTTTTAAAATTTTATTTACTATTTGTTTACCCATATTTATGATTGTTTGTTTATGAAAGTGGTAAAAATATAAAATGTATTGCAGGTGTGGATATGAGTTCTGCTATGAGTGTGGCATGGGATGGGCAAATGGATGCCCAAATTGTTCTTGTCCTCTAACCACTATGGATCATCTTCTACAATAGATTGAATTGAATTAATTATGTTGCTCTAGTAACATGTTTTTCATAGATAATTTCCAAAATCTTAAGTTGTATATGAATTTTATTGATTTTGTAGGTATATAATAGTTGATATTGAAAATAAACTAGACTTATCATTAAGCAACTCTATTTACCTTTTTGGGTTTGGTTTGAGCATCAATAGTCAAATTTAGGAATTTTACAGATTGTGTAGGCACCCAAATATAATTGTGAGTTGGTACGTTTGTAAAAACCACCACATTTTATTTATTCTTACATCATTATCTTGCATATTCTTATTATTTTGTAATAGATTACAATCCACACAAGCTTATGTAGGTGATAATAGATTTCAACCATTTTAGAGAAGGCTTTGTAGACTGCATGCCAAGGTTTGAAGTTTAAACTAAATGGTCGTCTTCATTAATTTTTGAATTCTCTTTTTCTACCCTCTTATTTTAAGCTTAAAATGAAAATAAAAGCAAAGTGCGAACACTAAACAACAACATATGTCAACGAGGCTACTTCCATGTGGTGAATAATAACTACACTCATTGAGAAATGTATGCAATCAATGGAAGCTTGGGCCTCACCATCAATAGGCGGGGTAACAGATAATTGGCCCTCAAAAAATTTTTTGTCAAGGAGGTAAAAACTCTTGTGTTTCATGGTAATAAATTTACATTAATAACATTATATATATTTTGATATTGTATTTAAAAATTATATGCACAAAAATATTATTCTATACATAAAATATTATAAATTAAATTAATGTATCTTGTATGCACATATAAAATTGTACTCTATATAATTTTTTATCATTATAACCCTACACTTCCTTCTATAAAAGTGTTAGTTTTTTTTGTATCAAAAGAAGCTAGGTACAAAAGAATGAATCAGTCCAAAAAGGGAACTGCCAAAGGAGAAAAAAAATTACACAACAGCCTTACACTCCAAGGTAGATCAGTTCAACATAATGCAAAAAATGCATAGTACAACAAAACAAAGAAAGGAGACAACTCTCCTAATGTCTCAATAAACACAAAGATGACACAACACTTAAATTCTGAATTTGAAGAGGCATTGCAGCTCTCTCGAGCAATGAACATCTTCATCATGGAGTTGTAGAAATTGAAGTTTGATAGCCTCCAAATGTTGTATATCATCCTTAGCACCATCCTTTAATTGAGAACACAAGAAAACCAACTGTAGAATGATGTCAAAGTAAAGCTTCAAAATTTCCACTTCCTGATGAGCCACATGCTTAGAAAACATTGATGAACATCTAAATTTTCATATATTAAGTAAAATAGCTTGTCTTATAGAATCAGCAACCACATTACTATGCATACCCACACCGAAAACAACCTCCTTCCAATACAAAGCATGACCAAAATTTGTAGGGAAATGACCAAAGACAACATTCCATTTCCTTTTAGCCGCTATTCAATCCCAAAAAATATGCTTCAAGCTTTCACTACGATGACAATGAGGACATATAGCTTGATGAAGTTTCAATTTTTTTAATCTATCTCCTACAAGCAGCTTATGATGCAAAATTTTCCACATCAAAATTTGGGCATTGGCTTCAACTTTAGATTTCCAAATCTGAGCACTCAAATTCCTCCATTTCTTTTCACGGAATTTACATTTCCAATTTTTATTAAGCCTAGGATTAAATGACAACTTCAGAAGTAATCTCGAATAGATGAGCTTCAAGGGGAAACTGTAAAACTGGTATTTACCAAACCATTTCAAATCCTTAAAAAAGTTGCAGTTTAAAGGGGTACAAAGCTTCATGAGAAGCTCCATCGAAACTAAGGACTTCACAAAAATAAAAAATCCCTAATATTTGTTGTTTAGTTTAAAAGTATTTTTAATATGATGCCACTCACTCCAATCATGTAAGTTAAAATCCCAAATATCCCTGAACTATTGCACACCCTTCTTGAAAAGGTAATTAGTCTGTTTTGGGAAGGTTATAGCCAAAGGATGATCATGATATTGTACCAGTTTGTTCCACCATATAGATGAGGATGCAAAACTAAAACCATGCGGCAATGAATCCCCCCTCCAATCCAAAAAATTACAAACCTGTTTACAGGCCTTCCAGATTGACTGTAAAGGAAATGAGGCCCTAATACGAAAGAAAGGTGCCAATAAAATCTCATCCAACCATCTAACACCTTGCCACTTATAGTCCATACTTAGCATGTACAATTCGATGACGGACAAGTATTTTCCATCGTTCCTTTCTACACACCACTCTAATAATCCATTTTGCTGCTAAGCAAATACCTTGTGTTTTTGGATCTAGCAGGCCAAGTCCACCTCTATCTTTACGTTGTATGCAGTGAATCCAAGAAGAGGATATGAAACCAGCTTTTCCATCCCAGTTAGACCACACAAATTGTCTGATGATTTTATTAAGGTCTTCGTGTAACCGGTGATCCCACAATAGTGGTTTACAATTTTTGGCCAAACTGGACACTGAAATTATTATTATTAACTAGATCTTCACATTCAGGCAACTATAGCGGCTAAATCGTGAGTAATTTGAAGATGATGTAAACTAGAGTCTTATCAAATTTTTTCTGTAGACTCTAAAAATATTTTTTCCAAAATTTTTGGAATCAGTTTTCACTTCTTTTTCCATCTCCCATGAAAACTGGCTTTTTTCAGAAAACAACATTTTTAAAAAGTGACACTCATCGTATACAACATAACTTTTTTTGTATGAAGGATAAAATTCTAATGTTTTCGAATTTAGATTTGTAACTACAATATCTAACACTTTCATTTGGTCTCATATTTTTTTATTGAATATTTTTTCCTTAATCAAGTTACTAAGTCAAACCAATCGTAGTTCACACATAGGCGGACTGTATACAACATAACTTTTTATGTATGTATCGAAATTCAATTTTTTTCTTTTAATGGATCAAGGACATCAATACCAAGCACACAAATATTTAAAAAAAATATATTTTGATAATTTTCTTTTTTTTTACATGTGCAGAACAGAGACCTTCATTTTCGATGAAAAACCTATGTTTAATAAAACTAAAAAAACAAATACATAATTAAACCAAAAAATATTAAAATTATATTCGTTGGATAGCTCGTTCCGAAGACTACCATAATAATTTGAAATACATTTTAAATGAATTCATTTGATCCCCCAAAAGGTAAATCAAAAGTGAATTTTTATCAGGATTTTGATAGGTGTAAAGGAGACTCATTTATAGGTATGGTTTAAAATTAGCAAGGTTCTATCCAAGGGGGTTTGATCTAAGGTGGTTTGATCAAACCCTCTTCAATTGGAATCCTTAAAATGGAACTTTTTAAGGATTAAATCATTATATTTTCTAAACATATTTGATTTCAACAAAAATTAGTTCCTCTTAGAAATTGTAAACCAGCTTTGTGGGATCACCCATTACACCCTTTTTTTGATGGCATCCAACAAGAAGAATAATAAACATGAGAAGCCAAGAAAATTATATTAACCACCTGTATCCAACAAGAGAAATAAATTTGTTTCCCCAAGTGAAGATTCTATTTTTCGGCTTGACCAAGTACCAGTTCCACATATCAGAAAGCGAGACCCCAAACCAAATGGAATTCCCAAGTAACGAGTGATTTTTCCATGCTTAATTTGTTTCCAATCTTTAGGAATCCAATAAGGAACCGGATCAGGTTGGATCATGAGAAATTATTTTTTATGATGAGCAAGCATAGGTCTAGAAACCGCACAATAAAGTTCAAGAATCCCTAAGATGTTAGAAATTTCAGATTTAGAATTTTGAATGAAAAGCATACTGTCATCAGCGAAATGAGAATTAAGAACAATTGCATTATTTGGAATAGAAATGCCCTTAATCAAGCTCATTTGATAAGCCTTCTGCAACAAATAACCTAAAGCATCTGCAACAAGGACATAAAAAAAAAGGAGATAAAGGACATCCTTGCCTAATAGATCGCTGCAAAGGAAACAATTCAATTAAGGAATTATTAATAACCAGTTGAGCAGTAGCATCTTTGAACAACATTTCCACATGTTTGCAAATTTTAGGACCAAACCCCAACCACTGCAGAATTTTGATAATAAAGTTCCACCTCATTCTATCATAAGCTTTATCAAAATCCAGTTTAACCAATGGGTAAGTGGACCAAGATGATTCCCAAAAAGGGAACTTAAGTGGACAGTTTTTTTCTGAAATCAGGAAATACTGACCTTGGATGTGAAATTGAGGATAGTTACACTCAAAAAAATTTTGATGGAACAAAAACAAGGATCGAAGTGCTTTGAGTCTACTTTCTAAACTACTAATTTATTTTTTAAATGGTTGAGATTAAGGGGTTCAAAAGAGGGACGTACACAAATTGGTGTTGTTTTTGTTAGAAAAACATAACATAGCAGCTCTTGTACGACCCTCGTATGGTGAACTTTTTTTTAGTATTTTTAAAATTGCAATGGTCAAAAGTTAGCTAACAGTATGTAGTTGATGCACGATTTTTTTGATAATTTTTTAATGAATATTTGATTTTTTACTAATTTTCGAAGTGGACACTTCCTGAAAAACCAAATTTTGGCCGTGCTACCCCTACAAATTTTGGAAACTAATTGAAATTTTTTTTTAAAAATAAAAAATTGTAGAATGGAGTCTAGTTTCTAAAAATGTAATTTATTTGAAAATTCGATGAACGGTTAATTTATAATGAAAAAAATACCAAACACTGCTTTTTGGCAAAAAAGAGACATACAAATAAAATAAATCACGGATGAAAGGCTTCACATTTTCATAAAGTGAAAAAAATTACATCGTTGGATAGCTAAGAGAGAACCCAACATTACCCATGTGTTTGATTATTTTGATATTGAACCACGTGCAATCCTGACGGTGAGCACGAACTCAATTATGTAAAATATGGTAGATTTTTTAAAAACACATCTATGATCGTTGGGAATGCCCTCCAAGCCTTTGGGTTGGTATTCCAAGGAAAATACCAATCCTAGGCTCGAGAATTCTCAAAGAAATATATAACGCAAGCGCGCTATAGCGCGCTCGCGTTATATTTCAATTTTGACATGGTTTTTGCTTCTGCAAGAAACATGTCAACTAAGACATAACGTGCTTGTGTTATGTCCTCCTTTATGTTAAATGCCAATATATTGAATGTATGCCAATATATTTGTATGTTTGTATGTACATGTATGTGTGTATGTCATGTATGTATGCATGCTTGTATGTATGTAGGTATGTCTGTATGTATCAATGCATGTATATTGTATGTATGCATGTATGTATGTAAGATTGTATCTACACATGTATGGATGTATGCTTGTATGGATGTAGGATTGTATGTACATATGTATTATGCCTGTATGTATGTAAGTATGTATGTATTTACATATGTCTTTAGAGGGAGGGAGAATTTAGAGAGAGAGAGAGAGTTTGGAGAGATGGAGAGGGGGTGGAAGTGAGAGTTTAAGAGAGAGGAAGTCGGAGAGAAGGGGTTGGAGTGAGAGGGACTTAGCTAGGTAGGGTGGGAAAGATAGAGGGAGTGAGAGAGAGACAGAGGGGGGGTGGGAGAGAGAGAATTGAGAGAGAGGGAGAGAGAGACAAAGGGGGGCAAGAGAGATAGAGAGAAAGAGAGAGTTATGTAGGTAGGGTGCCAAAGGGAGAGACTTGAAAGTGTGAGAGGGGTGAGAGGGAGAGACTTGAGAGATAGGTAGTGAGAGGGAGTGTGAGAGAGAGGGAGTGGGAGAGAGAGGGAGTGTGAGTGAGAGACCTGAGAGAGGGAGAGGGTGTGGGAGGGAGTGACCTGATAGAGGTAGAGAAAGAGGGGGGTGGAGTGAGAGGGACTTATCTGGGTAGGGTGGGAGGGATAGATAGAGAGAGGGGAGAGAGACAGAGAGAGAGTTACCTAGGTAGGTTGCTAGAGGGAGAGACCTGAGAGAGAGGGGGTGGGAGGGAGATACATGAGAGAGAGGGAGAGAGAGGAAGAGAGAGGGAGTGGGAGAGAGTGAGATAGATTGAGAGGGACATAGAGAGAGATGGATAGAGGGAGCGAGAGAGGGTGGTAGGGATTGATTGAACGAGAGGTACGTAGAAAGAGGGAGATGGTAGATAGAGACAATTAGAGAGGGTAGGAGGGAGGGAGGGAGAGAGGGAGAGGTGAGATGTATAGATAGAGAGAAAGTGATAGGGGTTAAGGGTATAGGGTTGAAGGATTAGGGTGGAGGACCTATAGGGTTGATGGTTTCTAGGGTATTAGGGTTTAAGGTTTGAGGGTTGAGGGAATAAGGTCGATGGTAGAGGGTATTTGGTTGAGGGTATAGGGTAGAAGGTTTAAGGGTTTAGGGTTGAAGGGTTTATGGTTAAGGGTTTACTTGGTTGAGGGTAGAGGGTTTAGGGTATAGGTTTGAGGGTATATGGTTGAAGGATTAGGTTTAGGGTCCAATGTAAGGGGTAGAGGGTGTAGGGGTAGAGGGTTTAGGGTTTAGGGTTTAAGGATTGAGGGTTGAGGGATTAAGGGTTGAGGGTTGAGAATTGAGGGTTGAGGGTTTAATGTATAGGGTAGAGGGTAGAGGGTAGAGGTTTAAGGGTTTAGGGTTTAAGGGTTGAGGGTTGAAGATTGAGGGTTGTGGGTTGAGAGTATAGGGTCGAGGGATTAGGGTTGAGGGATTAGGGTTTAGGGTAGAGAGGATTGGGTTGAGGTTAGATGGTAGAGGGTAGAGGGTAGATGGTTTAAGAGTATAGGGTTTAAGGGTTGAGGGTTGAGGGTCGAGGGTTTAGGGTTGAGTGTTTAAGGGTTGAAGGTTTAAGGGTCAAGAGGGTTGAGGAATTAGGGTAGAGAGTTTACTAAGTGGGTTTAAGGGTTGGGGGATTAGGATAGAGGGTAGAGGGTAGAGGATTGATGGTAGAGGAAAGAGGGTTTACGGGTTGGGTATGTGCAGGATCATCATGGAAAAAATAGGCCCTTAAGTGGCAATAAAAAGAGAAAAATCAGAGTTAGACAACTTGACGTAAGAATTTGAATAAGTTTTCTATATTATTTCAAAAAAATGTAAAAAATAGAATCTGTAGAAAATTGAATATAGTTTCTAAACTACTAGACCTTTATTCATTTATTTTAAATCTATTTGGTGAAAATTTGAAATTTCAATGCAGTAGTATTTACATTTCAAGGTAAAAATAAGAAGTAGGTGTCTGTCTGACCACCCTAACCACAATAAAATGATAATATTTTTTTATAAGCTTTTAGATATAACTAGAGGACTCATGTCTCGATGTGATGCATATTTTTTTATAATTTTTTTCCATGTAAATAATTAATTATGAATTTTTTATTACAACTTTAAAAAAATATAAAATGTCATTTGTCTAACCACCTTAACTTGGTCAAAAATTCATGAAATTCATTTTAATTTTTTTTAATCCTATAGTATACGAAGCATAGAATGTGACTCATGTTTCGGATTCAAAAAATGTGATACCATTTGAAAGTTATAGATGTTTTTCAATCAACCTATCAATCAGGACTTTATTTGTAATTCTAATAGAAAATGAATAATAATTATTTATTAAATTCAAAGTAAAGCATAATTTATATTGGTGGAAAGTTGAGAATCTCCTCTAAAAACCCTTTTCATTTCATCAATTTTGGGTTCAAAAAAAGTCGTCAGCCACATGGGCCATCATATGGCTTACATATCGCCACTTTTTGGCCCATCATAATCCTGCACATACCCGGTTAAGGTTTAAGGGTTTAGGGTTGAAGGATTAAGAGGTTATAGGGTAGAGGGTATAGGGGTTGAGGGATTAGGGTTTAAGGGTTTAAGGGTTGAGGGTTGAGGGTTGAGAGATTAAGAGGGTATAGGGGTTGAGGGATTAGGGTTTAAGGGTTGAGGGTTGAGGGTTGGGGGATTAAGAGGCTATAGGGGTTGAGGGATTAGGGTTTAAGGGTTGAGGGTTGAGTATTGAGGGATTAAGAGGGTATAGGGTTATCCATCTCTCCCACTGTCTCCATCTACCCTCTATATCTTAACCATTTAAACCCTTAACCCTTAAACCCTTAACTCTTAACCCTCTACCCTTTATCTCTCTCTCAGCCCGTCTATCCCTCCCTCTATATCTCCATCTCTCCCACTATCTCTTTCTCCCCCTCTCCCTCTCTATCCCTCTCTCCCTCTCTCTCCCTCTTTCTCTCCCACTCTCTCTTTCTCCCACTCTCCCCCTCTCTCCCTCCCAATCTATCTTTCTCTCACTCTCTCCCACTCTCTCTTTCTCCCACTCTCCCCCTCTCTCCCTCCCTCTCTATCTCCATCTCTCCCACTATATCTTTCTCCCCCTCTCCCTCTTTCTCTCCCACTCTCTCTTTCTGCCACTCTCCCCCTCTCTCCCTCCCTCTCTATCTTCATCTCTCCCACTATCTTCCTCCCACTCTCCCCTCTCCCTCCTCTCTCCTTCTCCCACTCTCCTATCATCTCCATCTATCCTACTCTCTTTCTCCCCTCTCCCTCTCCCTCCCTCTCTCCCTCTCCCTCCCTCTCTCTCCCTCTTTCTCTCCCACTCTCTCTTTCTCTCCCACTCTCCCTCTACCTCTCTCTCTCTCACACACACACATACACACTCGCCTCTATCTCCTCTACTATAAGGTTATAGGGGAGAGATATAGAATTAGGATAGAGGGTATAGACAAAGAGGGAGAAAATAAATATATTAAGAAAACCATATTTCATATAACGCGTGCGCATTTTGAAGAAGTAGAGATGTTACTATTTTAGCAAGAAATAACATGCTCGTGTTATAACGCGGGTGCGTTTTGTATTCCACTAAAAATGGTAAAAAATCTCAATATACTTGTGATGTCAAGGCCCACAGTTTGCATATTCTCCTAGTTTTGCGCGTGCTCTAGCAAAAAGTAGCTTTTTGGTGATGTTGTGAAGTGTGCAAGCAAGTTTTTCACATTCCACCACCTTTTCCATGATCTTTCTACCACCTTTGCATGAAATAGTAGAGTTTCCACGTTGAAAGACATAATATCAATTGAAGTTTGAATTCCATTGAAAACTGATATACAATTGAAGTTTGGAGGGGAACCAGTTTGTGAACAAGTCAAATTGTTGTGGAGCTTGAATAAAGAATAAGCTAAGGCTACATAATTGGGTTCAACTCCTCCATTTCAAAGTCTGGTTTTCTAGGTATGTGAAGTCTTTACACATTTTCTTCCATTTTATTATGGCTTGCTTTCATTCTTGTTATTTTTCATATTCCATGTTGATCATTGTTTGTTTGTCATTATAACCTTACGTTGTCAATGCACATTTTAAATTACACAATTATATACACTTTCCAATTACCATTTTAAACCTGATGCAGAGCATCTACTAGGATCCACAAATCATCAAGGGTACTTTTGACCTTAACTTAAATTGAAGAAGATCAACCAACAAACTCAATCATCTTTTCATCAAAATCCTTCAATTTCACTTGATATCATATTTCCACAAAACATTAGAACTTGGTTTCAACTCTTTGTCAAACTCAAAAATAGATTAACCATCATAAAATTGATTGTAACATAGCATAAATCTGATTAGAAACTCATAACCATTCAATTCATTCATGATTCACTAATTCAAGAACTCAATGCTGCAACTTACATGGAAAAATAACAACAAATCATGGAAGGTAACTACCAACCTTTATCCAGACATCCAAGACACTATAATCAGAATGTTATTGATTGAAATAAACCAAATACACATTCCAAATATCTCACCAAAATTCATCCTTTGAGCATACTTCCCCTAGCAGTATTCTAAACCCGTGGTGCAGCGGCACCTACAACCATGTTTCAAAATCTACTTTGGTGACAATATGTCTTAGGGTCTTTGGGTGAGTTCAAGAGTTTTTAGATGCTTTTTCATAGATTTTATTGAAAATAAGGTCTAAATAGACCAATATTTCATGTATTTAAGGATTTTGTGAGTCTGGTGATCAAATGTGCAAGTATGCACTCTTGCTTCAGAAAATTGTCAATTTTGCCATATAATCTTTGAAGGAAAATTATTCAAATTGTAAATGGAAGTGCAAAAAAAGAGTATATAAGTTGTATTAGGGATGAAATAAATGTGTTTGAGTGCTCGTAGGTGTCTTGGACAATAAATTTGCATAATGTTGCTTATTTAGCAAAAGTTGTCAATGTTAGCAATTTTTAAGACAAATGAAGGTCTTGGTATTTAACAGGTGGTTATAGGTTTGGTTATGGACATGGATCAATTGGATAAGGGCCTAAAATTTCATTTAAAAACCTGGTATGGCCTTGTTCAAGAGGTTGGTGGAGTTTGAATAAGAAAGAAACTTGCATTTACACTATTTTTTTGAAGATCTCAATGCTTTTTGTGTGTTTCCAGACCTTGTATGGGATGTACAAGCTTATTAATGGTGTGAAATTGATATTATTACATTAAGGAATGTTCCTACTTTCATTTGGATCCCTTTGAAGATATTTTCATCGAACTTTGTGCTTAGAATTCATAAATTTCTAGAAATCGGGTTCTTGGACAGTCAAGGGTTTGAGGTCAATTTAATGTCTTATATGGCATCCCACCTATTGTGCCCTCTATGACTGGGTGGATTGACCATTTAGGATGTGCTTAGGATTTTCTTAGGAGTAGAGAAGAAAAAGTTTAAAGTTTCCTCATGAATGATGTTGGTTTAAGGGGAAATGCCCTATTTTCTCATAAAAAACAATGGTACAGACCTAAGAAAGAGGGGTGTAGTGTTGCTAGAGAGAAGATGAGGGTTCCTTAAGCTTGGGGGAATCTATACAGAGGTTTATGGGAAGTTGGTTTGAATTGGGAAGTTTTGGAAGGTAAAGTTTCAGTAAGGAGGCCTAAAAACCCTTATTTCCTAGGTTCTAGAGAGGGTTTTGAAATTTGTTGATGGAATGAGTACTTGGGGTCCTCGAACCTTGATAATTGTTAGTTTTGAAACCTAAGACGATTTTTTTTGTTCATGGAGGCCTGGTGGTGGGTTCTTGAGGGGGTCCCTTTGTGAAATTAGCTAATTTGGGCCCTAAAACAGTGAAATTTGTCATTTTGAGGAAAGTGTCTTAAAAGAGTAATATGTGGATTTTTTATATGTCTCATACCACTGAAATAGATATCTAGATCAATCATTTTTTTGATAGTTTTTTTGGGAGGTTTGTGAGAAAAATCCCTAAAACTGGTTTGTGAAGCCTACAAGGCAATTTCGGGTCAAAAGTGGCTTTTAGAAGAGTTTGTTTGATCTTATTTTTTTAGGTGGTTGAATATAAATATTCTGACATCTTGAAGGTTTTGACACTCTTTTCCTACATAAAATTTCAATTTGGAGTCATAATGAAGAGTCATGGTTGATAGGTAACCCTGTTGTCTTGTTGAGTCAATTGAAGGTTGATGTCTTGGTTGGTATATTTTAGAGAAGCTTTGTCAATTTGTATCTTGGGTTCCCACCACTCTAGATCAACTCGATTCTAGGAACACAACATACATCAGAACCAGGGGTGACTTCTTTGGACTATGTTTGACTTCCAATAAGCCTACCTAGCAAAAGGCTTCCCAATTACCCCAAATTTGCAAAGGAAGTACCTTTTAAAGGTGAGGTTTCCACTCAAACACTCAGAATAGTCAATTTTCATGATACCAAACCATGAATTTCATGATTAATTTTCCCACATAAGGTCATTACCCTACTATCCCAAGAAACCCTCCAAAACACAAGAAAAAAAAAAGGGTTTTCAAGGATTTCACAGCTCCGAGCCTCTCCCATTCCTCCCAAGAGTCCAAAAACCTTCCAATAACTCTGAAAAAACTTATCAAACACTCACAATTCCATTGCACTCATTAGTTTTTAGAATCACCATCGTGATTATTCACTTTCACATAGAAATGTGCTCTTGCCAACCTAGTGCATCACTCCACCAACCAAACCCATGCTCTTCGAGACTCCCAAACACATTTGACATGTACATTATTATGTTACACACCAATCCATAGAGTTACAAATCCATCATAGTGGGTGGATTAGTGAAAATCAATACATTATAACCTCAAACCCTTACACTGTCAAAAAATGGCAGAGTTGGAGAAACGACTGAAAATATCTTCTAAAATGGTATTAAGACACCAAAAATTATTCAAGTGATGATAAATTCATGCATCGATTATCTCCCAAACCTTTAAGGCATCACAACCTTGTACGGCTCCGTACATAGAGAAAGAATACAGGAAAACATAGGAAAATCACAAAAAACAGAGAATTCCTTTATTTTATTTTATTCAAATCTTGAAGAGCAGACTACATTCAAGAATTTACATGATATTTATCTTATTTCCCTTCAAACTCAACTCCCCCAACGTATCTAACTATTTTTTGTAACTTCTTAACTAACTTATCTCTTCACAATTTTGCCAAAAAATGCAATTTTTTGCAAATGTCAAGCCAAATGTCCCCCCTAAACACCTAGAATGACTCAAAAGAACTAAATACATATTAAGAGTGGTATAATAGACCTTATTTAACATAGATCATTATCTTAGACTCAAAAAACCAAGAACCTTACTTTTACCCATCTTCACATGCACCCAAAACCCTCCTTTTTACCCAAGAAACTAGTGGTTTATTGAAAAACACTCATCCAACCCTCACACAATCTTATGAATACTTCAAACAGGTCTAAAATGGTCTACACAAATGCAATTCAACAAGAAACCATGCTTCCCCAACTTAAAACACACTTTAGCATATCAAAACCACTCGAAATCTCATGGAAAACTCAAAATTTTAGTATAGGGATTCATGCCCAACACCCTTTTCATTCAATGGTGCTCTCGCACCATGTATGCTTCCACAGTTTGTATACATATTTATGACATAAGTTGACATTTTGTATGCTTGTCCATGCTTCCATTTTGAGCCTATCTTCCAATCATGGCATGCCACGTTACCACTTTTCTTTAAGGCATTCTGGATTGAAAAAAATCATGTCACCTTTGTCTATGCTAAGTTAACTCTTGTACAAGATGATTGTAAGTATTATTGAAATGAAGCCTTGAATGAAATATATTTTTCAATTAACTTGAATGGATACATTTTTTTGGAACTAATATTCGTCTCATTACCATGGTACAGATAAAATTATCCACCATGCCAAAGAAAAAGACAAAGAGGAAACTAACAGACGAAGAGAGCGAAACCTTCAAAGAAAAGGAGATAATTCGGGTGGCAGCATATCATGAAAAGAAGAAATTGGAAATGAGTGACGAAAACAAGCTAATTGAAGAGGAACCTCAACCGTCAAAAAGAGAATAAGAATATGCAGCACAAAAGGCACGAATGTGAAAGCATCGTTGTAAGACAGATTCAGATATCGTAGTTGGAGACACACCCTCTACAACAAGTGAATATGAAGGGACACCATTAAGCACAAGCGAATATGGAGGGACACCATCTAGCACAAGTGAATATGGATGGACACCATCTACTGCAAGTGAATATGGAGGGACACCATCTACCGCAAGTGAATATTGTTGGACACCATCCAACACATCTCAAGTTGAGAATACATCATCACTCGGATTTGACGAAGAAGGTATACCATCATCCCCACGTGAACCTCAAGGTATGTCTTCTTCTCCACCCTCGATCGAAGGTACGCAATCTAGCCCACCTCAATTAAATATTGATGAAATTCTTAAAGTTGAGATGTATGTACCTAGGAGAACATCACCCAGAATTTTGCGTAGAAAGCCAAAGTATTTGATTAATATTGATGATGACATTTTGCATCACATGGAAGGTAAGATTTCAACACGCACTTGTAGAAGATATGCTGATAAGATTTGGGAACAATTCTTTGAAAGGCTAAATGAGATCGCAAGATGTCAACTATTTATCGAAATGGTACGGGGTGTAAAGTATAGGAACATCATGAAGACTATTGGGTTGAGAACATAAAATGCATCGAGTGAAGACACTATTTTGAAGAATCTAATGGATGCTTATGAGAGTGTGGGTAAGACCTCACGCTTAAAGGATAGCAATGTCACCCGATGTGTCATTACATCGACTTTGGTAAGTTGTCAAAGAAAGAGATCTCGTCTCATTAGAAAGACGAGTGAACAAACGAGAATTAGTAGAAAAACTTTATCAAGAGTCATTCAAAGGTGGCAAAGAATTGAGGGCACTGATTCAAATGAATTATGGGAATTCTCGGGGAGACTGTCATGAAAATATAAAGAAATTATCGAAGCCTTGAGAACACCAATTGAAGAGTATTGGAAGAATAACACAAGGCCATCTCTGAATCAAAGGGATGTCGTAAGAAACAGAATCGGTAGTCGGAATCATGAGCCACATCCCAAACATTTTTTGGATATGACTCAAACCTAATTTTTTCAAAAATTTGAAAATGATTGTCCTCAAATTAGTATTTCTCAAATAGTTTTTGAAATTCTTAAACCTTTTTATGTCAAGATAAATCACACACACACTACTTGTTGTTGTAGACTACATATTGAATTTTCTAACCATTATGATGTTTGTCGTTCTATATGTTTAGATTTGCATACTAACGATGTTTTGCAGGATTGTAGCATATAAGCCCCACCAAAATCTTCAAGAGAGTTCTTATCAAAAAAATTATGTGAAATAGAGGATGGCTAGATATTCTACAGGACATCATGCTTGGATGGTTCATGCGATCGTTGCGGTGGCTTCTAGTGTATGCCAGTATGTCAACATATAGAAAGCACAGATGAGGTGGGACATAAACTAGTAGAGTTCGGGAAGTATAAAATAGTGGGATATGCTACAAAAGATGGTCCATGTTTCGTGACAATATATTGTCTAAGTATGCAATGCAACCCCATAGAGCCTGATGGTTGGACACGCAATTCAAGCTATGAAAGGACACCTTTCTAGTTGGAAGCATAGTATCAATGGTTGAATTTGTGGAGAGCTACACTCTACAACCACAACGTGAGGTGCAGTCACAATATTACAACTCCACACATGTCTTGATATTTTTACTCATAGCATTCATTCATGCATCTGATAGTACAAATGACCAAAGGAAGGTATTGAGGGAGTACCACTTTTACATTAGTGATGATCGCACACATTCTCTAGAGTTCATGCAAGGTTTCTTCCAGATGTTCTACAGTGGTTTGGATCAGAGGGGCATAGAATAAAACCGACATATAATATGGTTTGATAAATGTGTAGCACAGTTAAAGAACTTGCGCATGTTCTAATGGTTGTGCAAGATGCGTGTCATTATAGGTGTTCAACATATGTCAAAATTTTGTGAGGCTGGACATGAAAAGGGGGAGCATGGTGGCGCAGGAGCATGCGTGAAAGGAGCATTGGCACGAGAAGAGTTAAAGTATAAAGACGGTGTTAAGTTGATAGATGCAAAATCAATAGTCGAGTGGTGTAATGCTTTGATGGGTCTAGGTAATGAAGGTATGTCTTCAGTTCATAAATTTTTTGGTTGATGGATGATACTAACATTGCACCATATGAAGACTGTTGTACACGAATAGGATCGAGTGAGGTACACTCTTTCCTTAGCTCAAATGCAGGTTCATGGAGTATTGATAAATGAAAAATGGCATGCTTTTGTTCTTCATATACAATGCAAGTCTAGAATGATTGTGAGTCAGGGGAGTGGGTTGACAAATGTTTGACAAGTTATCTTAGCCCACTTCACACGTATAACCCTCCGACGACATTGGAACTGACACAGATGGAATCATCGGTTGACTTTGACCAGTATTAGATCTAATTCAACTAGGTGATATATCTACTTGCTTAGTTGTTGAAATTTCATATCGTTATCTTACTTTGTACTGTATTCATAAAGTTGACAAATTTCAAGAGATTTTTTGCACATATTAATGCAGAGCATGTTTATGCAGTTATTGCAGATGAAGACGATGAAGAGGGAACAAACTATTACTTGTGTTGTTGTGTTGAGGCCAAAAATAAATTGGAGGCCCCAATTATAGATGGATAAAACATTGAATACCCTACAGGCTCATTTTTGGTTACTGGAATATGGCTTAGAGGATACCCACATTCGACTGTTAAACATTGGCTATTTCAGGACTTTGACATGCATCGTAAGATTATTCATTACTCGAACCTTGTCATGGCATCCAATGTTCATTTGACCAAATATGGGGGTAGACCTTTGAACAAGACCTTGTGGAAGGTTTGTGAGTCTTACCATGAGGCAATACTTGACACAGTAAAGAGTAGAGAAGACCCAAATGGTTCGTTGGATTAATTTGTAAGTATATGCACATTGGTTCTTATTAATTTATACTTGTATGCACATTAATTTTTTTGATGCCAATGCTATCATCTTCTTTTACTTTTCCTATTTTTAAGTAACATACTAAACAGTGATTGATGTCCCCTTGCAAAAAATGCAGATATATGAGCCATCCAAGAGAATGTCAACCAGAAAAGCAATGCAACATCATTATTTTGATGATCTTGAAAAATCTCAATCATGATTTTAAGTCATTAGAAAAGTGTGTGCAAAGCTTGGTGAGGGAATTTCAAGTTATTCATTTGAAGTTAACCTTATCATGAGCAGCTATGATGTAGACATTATAAGATCATCTGAAATTTCAACTTACTCTATTCATGAGAGGTGTTGTGTGCAATAGGTATGTTGGAATTCCCAGTGAAGATGTATGACCAGGAGTGACTAAGTCGTGAGACCTGCATGCCTATCTATAAGTGCCTTCCATCTATTTTTATTAAATTTCCATTTTGGATGCTCTTTCTTTTTCTCTTTTACTTTGCGTATGTGTAAGTAAACTACTAAAAATTGATTGATCTTTCATTGCAGAAAATGTTGATTTATGAGCCATCAAAGAGAATCTCAGCCAAAAAAGCAATGCAACATCCTTATTTTCATGATCTTGAAAAATCTCCATTTTGATTTCAAGCCATTATAAAAGAGCGTGTGAAGCTTAGTGAGGGAATTTCAAGTTACTCAATTAAAGTTAACCTCATAATGAGCACCTATGATGTAGACATTTAAAGAGAATCTTGAATGTATGAGTGACATTGTAAAAGATTTGTGAGAATGAAGTACCTAAGGCATTGTAATGATATTTACTTACATAATGAGTTTTACTCAAATATTGTAATTTTGGAGTTCATGTTTGTTGCAGTAGCACCTTGTTCTATAAATGCCTTCAATAGAAAAATTTGCAAAATTTAAATTTTGAAATATAAACAATGTTTAAAAGGTCATGTAAAGTTCATATGTAATGTATTCAAAGTCTCAAAGAGGTCATTCGGTGATTAGAGAAGTGATATAAAGCATGTAAGGTCGAGCAAAACATAGATCTTTTGTATTCTTCAATATTTACAATCAATAAAGTCCCTATTTTAGTGATTTTATGAGTTATTCCAGTTGTTCATTAACTTGTACGACCTGTACAGTAGTTTAAGGACTTGAATCTTGTTGTTTAAGGTAGAATACTGAAGTATCTTTCATTTGAATCTATTTAGGAGGGTATCCATTGAGTTTATCATTAGTTTGAACTGATTTTTCTCAACTCGGTCTTTAAACCAATAATGACTACTCCATCAAATTTGATAGTTTAGATCAATGTCTAGTAAGTTAGTATTAGGATGTTTTAGGTGTGTGTGTGTTTATTTGTGCAAGGGAATTCAAGAAACAAAGGTGGAGTTGCTACTAAAGGGTTTTATGATGAATTTTCAAGTGAAAAAGAATGGCTCCAAGTGGTGTTTTGAAGAAATCTTCTCAAATGACTTCACAAAAAAATGACTGATCTAGATAGCTATTATTGAGTCACAACACATACTTCAAAATCAACATTGACTATCTTGGAACATGTGCATAAAAAATGACCTTCTTGGTTGTCCTCATTAGGATAACTAGGCCTAATTTACAAAGGAACATACCTTTAAACATTCAAGAACCTGCTTAAATTGTTGGGGAAACAATTATTATGTATCCAAACCCTTAGATCCGCAATTTTTCTTAGGACAAACTCACTCCGCCATGCCAAACCAAAACCCTTATTTTATGTTAATATAAGGAGGGTTTATTGAAAGGAATGGTTCCACACTTTACCAGAACATGCCACCACCTCAGACCTTTTTAAAATCACCTACACAAACTCAAAAGACAATCACCCAACCTCTACATGCAATATCTTATCAAACCTTAGGGTGAAACCTCATTTTTCATGCCCTTTTCTATCAAAATCTATAGGGGCAGCAACACAAACCCCATAAAACTTATTCCATTTCACTTAGAAATTTCTCATCTGATCCTATAGGATTGTGTTGGGCCCCTCTACAAAAACCTCTCTTGGTTTTGGTTATCTCAGAGTGGTTTTCCCGTGGTGCCAGATTTTCACTTGATCGAAAAAGTGTCAAATTCAAATTGCGCAAAGATGCAAAGTGGTGCAACTTTCGCTCTGCAACTCATGTGACCAAGCAGACTGTTCCAACGCATTTGAATAGGTATTTTTACGCTATACATGGTCCTCTTTCACACTGAAACACGCAGAATCGCTCTAAGCTACGTTCCACCGGATCGATTCCTTAAGGGTCCAAAGTGCAAAATGGTTGCAAACTTCAGCATGATATTACTTGGATACTGTGGTGCTTAGAAACTTCTCATTTGATCCTACATGATCATGTTTGCCTCCTCTACAAAAACCTCTCTCGGTTTTGGCTATCTCGAAGTGGTTTTCTTGTGGCGGCGGATTTTCACTTGATGAAAAAAGCGTCAAATGCAAGCAGTGCAAAGTTGCAAAGTGGTGCAACTTTCATTTTGCAACTCGTGCAACCAAGCGGATTGATCCAACACGTCTGAATAGGTATTTTTACGCTAGGCATGGTCCTCTTTCACATTGAAACACGCGGAATCACTCCGAGCTACATTCCACCGGATTGATCCCTGAAGGGTCCAAAGTGCAAAATGGCTGCAAAGTTCATCATGCTATTACTCAGATATCGTGATGCTTAGAAATATTTCATCTAATCCTACAGGATTGTGTTGGGCCCCTCTACAAAAACCTCACTTGGTTCTGGCTATCTTAGAGTGGTTTTCCCATGGTGGCAGATTTTCACTTGATGGAAAAAGTGTCAAATTCAAGTTGTGCAAAGTTGCAAAGTCGTCCAACTTTTGCTCTACAACTCGTGTGACCAAGTGGATTGTTTCAATGAATCTGAATATGTTTACACTAGGTATGGTCTTGTTTCACACCAAAACACGCGAAATCAATCTGAGCTATGTTCCACCGGATCGATCCCTTAAGGGTCCAAAGTGCAAAATGGTTGCAAACTTCATCATGCCATTACTCTGATACCGTGATGCTTAGAAACTTCTCATCTGATTCTCCAAGATTGCATTGCACCCCTCTACAAAAAAATCTCTTTGTTTTGGCTATCTCGGAGTGGTTTTCCCATGGCGGCAAATTTTCACTTGATGGAAAATAATCAAATTTAAGTTGTGCAAAGTTGCAAAGTGGTGCAACTTTCGCTTTGCAACTCATGTGACCAAGCGGACTGTTCCAACACGTCTAGATAGGTATATTTACGCTAGGAATGGTCCTATTTCGCACTGAAACACATAGAATCGCTCCAAGCTACGTTCCGTCGGATTGATCCCTTAAGGGTCCAAAGTGCAAAATGGCTGCAAACTTCAGCATGCTCTTACTCGGATACCGTAATTCTTATAAACTTCTCGTCTGATCCTATAGATCGTGTTGGGCTCCTCTACAAAAACCTTTCTCAGTTTTGGCTATCTCAGAGTGGTTTTTTTGTGGTGGTGGATTTTCACTTGATAAAAAAAATGTCAAATTCAAGCTGTGCAAAGTTGCAAAGTGGTGTAACTTTTGTTTTGCAATTCGTGTGACCAGAGTAACTGCTCCAACACATCCCAATAGGTAGGTTTGCACTAGGCATTGTCCTCTTTCGCACCCAAACACATGGAATTGATCCGAATTGCGTTCAACCAGCTTGATCCCTGATGATGGCATGCAAAACAAGGGAAAAGAGAAACATACAAACAACAGTTGAGAACTCTGAGTATTTCACACAAAAAGCGTATGATCATTGGTGCAAAGCACCTTGTTCCTCCATTTGATGAAGAAGGTCTAGTTCAATGGTTTTAGTGATTATCTTATGGTGAATAGGTTGGTCAATAGGTTGTTGTGGGTATTTTGAGCATGTTTTGTCTTGAATAAGGTCAATTAAGACCATTAGGTATATTTTAGGGTGACTTTTGGGTCTAGTGATCAAAATAGGAAAAATTAATCTTGCACTAGAAGTTGTCTTTGTAGCTTTTGAAGGAAAATTTGGGAATTTTTATATGAGTGTGAAAGAATGGAATTTTGTTGATGTAATAAGGCTATTTGTAAGCCATTTGTGTGGGTTTAGAAGTCATTAGATGTATTCATTAGGTTGGAGGAGTCTAAAGTTGCAAATTTGTAAGTTGCTTAAAGCAACAAATTTGAAATGCAATGGTTACTTTTTTTGAAAGTTGGTTTTTAGTTAGTTGAGGGCGTGGATCAGTTAGAGAAGGGTATAAAACACTATGTAAAGCCTTGAGAAGCTTGAATGGAGGTTGTTGATGAACTTTTGGAGAAGATCTAATAAAAATTATTCACACTGCTCTTTGTTTTTCAAATTTTTTATACAAACTTGTTGATCTCATACTTGGTACAACCTACAGCTTTCCTGTACGATCCCAAGGCTGACATGGATTGAAAGAGAGCTGAGTTGGCTTTCTTTTGGCAGTGGTTTGGTGAAAAACCATAAACGAATAGGAGAGTTATTATCGTTGAGTCAAGTGAATGTTGGAGTCTTAGTGGGCATATTTGAGAGAAGTTGTGTCAAATCACAACTTGGCTGAGCCACTCTACATCACCAATGGTGTTTTGCAATTCGAAGAGTGATTGAGAGCATGTTGCTTTGTTAAATAGACCTATTCGGGGGTCTAGGACAATGTTGAGTCCATTTCTTATTTGTATTATAAATTATAACTTGCTTTCTCCCGAGTCTATTTCATATACAAGAAATAATATTGCAAAAATTTGACATATAAATCTTTTGATAGTGACGCATCAAGAACATATTGGAATTTTTTTATGAATCATTTCATGGAATACCAATTGAAAACGCATTTTTTTCCCTTAGATAAAGTTGTTTAGCATCAATCAATTAATATTCAAGACAAACCATGAAGGACAACAATGATCAATGTTAGGACTAACCAATTAATAATTATACATGTGAATAAGTCAAGCATGTACATGTCAATAAGGGAAGCACAAGTACTCAAAAACACGTAAGCCTCAAAAAGTATACACACGAATACATAGTATAGACAAATTAATACAAAGTATATGCACGAATACAAGGTATACGCATGAAAACACGTAAGCCACAAAGTATACATTCGAACACACGTAAGTCACAAAGTATACACGTAAGTTGTAAAGTATACACTTGAATACACGTAACTCATATCAATTGAACCATCAATTTAGAATGCAAATATGGACACCATTGATAAAAGATATTTGTATTAACCAAATAACCATGTAGGCATACATCAATATATGTCGATATAAGTATGAAATATATGTACAAAAAAGTCATATAGGCTTACGAGAATCCCATATAGGCATACAATGTCAAATATGTCCAATACAAAATATGTACAAAGCTGCCATGTAGGCATACAACAAAGGGCTCTGGTATCAAAAGTTATTGCTCTTCATGCTTTGTAAATAAAATCTTTCTCTTTGCTTTTCGATTGGATGGTGATAGGTCTATCACTTGTTTCTATTGCGCACGACGAGTGCTCCTGCTCCTCCTCCTAGTGTTTAGTTCATGGTGAAGTTTTAACTGTTACAATAAGAAGTAAAGTCATGAATACATAGAAATTACATTATAAAAATGATATCTTTGACAAAATAATCACTTACCGCCATCTCTTGATCACTCTCCACGAGAGATATATTCTCATGCCCATGCTCAAGCATGTTCAAGCCCTGTATAAACCATACAAATAGAATTAAACTATGTGAATCAATAATGGTTTGATTTTTCACTAACTAACATCTATAACAAATGTAAATTGAAATTTACTAATTTGCCTCATACCTCCCCTGTCAGACCCATCGAGGATTGTATAGCAGTTGACACACCAATATCCATTGCCCTCGTCACATTCGAAGGTGTTTCGGCTTGCAACATCTGAAAATAAAACAACAAATTACTCAACGTAATCAACGATGTGCATGTAAACTACACTGGATCTATTATTAAGTACAATTCATTTGTTAAACTCTTTATTCTATTACCTCCATGTAGGTTTGAGTAAATCCACTGCCACTGGGAAGTGTTCCATCAAAACTTCCAATATTAGTCTGTTCAACATCCAAAATCGCATATTAAATTACCATTCGTAGAACAATGTTATTAACATGCAATAAATTTATAATTGTTTACTAGTTACATACCCCAGCGATAGGTGTACTGCAGAAATAAGTAGGTGGGGGGCCAGTGTATCCAGTCTCAACACTGTGACCCTACAATTTTATTAAAATCATAAAACATTTTTAGTTAATTTTGGATTTCAAAATTGAAATTTAATATTTAATTAAATTCAATGAACATGCAGTAACTTTTACCTGACTATCAATGCCATATGCCTCATGCAAAATGTTAGTTGCCCTCTTCATCTCCATAGTTGCAAACAGATCATGCATAGCAGTCTCCTAAGTGTCAGTGGGGTCATATGAACAAATAGCCCCACAAGATTGACACACCTGTGTTCGAAGGCCACCACTCGAAGAATCCCTTGGATGGCACTGTAGAATAGGGCTAGTATGATGGATGACACTCTGGTTCAAAGTGTTGATCACCTACAATGTCTCTACGTCAACACTTTTCTTCGCGATGAAAGGCATAACAACGTGCTCACGAGGTGGCCTAGCGAGAGCTCGTCTACCTTGCCACGTAGGATCCGACTGTGCACTGGGTCTATCCTGAGCTGACCACCCACCTCTCCCCTGGAAATTCCTTATATCAAAATAATTTGGGATTTTGTTTAATATGAATTCACTGTATAGTTTCCTAAGGAAATATTGCAGGACCTCTCAATTATTGTACGATGGGTAATCGAAGACCATGTACCACTAATCATAAAACTGGTCCCTAATCTGTTGGTGGTGGCACCAATGGATAAGAAACCTCTTCGCATTGAGGGTAAGATTTTGATTTGTGCGTGGGTCGGTGAATAATGAGGACAAATCACCTTTTGTAATTTTTAAATCCTTTACATCTTTCTACGATATTTTATTTGCATAATAATCCCTAGCCGCCTGCCTCCTATCTTGCCATCCAGTTATTTGTTTGCTAATTGAATCTACATTTTTTAACATATCTTTCAATGAATTTGTTAGGGTCATTCTTTCTGCAGTTGAAGCATTTGGATCACTCAACCTACTAATCAAATCCTCAATTTTTTTTTTGTTTTTCTAAATTTCACTCATTAAATTTTCTCGAGTGTCAGGAGGGGATTGAGTGATTGGTGGAGGAGGTTGTTGTTGTGGTTGATTTTGATCTTGAGGATTTGGTTGGTCTTCCTGTTGAGGATCTTGAGGGTTTGCAGGTTGATTTGCATCTCCTAAAAATTTAAACAAATATATATCAAATTCAACTTAAAACTAACTAATTCAAAACAAAAACCACAAAATCCTCACATCTCACACCTCCTCCTCATTGTGGCACCATCGTTGCGAAGAAATAGCAATTGTTGGTGAAAATTTTTGTTGAATTTCTCCTCCTAGAACATGAGCGTGAAATATGGGGGTTTTGGCTACCCATTTCCATGCACCCGCCCCAATAGAGCATTTTGATCTGTCTGTTGTGCCTATTCACTAGTTTCCCATTCCAAGATTAAGTTATCTAGAATATATCTGCCTTCTAAGAAACCAGATTGTTCAGACCAAACAATACTTTTTGCCAGTGGTTTAATTCTTGCAGCTAAGGCCTTCACGATGATTTTATAAGAAGTGTTGAGTAAAGTAATAGGTCACCATCCTGAAATGGAATCCATATTCTTACCTTTTGGAAGAAGCTTAATCAATCCTTTATTAATCTCAGGCCCTAATGAACCATATTTTAAGGATTCTAAGTAGACAAGATATAAATCTTCCTTGATATGCTGCCACATGATTTGATAAAATTCAATTGAAAAACCCTCCAATCCAGGACTCTTATTCGGAGCCATAGAGAAAACTGCATGCTCTAAGTCATCTAAGGATAAATCTCGATCCAAAAATTGACTATAATCATAAGCAATCTTTCTTGGTATGTAGTGTTTAATTGTGTCTTCTAGTGTAGACTGCACATCTTGCCAATGAGCATCCTCCTGAAACAACTTCTCATAAAATTGATGAAAAATGCCTTTAATATCATCCAAATTAGTATACACCTACCCATGTTCATCTTGAATAGATCCAATATACTCCTTTTTATGCTTGTAGTTTAAATAGTTAAAAAATTATTTGGAACCTCTATTGCCATCTTTCATCCAATGTAGTCTAGCCCTTATTTTAGCTCCTTGCCCTCGATATAAATCAAATTTGCGTAGTTGAGTTTCAATGGTAGCTATCACAGATTGTAATTTAGGATTAGTTGGATTGGAATTAAGGAGTTTCATGTTCATCTCTAATTTCCCTTGCAAGGATTTTTCCTTACGTCTACTTTGTCACGCTAATCTCTTACCAAAGGAACAAAGAAAATCAGCATATTTAGAAATAGCAACATTCCACCATTCCCTGTAAGATTCCCCTAGTTTGGGCTTGGGGATGGAATTCCAAATTCCAACTAGGGCAGACACACAAGAGGGAATTTTAAGATGAGATGTGTTAAGCTTGAAGGGTAAATGATAGAAACCCTCATTAGTGTTCAACAAAGACGTAGTACAAATGATTGGGAAATGATCTGACAAAATAGTAGAATAATCCACATTAACACAAATCCCTAAAGCATCATGAAAAACTTGCAAGTTGGGGGAGATATAAAACCTGCCTAACCTGCTCAGTTTTCTATCCACCCCAAACCTACAATTAGTCCATGTAAACCAGTTATTCTTGTGACTGGCACTTTTTTTATGAAGGGGATCTATTACTCCCTATGAATTACGACACCACAACCACTTGTCAAACTCATCATTATTCAGCTTGGCATGACAAACCCAGCTATGGTCTATATTACTCTCCACCCTATTAAAATCACCTCCTATGATCCAATCTGCCTGAGGAAGATTTTTAACCAACCAATCCCGTAACTCACTTCTTTCTTTCGCAATGTTAGGGGCATAGACAAAACAAAAACCTATGGGTTGATCATTGATAAAGGTGAGGATCCAAGAACAAATGTGAGAAGGATCCTCACCCTTATCAATGACGAATTTAGAAACCCATGAAGCAATGCCAATAAAAAATCCCCCTTGTCCTTCTCTATGCGACGTATGGAAGAAAGTAGCCTCCCTCCACATGTTACATAGAGAAGAACCAAGGCGAAGACCATTAAGTTTAACTTCTTGTAAAAAAAATATATCTGGTTTCCATTTACATATAGCTTCCTTAACCTCATATTTGTGATGAGGGAGGGAAATCCCCCTAACATTCCAAGAAAGAATTTTAAACTTCATTTTGAAACAGAGTTAGAGATGTCTTCCTCTTGTGGCAAGGCTTCAAACCGGTTAGCAAGAGAAATATTATGCTCAAAATTCCTTTGTTCCTTTACAACAAAGCTTGAAGACCTAGATCTTTGCTTGGCAATAGGAGAATGAGAGCCTTGTCTAGCATGAGGTCAAGGAGATCTATGTCTCACAGAAGAAGGAGAACTTTGTCTCACAAATAAAGAGGGAGGCAAAGACTCAATAGCATTCACTTTAGGAATTTGTGAAGAAGAATTATAAGGATGAAACCCTTTTGAGATACATGACGCCCCAAAGGTTCCTTCCTTTTTCGCACCATTCTCCACCCATCAACCATAGTCACATCCTTATAAGACATCGCAGAATTAGATACAGGGTCAAAGATAGTTTTTTCCTCTGAAATGGCATTATCCTATTGCTGCAAGTGAGAAGACTTTGGCGCAGTCTCATAGACATGTTTAGTCATTTGCATTGGGCTAGGTGCAACCATCCCATGGGACTGAATGAATTTGTTTCTCCTGGCAGGACAGTCTCTTATCAAATGGCCATCTTGTCTACAAAAGAAACACACATTTGGCTTGTTCAAATAAACAATTGGTTGGACAAACTCAACCCCTGGACCTATCAGTTTGACACTATTAGGAAGTTTTTGATTAAGGTCCATTTCCACATAGGCTCGGGGGTGAACCCTCAAACTAGAAAATTTATTCGTGTTGTTTTTGCACCATAAAACTCTACCAAGTTGAGAAACAATTTCTCTCAAGAGAGGTTTCAATGCCAGGTTTAAAAAAGGGAGTTCAAGCCACATTGGGTACATAGACCTTGACGGGCCTTCAGGGTGGAAGTCAACAGTCTAGGCTTGCAAGTAACAGACCTGGCCACAAATCACCCAAGTGCCATACTGAAGCACAACCTAAGCATGGTTAGATGACTTGAATGTGCAGGAAACGTACCCTTTACCCAGTCCTCTTATAGCCTCTATTTCCCACCCTCTATTCTCCCAGTTAAATTTTGCCCATTTATAAAAATCAGCCTCAGAAGGAATACCCCTTAGAAAAAACAGAATAACGGACTTATGTTGACATTCAACAATATAATCAAGCACGTCATTGGGGAGCCAAAACTCTAAAGTTTTATCATCAACACTAACAACTTTAAAATCACAACTATTAGTCTAATATTGATAAAAATATTGGCCATTATATTAACAACTACTATCACAACTATTGAAACATGCTCAGGTACTGGGTCCTCTCCCCTACATTGTCTGCAGCATCCTCTTTCTCAGCATTTGAACACTCTGTAGGTTTAATCACATCTTCCACACTCGACTCCAAGCCTTTGTCCAAATAGCCCACCGCCGCCACATCTGTATCTGCAGGAATTGGGTTCTCGTGAACTGACTCTCCCTTCTCCCCATTCGCTAAACGTGCCTCTGCTTTAAGCCTCATCCCAGCCCGTCCCGACTTGCACAGCTCACTACTTCCCCGTAGCTCTTCCAGCGAACAATGGAGATTTGTAGAAGGGGAAAGCATAGATAGCCACCCACCGGCAGCCACCAAAACGAGTTTCTACAGGAAAGCCTTCGAAATCCAAAACCAGGCACGCTAGGGTTTCAGAACACCCCAAAACGTCGTCGTCCGTTCACTTGGGTTTTCGCCAGAAAGTTCTCTCCAACAATGCCAGCTTTTACTCTCTACAGTATACAAGTGTTAGTTATATTTTTAGCTGAAAGAGATTATTTGCATGATTTTCAGTGTTTGCCCCGCTTGAAAAGGGATGGAATCTTTTTTTTTTTCCCCACCTGAGCGGAGAACTTCTACAAAATGTCTTCGATGTTAACCTTCACATCTTAATCAAGCGCATTCAAGGTTATACTTAATTGTATAGATTATTTGTCATTTCTTACATTAAACTGATGGGTAAATGCGACGCTCCTGACAAAAATGTTTCATTTAAAGTCACTGACAAACTCTTATGGCCACCTAATCCACCAAACCTTTCATTTTCATTATCAATATTAATTGGAAAAGTACTCAGCAGTGTTCACATGACAGCCTGCAATTTTGCACGAATCTGGAATATCATTGTTCACACCGCAGTGTATTGAAGTGACTACTGCGCCATCGTGATTCATCACTGTTCCCATCGCTCTCTCCTATCAAATTATTGTGCTCAACCGTGAAAATTTAACACTACCTACTTATCCACAGGTGTTTTGAGGTTACAATTTTTGAATGGTTATTGGAACGTGGGCGGTAATTGGGTCCCTTCTAATGAGGAAAATGAGTATTAATGATTGTCCCATGTGTTCTCCATGCTGTGTTGATTTTGATTAGTGAGTGTATATCTGCCTTTCAAAATAGTCACTAATAATTTCACTGATTTTTAAAGGCAAGAACATCATCTGCCCTGCATTCGTTTAGTATGGAGAAGTGGATCTCTGGTTTGGAACAGAGATTGCCCGAGCGGCTTGCGAAAACACAGACGCAGTGGGCACAATGGGTTTACGCAATTTGGCAGCTTGTACGCTGCAATCCGGTAATACTTCTTGTGTTATCCTATGTTTCCTGTATGCTGAGCCAATACTGCAGAAAGAAAGCAGCTGCAGTAGTTGTTTTGGGTGACAGTAGGGAGTATCAGATGAAGCCTGCCGAAATGAAGGATTATTTTGATGGTGGTCCAGTCAGATTGAAGAATTTAGAAGAAATAACTACGCATCCAGCAGAAAATAACCCAAATACCCCTATCTGGTACACATTCAAGCACCATAACTATTATTACATCACACATATTTATGCGCTGTGTGACTTGACAAAATGCACGGAACTCTTTGGTGAAAATATAATCTTTGTGGAAAGGCTTCTGAAAATATCTGGGTCACTGGCAGTGGGCAAGCAGTTATCTGAAACAGAGGCTTATGAAAAATATTCACAAAGCGCTACTTTTGCAGTAAAGGTGCTAATGTTGTAGTCCCTACACGCTTCAACTATGTTGTTTAAAGCAGTAAGTTTTGGGGGCCGGGCTTAACCAGCACACTCTAAGCGTTGACCGTTTAGGTGGCTCATGTGGGCCCTTTTAACCGATCCTCTTTCCATCTCTTTCCGTTTGCCGTTTCCATTCGCAATTGATCCCGCCCAGAAGACTACCGTACGTTTAGTGTTTTTCAAATATTTATCCTGCCCATCCGTGCTGTAGAAGTTTAGGTAAAGTTTTCTTGCTGCAGTCGCACCGTTTCAGAAGACATGGGTGTCCAAACGATGCAGTCACCATTTCACCATACACAAAAAACAGGTTTCATTTGCCAACGCGTATGAATTATTCAAAATGTGGAAGCATAGACAAGGCATGTGAACTGTTTGACAGGATGCCTCAAAGAAATGTGGTCTCGTGGAATGGTATGATCGCAAGATATGCACAAAATGCATTTGTTGAAATGGATTTAGAAATTCTCTATAAAGTGCAATTTGCAGATGTAAAGCCAGACCCTGCAATCTTTGCCAGCATCATCCCTGCCTGTGCCAAAGTGGGAACTATGGAACAAGGTAAGGACATCCATTACAGGATAAAGGAAAGAATTTTTTTGTCAAATGATGTAGCTGCAACTGCTCTGTTAGACATGTATGCAAAATGTGGAAGCACAGACAAGGCACGCGAACTGTTTGACATAATGTCTCCACAAAATGTGTTCTCCTGGAATACGCTGATTGCAGGGTATTCACAAAATGGATTTGTTGAAAAGGCTTTAGAAACTTTCATGCAAATGTAATTGGCAGGTGTAAAGCCAGACCCTACAACCTTTGCCACCATTCTCCCAGCCTGTGCCCAACGGGAGCTTTGGAACAGGGTATTGACATCCATCAAAGCATAAAGGATAGAGGCATTTTATCAGATGTTGTAGTTGCAGCCGCCCTGGTAGACATGTATGCAAAATGTGCAAGCATAGACAAAGCACGCGAACTATTTGACAGTGTGCCTCAAAGAAATTTGGTTTCATGGCATATGAACAAAATGGATTTGTTGACAAATAGCAATAAAAGATTTGTTGTAGGATATGAAAATAATTTGTTATCTTTAGATTTCCTCTCAATTCTCCACCTCTCATTGTTGATTTTGTTATGGCTACACTTGGTCCTCCTATGGTGACCAAGACTCCTATTGATTTTGTTATGGCTACACTTGGTCCTCCCATGGTGACCAAGACTCCTAATGCTTCACCTCTATTTGTTTCCTCTCCAGATAGATGCTATCAAAACTCCGATGCTCTGATATTCATGTGGGGCATTATGCTAGGGAAGAAAATTAAACTCTTCTCTTTTGTCTCCTAGTTCTAAGGTTTAGGATGATGTTGTTTCTTAGATTTTGGTTTGAAATAGGAAGAATGATCACCCAATTTAGGGGATGTAAGTTGCAAGGTTATTCAAAATATATTAATTTTAGACATATAATACTTGATCAAATAAAATTCAAAGCTAGGAAATGTGTGGGTTACAAGAAAGTCTATACTTGGGGATTTGGACTTGTAATGAAGAGTAAATTCTATATGCTATAATATTGCACAAGCATGCAAATGAAAAGAATTATAACTTGTCAATGTGAATGAGCATTGCACTATAATTAGAATATGCCATAACATTGGGGTTGAAAGTGAGGAATAAATGTTATTTCAATTTGCTTATTGATAAGATATAATGATTTATTTGAAAAGATTTGAATTAATGTCACACATTTATTACTTTTAGTTAAGGGTGTGCTGAATATAAACTTGTAGATGTTTTCAGTCTACTGAGAGCTAAGTGTTGCATTTAATATGATTACATGGATGCTAGTGGGAAATTATAGCACATTATGTTTACATTATATTGAGAAAAAAGAATTATGCTAGGTAGTTTCGCCCAATTCTTATGGTACAAATTTGTATAGTATCATTGTATTGAACAACACCAAGTAGTTTAAGAAACAAATACTTTTTCAATCAAGATTAATATGTGATTAATTAATTTTTTTATTAGATATGGCAATGCTAACAATAAGCTTAGCACAAATTGGGGTGATGACTAAAAAGTAAAACTCTATGCTATGGAGGATTTTTTGTACTAGTTGGCCATTAGTGGGGATAGACACATCAAGGGAATCACTTAAAATATGGTGATTGAGTTTTTCAATCAACAAAAAAATAGAAATAAAATGAAAAATAATAATGTTAAATACGAAACAAGGATTCTATGGGGGTTTAGTTAGATTTTTTACGTAATGAATACAAATTTACAATAAAAAAAATGTTCTAATACACACTAACAAAAAATAAATTGGAAATGATTGGTAAGAGACCAACACATTTGACTCATACATTCATCTAATATATGTAAGATTGGTGATAATCTTAATTTAGTTTAATCCTTCATGATGCTTTTATACAATAATCATAAGCATATGTAAAAGATAATTTATGTGTCACCTATAACATGTTGAATGCACATGTTATTTGTAGACACCTAAATTTTACCACCTTAAGGCTATCATAATCATCCCATTTTAATCACTCTAGTGTCATGTTGTCAACTAACTCAGTCATTCCAACTAATCAATTAATTATATAATCATTTTTCAATCAACTAATTTTATCATTAAATTATTCTCATCACCTCACCTTGCCACCAATTTATCAACTTCATCATATTTCACCTCAAGTTGGTTAATTATACCAATTAACTAATCTCATTCTAGTTTATTACTCCATGTATAACTAATTAATTAATCATTATTAATTAATTAATCATCTCCTAATTAATCTATGCACATATATACAATTAAAATAAATAAATAATAATTACCCTCACTCACATTTCACTCATCAATCAAAGTCAATTAGGAGATGAGTTATTCTCATGTTTCACTCATATCAATTTAGTTATCTCCATTTTCAATAATCAATCAAATTAGTTAACTAATTAGTTGATCAAGTTAACTCCCAATCAAATAATTTGGCTAAACAATCAAATTAGTTGACTAAAAGATTAAATCAGTTGACTAATAATTAAGTTAGATAATTGTTTAGTCATGTTAGTTGACTAATCAATCAATTGATTTAATTGGCTAATCAAGCTAGTAAAATCTAAATCAAACCTCGTCGTCTAGATTGATTAAATAAATCTTGTATATTCATATTTTCACCTAATTTTTTTATAAATTCATTGTTTTTTTTAGGAATTTAGGGAGCCCTTTGAAAAATCTTTAATCAATTTCTAAATATTTGAATGTCATCTTCATCATGCTATTGAAGAGCTTGCACAATATTTGAGCATCTAAAAATTCATAAAAGAGTGAGAAAATTGACTTCAGAGGCTCCATATGAGATTTGTATGTGTTTAGAATAGGAATTTGATATTGTTTTTTTTAATTTTAGTTTTATTCTAAATGCATTGCATACATTTTTGCATGCCTAATGAGACCATACCCCTTCATCTAGATTCTATAAAAAAAAAATTATATATTGTGTTAAAATTTTAAAAAAGAACTGTAATTTTTAATTTTCTCATAATGATTATCCTATTATTCTTTTTCTTAAACTTTTATGTCTCCTTTTTTTATTACATCCTTCCATTTAATTTTGTATTTATTATGGTATCTAATAATTTCAATGTCATTTGACTCATTGTTGAAACTTGATACGTATTAGAGTGAAATCGTCAACATATTTGCTATTGTAGTTGAGTAGATCTACATCCCCTTCTAAAATAATTAGTTATATATTTTTACAATCCATTGATGGATTGAGTGCTTGTAATAAGTGTGAAGAGATTTTAGAGTATGCTCCATCTATGAGAAGTGATACAAATTAGCAGTGAAAGAAGATTGCAAATAAGCAAGAACAAGGAAACTAGTACAGGACAATCATTTAGAATTGATTTATAATTCTTGCACTTGTGAGGAGCATTCCACGAGTCGATAGGGGGTTCTAAAGAGCTACCATATATGATTTATAGGCTACACTTTCTATGGACACAAATCATGGGTATATTGTTTACCTCTATAATAGAGTCGATGGTCAACAATAGTCAATCTTCTATTAAAGGAGACCAACCTTTAGTTATCTTACAAATTATCATTTTGGTCAACATTTGAGAGGATTAATTTATGTTTGTCTAAAATAAAAAGGTTTTGGGTGTGAGTAGGGTGGGTGGATTATTTGTATTATGAGTTGCATATTGAAATTGTGTTGCCATTATTTTGTCCACTTCACTCTATATCTATGGTTGACAATTTCTAGTAAGTCCTTTAAGTGGAAAGATTGAGAGTTCACAAGATGGTAGTCTTAAGCTCATGTTTTCTTTGGAATATACTATATGCTAAGATGTGCTTATGATAACAATAGTGAGTGTAGTGTAGAAAAATGTATCCCTTTACATTTTCACACTTGTTTGGGCCCTCCTTGTTAAAATTTGGGTTCATTTATGCCTTAATTGGTCCTATTTTGCATCCACAAGAAATTTTCTAAGGGTAATCCCGACATTTAACAAATAAAAAATCATAATTAAATGTTTTTGGTTATGTGTTCCAGATCTAGGGATTTGGGACCCATACGCCCCTTTGGGCGTATGGGTCCCACATAGGTCTTAGGGCCTAATTTCAAATGTTAAATTGAACTTAATAGTCCTTGAAGTATGTGTCCCTAATTTAAGCCACTAGGACTCATATGCCCAACCTGGCATATGAGTCCTGCCTTAACCTAAGGCCTATTTTAAATCAATTTCTTGGTGGGATTTTATTATCCTTAGATTCAAACTTTGAATGTCGGCTTGTAGTGTTGTAATTTCAGGAAATTAGGCATAAGCAAGTAAAAATACAAGATTATTTCACATAATTTCTCCTAGAAATTTTGAGTCAAGCATCCTAAGATTTCACAAGAGCGAGATAGAGTATTCAAGAGTACTCAAGAGTACTCAAGAGAAAATCATCAAGCATTTGGAGCTAGATTCAAGATTCAAGCATCATGTCAAAGTCTTCATACATCATGTATGTGTTTGTGAGCTAACATTTGTGATGTAGGTTTCATGATTCAAGTAAGCATTCAAGACAAAATTTGATAAATTCAATTAAGAGTTAAGATCCACATCCATTGGAGCCATTTCACACAAGTTTGCAACATTCATTTCAAGGGTTTGGTGAGTTGCAACATTGCATTTATTCATTCATCATTCCTTCATCCTTTTCTATTTCATTTCAAGGTTTAATTACCAAAATAGGGTTTGGACAAGGAAAACCCCCATTCCCTAACCAAAAAAAAAAGAAATTCTCTTGATGTGTGTTTGCAGATCTAGGTGAATTGAAGCTTGAAGATCCTTTGAAGACAAAGTTGCAAAGTTGTCAAGAAGTTTCCATCTTCAAAGAAACTCACCTACAGGTCTAAATTCAGACTTTTAGACTTGAAGATCAGACAAGACAAAAACTATAGAAGATCACTAGAGGCTACGTAAATATCAGTCAAACCCTAGTAACGAGACTAAATCACCCTATTGGGTGTATGAGTCCCAATATACCCTTTTTACCAGCTTTTTATAGATTCAGATTAGTCACCAGAAGATCCAAAATTCTACCCAGAATCCTATAGTAGGACTAAATCACCCTACCTCGTGTATCAATCTGTGTACCTTAAACAACAATTTTTTAAGGTTTTCAGACCTTATTTTGGCTTCTTCATTCTTCCAAGTACTTTTCTA
Organism: Sequoiadendron giganteum; assembly: GCA_007115665.2. Classification (NCBI taxonomy): domain Eukaryota; kingdom Viridiplantae; phylum Streptophyta; class Pinopsida; order Cupressales; family Cupressaceae; genus Sequoiadendron; species Sequoiadendron giganteum. The sequence goes on along the minus strand of CM021100.1, from coordinate 380,905,465 downwards.
TTTAATTATATTTGTTAATTTGATTTTGAACATGCTTTCAATTTTCTAGGGTTTTGTGCATGAGTGTTTGTATTTCTCCTTTGAAGATTCATTTATTGATGAAAACCTGTCCAATTATCCTAGGAACCCCCTAATCCATCCCTCAATTGAGCCACTTAGTTGAGGGATCTAAGTTCCTAATGAACTAAAGTGTAAAATAGGTCCAAGTTCCATCTCCAAAAGGTGGACACCTTATTTCCCTTGTGTTCAGTGAGCAACCCCACATATATGCATTTTCATTATTTATATAATTAATATTTTCTTATCATGCAAATAATAGTGGGACACAACTCATATTTATCTATTTATTGTTTTTTTTTAATTTCTTCCCCTCCACATCATTGGTCACTGAATCCTACACTAGTTGTAAGCCTACCAATGAGTAAAGGACTTATCAATTCTCTAGCTAGATATCCGCATCCATCACTATTGGGAAATTTGAGAATTCTAGCATGAAAAATTTCTTACTATCCCTCTATGTAGGCTTGTAGCCACAATGATCTCTTCTAGAAGTGAAGTTGTTGAAGTTTATGTAAGTGTAGTACATAATACTATTGTTTCTTCTAGTTTGATCTCATTAAGTATTTTCATGAAAGCATGCCAACCATGTGCACCATTAGTAGAAAGGTGATCTTGGAATTGCACAAATACCTCTCCATTACAATATATTAAAAAATAATTTAGATTGTCATTCTTACTAGGCACATTAGAGATTTTTTATTGATTAGTCATCTCAAAATGAGAGTGGTTTTGTGTCCCATAAATTAACATGTCGAGAAATGTTAGCACCAACCATAATTGCTACAACATTGTCCCTTGGTAAAGTCTTCTAGTTTCCAATCTCCACATTTTACATTCTTTAAATATTGACCATATCTAACTACAACAAGCTACAAGATTGAATTATTATTTAGAATTTCTACTTGTCCTAATTTGAGATCTTTGCGTGATTGATTTGAGATTTATTTATTATTACTAGTCTTTTTTTATTGTAGAAGACATCATGCATTAAAAGCTTCAAATTCATAACTACTAATATTTGTGCTATGCAACTATGTTGGGAGAAGATTCTGAAAAATGAAACAAACTAAAAAATCATTACAAAAATTATATCTTGTTTGTTTGTACCTATTTTCATGATTGAGCCATGTGTCCTCTTGCATTGCATTGCAAGACAATCTTGAGAATTAAAATAGTTTATTTTACTTGCATAACCTAAAGATTGAATTTTTATACATTTTCATGATCTTAGGAATTAAAAATACTCATCTCTTCCTCTTTTTAATTTTTAGTTATCTTGGATTAGATTCCATCACCAAGTATTGAAGTGAATCCATGTTTTGTAGTTTTGTATATAAATTTAGGGATTGGAATTGAAAGACTCTCTTTGCATAGTTGATTTGTCATGTTTGGCACAACTATGTTCAAGAGAACAAAGTGAAGAAAGGATATATTTTAACCTAATGACATGCCTTAGATAGACATCCTAATTTCATGGACTTGGTCCTAATATAAATTTAGCTATATAGAGGATTTAGTTGAGCCCATACAACCCTAGCTTGGGGAACCTTTCAATTGTTTGGTCCTTGAGATGCACTAGTAACTGGTTAGCTCTAGGAAGATTATGCATGCATTTGGAAATAAAATAGTGGGTTATCGATACAATCAAGTAATATCCCATAGTTAGTGCTCTAAGAAATCGGGCTAGCACTATTTATGACCAAGTTAGGTAGCATTGGTGGGCTCACAAGAGAAACACTCAACTTGCATAGAAAACATAAAAGAAGTGTAAAAAATAGAATATAACTTTGACAAGTACTTTCACCAGACACTAGATAAGGAGTTATCTCCTTCTCACCAACTTTAAGATTATAAAGGAAGTGTAAGAAACATTCCACACGTGGTTAATAGTACTAAGAAAGAATAAAGATATGTCACAAAACTAGGTGGAATAGTCAACACCATTTGAGAACAACCATGTCAAAAATAAATGACATCCTAGGACTTTTACAACAATAATAAGATAGTATTAATCTAAGAAATAACCCAATACAATAGAGGTTAGTTACTTAGCCCAAAAATTTACCATCCAAAATAATTCTTCACTTGCAATAACACTATCAAACATAGGCACAAGATGTTATACAATGACTAATGGACTATAATCTTTCTTAGGCTATCCTAATGACACCATGGGGGAATATCATACCTTTAAAATATTTGTATGGTATCCATAGAGCTATTATTGACTCTAGGAATTTTCAAGAGGGAGTTCGAGATAACAAAGAATACTATAATTAAGTGAATTTTATCATGAAAAGACATAAAATACAGTCATGCATCACTTCTATAGGTTTTATGCCTCTTATCAACATGAGTTGCAATTATTTCATAGCAATAGCAACTAGTAGGAGTACCGATGTTTCTAGAAGATAACATTCAAGCTAGGTTACTAGCATAATTAGGCTAAATGCTCACTTAATTTCCTATATATTATTATTGTGTCATCATAGAGAACAACAATGGAATACTCTTGGGAAATCACTAAAGCCATAAACATTTAGGATAGTCATGGTTATTAAGGCTACTATAAATCTTATAAGATGGTCATGTGCCTAGATAATTTTATTAAGGTTATCATAATCAACACCAATAATGATGATATGTTCTAAGTAGGATTTGATTAGGTAATAAATTATGAAGGTTTCCACCTTGTTATTAGGAATCAATTAAAATTCAGCCATGAAAACTAAGAGAACTATCTCATCAATGGTAAGAGTATCATAAATGCTAGTATGAAGACTAAGCCCATTTCATCTATCAATCTCCTTACCATTTGACCTCACACCACTTGCCCATGTCTGCATAGATTTTTGGGAGAATATAAGACAACATTTTTTATGATTCAAATAAAAAAGTAGTGTCACTGTAAATACTACTAACCTATATCCATATGTGATCTGCAAGTACTAAGAAAACACATCCACAAAGATACCACAAGTATAAGTGGCATCTTAATAACAAAGTTTAGGGTGCCATCAAGATACTCATCACAGACAACAAGCTCAACCATACACACAATGATCAATTGTAGGTGTAATGCAATAAAGGTTATGTGTGATTGAAGTGTGCACAACCCTCCACTAAAATTGAATGGACACATGAGCAAAAACTTATAATGTTAAGATATGTTCCAAAGTGCTTCACTAATTTTAACATTTTGAGAGCATCCTTGCAAAATCCATTTTGTGCATGTCCTGCAAGCATCTCATTCCATGAGAGCACATTTCTTTGAGACATTTTGTTAAACAATTCACTTCCACATTTTCCATACATGTCTGCATAGCATTTCCAACTATAATATTTGACGAAAAAAAAAAACCCATTCCATTATGGTTTGATGGATGTCCAGATCGTGAAGTTCCCATTTTGGCACAGACGGGGAGAACTGGTTTTATAACTACCAATTTCATTTTCTTACAAAGTTTATAAATCGTTGTCAACAAATCTATTTTTCATATTATGAAATCATGACATTCCATGAAACCAAATTTCTTTGAGGCACAGTTTCCACATTTTTCATACATGTCTATCTGCAACTACAACATCTGACAAAATTCCTCTATCCTTTATGCTTTTATGCATGTCAATACCCTGTTCCAATGATCCCGTTTGGCACAGGCTGGGAGGATGGTGGCAAAGGTTGTAGAGTCTGGCTTTACACCTGGCAATTGCATTTGCTTGAAAGATTCTAAACCCTTTTCAACAAGTCCATTTTGTGAATACCCTGCAGTCAGCGCATTCCAGGAAAACACATTTCTTGGAGGCATTCTGTCAAACAGTTCACGTGCCTTGTCTATGCTTCCACATTTTGAATAATTCCTACGCGCTGGCAAATGAAACCTATTTTTTGAGTATGGTGAAATGGTGACTGCATTGTGTGGACACCCATGTCTTCTGAAACGGTGCGACTGCAGAAAGAAAACTTTACCTGAACTCTACAATATGGATGGGCAGGATAAACATTTGAAAAACACTAAATGTACGGCAGTCTTCTGGGCGGGATCAATTGCAAACGGAAACGGCAAACGGAAAGAGACGGAAAGAGGATCGGTTAAGGGGGCCCACACCAGCCACCTAAGCGGTCAACGCTTAGACTGTGCTGGTTAAGCCAGGCTAGTTTTGGGTGGTGATGAGTACTCTTCCTATATTGCTTCAGGCAAACAGTTATGAAAAGCTTTCAAATTTATTGAATCTTATGCTTATTCTGTTAGATTTAAATAGAGGTCGATTGTACAGGCTTTATGACAGGGCTTTTAATGGCTTCGCCAAGTTTATTAAAGTCAATGTCTTCAAGAAAAGAACAGACTTGTATGACTTCTTCTCCATATTCAGCAACCGCTGGGGTTACACTGACAGTGTTAAGAAGCATGCTTATGCAGCACAACCGGGCGACACACTAAAAATATGTTGGTACAGTAAATTGGAAAAGCCCGATGACATAAAGATTTGTTGGATGGGAAAGATACCGTAAGGATCCTAATGATGAGAATATATTCATGGAGATAACCATTGATGAGGCTCACTGCGATCTTATGAAATATAACGATGTCTATGCTACGGTAGAATTGCAGCGGACTGTTCACGTTTTCTGATCATAAGGTGAGCTTTCTAGGTGCCTCCAGTTAAGTACCGCAAGTGATTGTTAATATTTTTTTATTATATAATTGTTGTTGAGTTTTGGTTGTACCTATGTCTTTTGAATAGTTGCAAACATAAAAATTATTATTATTATTTTAAAATATTTATTTAAAGTTGTGTTTTTATTAAGTATTTTTTTAATATATTATGTTTAGGCATGTTGATTGGTTCATGTAAATTTTTTTAGTAGATTTTTAATATTTTTTATTAAGAAAAAAGTGGAGTCAATTGAATGTTAAGTTATAAAAAATTAAATTGTTTTTAATATATATATGTGTATTGCATACAATTATTTGAGATCAACTTGTCAAAAAACATACCCATAAAAAACATAAAATGGAGCACGCAGGAGTGAAAACCTTAGCAAGCACAGGTGTGGGTAGTGACAATATTTGTGCAGGGGTGGGTGATGAAGTAGTAGGTGAATGGGGAGATGATGTTGGCGGGGGCGATGATGTTGGCAGTTGTGGGTCTTCAAAAGCAACGCTTGAGAATTTTTTTGGCTCGTAAATGGTGTATACCCTTGGAGAAGGCATCAAAGTTGATTCCTACTACGATAGGGATGGAATAAATGGCTTAGAGGACATTGTTAGCGATGAAGAGGCTCCTATGGATGCCTTGCTGGATAGATGGGTGTAGAGCTGCTTTGAAGAGGGCAATGAGAAGCTCATTGACATTTTGTTTGAAGCCCGCCTAAGAAGTCGAGGTGTTCACATATGGAATGGGGATGTTAAAGGTGCAAGGGAAGTTAAAGAGGCTAGTGTTGCTCAAAGTCCCTTCTCTTGTGAGGATGATGTTCCTCTCTTTGACATGTGGTTGGAGGCACAACAAACTATCATTCTCAGGCGTGCCCTTTCTGAGTTAGTTGGTGGAGAGGTTGCTCTTGGTTCTATCTACTCCTGTTTGTGCTAGTTCTAGGGATTTAGAGTTTTCTCTAAGGGGGGGTTTCTACTGGGTGAGAATGTTCATCTCTCCCCTAATGTTGGGTTTCTCACTGTTGCTTGTACAACAACTCTAGATAATGTTACTGATAGTGAACCTTTCATTCTTGGAGCTATCTTTGGTTGGGGATCCCTTGATTCTCGCACTACTTCTCTAGCCAAGTGTGACCCTATGTCTCGTGTTGTGTTGGAGCATCACCCTCATGGTGTTGGGCCCCCTTTGGCTTGTGCTTCTATTGTTGTTGTAATAGAAATGACTCCAATTGAGATCCCTATTCTTCATGTTTCTTATGCTTGTCTAGGAAGAGCCTTGGAAAGACTGTATCATGTTCTCATTGGTAGATTTTTGGGTCATAGGCCTAATATTGACGTTGTTCATAACTTTGGGATTCCAACTAGTGATCTAGCTTTGAGTTGTTGTCTGTTAAGGCTATGATGAATGGTTTTCTTCTCTTCTCCTTTAATGATATTGTGGGTTGCTCTTAGGTTCTCTTGGGAGGTCCTTGGTTTCTAAGTAAGGAATTTATTTACTTACAAAATTGTTTTGTTGAGTTTGATTCTAGAAAGATTAATTACGCTCCCATTTGGGTTCACCCCCCAAAATTCTTGTTGGAATTTTGAGATAATTGTATCATTCAAAACTATTACTAATGCTTTTGGCTAGTTCATCACCTTAGATGATGTCACAAAGAATAGATCGTGCTTCCTATTTGCTAGATTTTGTGTTTGTATAGAGGTTGGGGTGGAGTTGCCCAACATTGTTAAACTGCACTCCAAGCTTAGTGTTTGGGATCAAAAATTGCATTATGAGTCATCTCGTCTGAACCACTTCCATAATATTAGTCTTTTATCTTTTTTGTGCCAGGATGTTCATGATTTGGTGTAGTCCAAAGGGCATCTTTTGTCTGACTACCCTTCTATTATTAAGGGGAAAGAGAAGCATCCTATTGATCTCTTTAGTTTGGATGGTGTTTCTAGCAAGATTAATAGAAAATTTGATGATGTGATTGGAAGCTCACTAGATACGAATACTAATTGGTGCCTTTAATCATGACATGCCCCTACTTTGAGGCCTTTGTCAAATTTTGGGTTCAAACCTCCTTGATTGTCTATTGTTGTTTTTGGGTCATTCCAAAACTTGTATCCAATACCTCACTCCAGTCAAAAGTTGTGTTGGTCTCGTTGTTCTCCTTGTTGTTTGAGAGACGTGTCTTGTTCATTTTTTTCCTAGTCTCATTGCTAGTGAGATTTGTTTTATCTTTTTCCTTTATAGATGATCTATAACGGGTACATGCCCCTCCTGTCTTTACCATAATAAAAAATTGTCAAATAAACATTGCATAATCAACTCGAGAAATTATTATTATTTTTAATTAATTTTATATGTGTGTCATAATTTCTACTACCTTAGTAGACATTAATGCAAAATGCAGAGACCTACAAGAGGTTGGAATTCTGAGTGTTGAAGATGCATTTTCTTCAAGTTTTGTCATTCTATTAACAAGAATTTGTGTTTAATTTTTAATTGATTTTGTGTTGCTCAATTATGTGTGTGAGAAGTTTTCTTATGCTTATTTATAGTTTATTTTTTCTTTTATGTGAGATGTTTGAATGGTTAAGAATGCAATTTATTTTTTAATGGTTAAAGAGTTGTGTTTGGTCTAGAGGGAAAATTTGAGGCCTAGCATGGTGATGGTTTGAAGATCCATTTTCATTTTATATAGTTATTCCTTCCATGTTATTGTTACAAAAAAATCTAGTTATGTGTTTATTTTTTAATAACTGCTTGTTTTCTTCACTTTTGATTCTAAGGATTATAGGAAGAGTAAAGGATTTTTCTAGGGGTTTAACATTAGACTTTGATTAATGTTAAGTAGTAAGACAAGAATTGGGTTTTAAGCATTGCTTTTGCATCTTTACATGTTTTCAGAAGTGGGATAAAATTATATGTATATATAGAGAATGTTTTGAAGGTTACTAGTCATTTTCTATGATTGTTCATTCCATCTCATTGTTCCAAATATTTTTTTGGTAATGCATTTATATTTAATGGCTCTCTATTCTCTTCACTTTCAATGCCAAGGTTTGTATCAAAAATAGATTATAATATGAAAAATGGGTCCATTGCAAATGAGTCTAAGATGAAGATCACTAACCATACAAGTATTCATGTGGATGCACCATGTCATGTATTTTAGAAATATTATGAGGGTGGATTTGATGTGCATACACTTAGATCTCAAAGTTCTAAATGGTATTTTTCTCTTTTTTCTCATAATTCATTTTTCTTTCTTATATTAACTTGTGGTTAATGTAATGTTTTTAGATTTGGGTATTGGGAAAAAGTTAACCTATTCAAAGTATATAGTTAACCTATGCAGTGTATTGAAGTGACTACTACGTCATCATGATTCATCACTGTTCCCATCACAATCTCCTATCAAATTATTGTGCTCAACCATTGAAATTTCAACACTACCTATCAACATGTGTTTGAGGTTTACAATTTTTGATGTATACAACTATCACTTTTTAGGAATAAAATGAGCATTAATGATTGTCCCATGTGTTTTTTATTTTGTGTTGATTTTGATTAGTGAGTGTATATTTTCCTTTCAAAATAGTTAATCCTAGCACATCATGAATGAATTCATTGAAAAATTAGATAGGAAAATTAAGTATTCTAATAAATAGTTAATTGTTGCTCACTTGCATTTTTAGAGGCCAAATGAAAGAAAATTAAGTATTGTAATAATAGTTAATTTTAGTACTTGTAGTTTTGGAAGTGCAATGAATGAGTTTATTGGAAATTACATGGAAAAACTAAGTATCAAGTAATAATACTTAATCTTACCATTTGTACTTTTTCGAATACATTAATTGAATCTTTTCAAAAATTAGATAAGAAAAATATTGTAATAATATTTTTTATAATAAATTAATAAATATTGATTAATTTATTTTATGAAATATGTTATTACTTTTATTTACTATAAATAATTTTATTATAATTAAAATATATATTTAAGTTACTATAATCTAAAAATAAATTAATAAATAATAATAAAATATTATATAATAATACTTAACAAGTTTCTTTATTAAAAAAAAAAATTGATCATATGAAATGTATATAAATAATCATGATTCAGATTAATCGAATGATGAATTGTGGATATATATTTTAAAATTAAATGTTAGAAGTATAAAAATAAATTAATAAATAAATACATTCAATTATGTATTTAAAGAATATATTATTTGTAATATTGGTATTAATATGTGAGTGATTTGAGATCAAAAAGAGATTACAATAGTTTGCAACTCATCTCAAGATCAAAAATTTAGTAAAAGGTAAATAAGAAATATGAGTGTACGTATTTATGTGAGGGTCTTTTTTGAGGGACCATATTTCAAGGCCACTATGCAAAGAAAAAAGCAAATATACCAAACAAAGCGAAGAAGATAAAATCTAGGAGTTTCAAAGCAAAGAAAATGGAATGACTTTCTCTATATGCACCTTATATAGAAAGTTGCTTACTATTGTTGGATAATGAAAACAAAGAAAATGAATTAAAGAAAAATATTGTGAGAAAAATAAAAACAAGGAAAAAATAATAAAAACAAAAAATAAAAGATAAAACAATAATAACAAAGCAATAAATTAAAGTTGGTTTTTCTAAGTTTGATAGATGATATTATCTTGAAGATATTATATATATCTTTTTGTCATGAAGGAAAAATTATTGTATAATGAATTATAATGGAATAGCAATAGCTGTGTGAAGATTGTAATCAATTTCTCTGAGCAATAAGAATATCAATACTTTGCCTCGTGGATGTCTCCTTGACATATTGTCAAGGTTTTACCACATAAAGATCTGTGTCTTGTCTGTTATTTTGTTATTTCATTTCATTCTCTTCATTATCTCTTTGCAACAAAATCAAGTACTACAATATTATTTGGTTTGTGGGTTTTACATTTCCACAAAAAGTGGTATCAAAGTAGTTATTTTTGTAGTGTATGTGTTAAGATTTGGTGTTTGTTTCATAGCATCAAATGGCGAAGGTTTTGAATGCAAGGTTTGAGGTGGTGAAATTTAATGGGAAGAATAATTTTGAGCTATTGAAGCTCAAGATGCATGATTTGTTAGTGTAACGAGGATTGCACAAAGTGTTTGTAGAAAAGTCAAAGAAATACGCAAATACGACTAATGAGGATTGTGAGGATCTAAATACAAGAGCTCTTAGTAGAATTTGGTTGTGTTTAGTAGATGATGTTCTTTTCAATATTTGAAAGGAAAGCCAAGTTGAAAGCGCTTACCCAAATCAATCAGGGAAGAGGTTGAAAAAATTTCTTTCAAATCTATTAAATTTTACAGTTTCACTTAAGATTGCACATTCATTTAGTTATTTTCATATTTAAACCATTAAAACACATAACACAATTTACGTGGGAAAACCCACACACCAAAACATAGATCAATTGTATTTCCAAACAAAATCCATTATAATACAATGTGTAGAGTCTATGCTCTTGCATGTGTTGTCTCACTGTTAGCAAATCTAGAGTGAATTTGACAACATAACGACATATCAGATAATTACAATCAAGCTCTATAAAAAATGCACTAAGGCATCAATAAATACTTCTCACATATGGGCATTGATTTTTTCCATGTGTCAATCTTCCAATCTCTACATGCATGCAAATTGAAACTGAAAACATGCAGGAGTCCCAAGTGACCCAATTAGCAACCTATCAAACATGTATGTACATGCAACAATATGCAAGCACATGCAAGTCTTGTAGCTCCAAAAATCAAGCAATCTCACATGTTAGGCATCCCATAGAGAAAATCAGCTTTACTATAAAAATATAAGTCACCCACAACTCCTAGTCATTCTGAGTGACAACTCAATTTTCGTTAAGCAAGTTTCTTCTTCAAGCTTCAGTCAACAAGTCAACAACATGCCACATGCTATAAGGGCACTTATCCTAGAGGATTTTACAATTCCCAAAGCTCAAATGGGCACCCAAGTGACAAGTGTCACTTTCCCTTACCTTCACTTTTTTGCAGAGATAAACACTCACACAAGTGGACCCCACCAATACATGTTTCCAAAACAAACTACCAAATGTCACCATCACACCCATTTTTTATGTAAATGGGGTTGCAAGCTAAGGGGGATTAACCTTGCACAAAAACTCCATGGTTAAGCACGCTTGAGTTGGAGTAGTACTAGGATGGTTGACCTCCAAAGAAGGCCCAGTGCTTCACCTCTGTGAGCATCACCTAGATGTAATGAGTGCTAAGTGGACCATTCATTATCATGAGAGATGGGTTTTTGTGAACCACTACTCATGAAACATGGGTCAATGAGTTTGACTCATAGAACTACATAGTTGAATCTTGATAGAAATATCACACATATTTTTCTTATGTCTAAACAATTTCCTTTTCCCAATAAAGCATCCATGTGACCTATGTCAAAATTTTTCCTTTTCACACCTCGCATGTAGGATCCTAACTCCCCATTGGGTGCTACAAAGTGACTTAACAATTTGAAAACAAATGTTATTTCATTTAATAAATTAATTCAACAATTTAGGGGTAAATAATTAATAAATTAATCATGGGACTCACTAAGGTTGAGACACCTTAATCCTAACATTCTCCCACTTGTCAAAAACCATTAGGAGTCTTTGTATCACTGCTCAAGTCGTAAGGCCCATAGAACTGGCACACGATCTAAACTTCTCTATGGCCATTAGATTTGTCAATGCATCCACAACATTCACTATAGTGTCCACCTTTTCCAAGTTAACATTTCTATCTTCCACCATATCACAAACAAAGTGAAACCGCACTTCTCTATGCTTTGTTTTGGCATGGAAAGTAGGATTTTTTGCTAGACATATAGCACTCTAGATATCACAACAAATAGTAATCTATCTTGCATCAAAACCAACATCTGAACACAGTCTCTTAAGACAAATGGCTTCATTACAAGCATGAGTAGTTTTCATATACTTACCTTCAGTAGTGGACAAAGTGAATATAGTATGTCACTTACTCATCCAACTTCTAATAGCACCACCAAACATCATGAACACATATCCACTAGTTGATCTCCTGTTGTCAATGTCACCTACCCAATCTAAATCCACATATCCATGGATGCTCACTGAATGTCGAGGTCTAGTAGGATAACCATGAAAACATAAGGTATACTCAAAATTAGCTCATAAGTACCTTAACACTTTCTTTACCACATCCCAGTGCACCCATCCAAGATTAGCCATAAATTGGCTAAGGACTCCAACAACTTGGGCAATGTTTGACCTCGAAATGACCATAGCATATATTAAGCTACTAACAATACTTGCATAAGGAACTTTAGTCATGTTTTCCATTTCAATAGGATATTTTACACAATCCTCTATTGAAATCTTCATCCCCTACATAATAGGAAAAATTATGTTGGAAGTTTATCATTGATGATGTTGTTTGGCAACATGAGCATGGAAGGTACATAGCAACATAATCCAGTGTTTTCATTGATGTTAATATTGTTGCAGATTATTTTGATAATTTCTGATAGGTTTTGGAGTTGTTAAGGAAGACATTTTTGCAAGATGGTTTGGTCTAGAAAGATCAGTTGAGTGGAAATTTGAGTGTGTCAAATTTGGCAATTCAGTATAATAGTACGTTGGTTTTGGGGTCTGCAGCACTTCGCAAAAGGAGATTTCACTCTACGCTTCTAACATTATTTTGGTGGATGTTAAATATACCTAATTCCAAGATTTCATCATGTTTGGACAAGTGGGTTGAGAGATATGAGTAACAGAGTTCAGTCTAACGTATTATAGTTATTCTATATACGTTTATGTGGGGGAATCCACACTTCTTCATGAATGAGTTTTTGGCCATGTCGTGTTGAAGATAAGTTTCCAGATGTCAATAGAGGATGGATTCCATATGGTATCAATTTTTGAGGTCCACATGTCGAGATGTGGATACATAGATGAAGGTTTTTTCTTTTAGGTCTTATATGGAACTGACCTAAAATGTTTGAAGGTATGCAAAGGTTAAATATGTATTGCTATCTTATGTGGGGTGAATTATAGGTCAATGCCGACTTATTTCAAGATGTTTTGAGTTTTGAATTATGGAACATTGTGTGGTTGAAGAGTTTTAGAGCCGACAAGTTATATTTTGGGTGTTACGTCTACTTAGGCCGACCTAATTGATGTTACACTTGATGCGGATATATATTGGATTGTTTTCAGCATTTTTGATGAATGGTATGTACTATGTGATGAGATGATGTGAATTTATTAGAGAACTGTGAAGCTAAGTTTTGAATGTTAAGTTGAAGATCAAAATTGTGTGAATGAAGAGCAAGGCAAAGTGTTGAATCAGAATCAAATAAATATTTTTATTGTGCTTCAATGGAACTGTAATTCATGCATACAAAAGATGCAATTTAATAGCTCAAATTAGGTTGTGAGCCACCATCTCTTTTCTATATTTTTCTCCGTGAACAATGAGTCTGCCTAAAGTGAGCATTTCTATAAATATACTATAACCAATTATAAGATATTGTGAGCTAACACTCACCATGGTTTTTCCCATTTCGGTTTTTCCACATAAAAATCTTTGTATTCATGTGCTATGTGATGTTGTGAATGTATCATGTTTTCTTTCCTTACTACAGTTGAATATGCATTAGTGATTGGGTTTTTAATGTTTGAATGGTTTAACAGAGTACTGATTCACCCCCCTCTCAATATTATGGGTGTTCAACAATTGGTATCAGAGTTTGGTTCCTTGGAAGGTGCTTAACCACATTGGGAAGACCTTGGAGGTTGAACACATGGCTGATAGGAAATTTCCCATTCCTCAAAAAGATATTCCAACAATTGGATCCATAGAAGAATATTGCATGCTTGACAAAGATGGCGAACTCAAAGTTGCCCTTGAAGATCTTGAAAAGACTGAAGATAAAAACAAAGATTTGAAAGAAAACATCAAAGAAGCAAATGAATGCATTAGAAAATTGAGAGATAAAATCAAGAAGTTTAGAGAAAGACATAAGTCAGTGAGAAATTAAAGCTAGCAAATGAATCCATCACTAGTTTTAAAGTGAAAGTTGAAGAAAAGAAATGAATTGAAGATTTCTTGAATGTAATGGTGAAAAATAAAATCAAAGGAATGCACAAGGCTTGAGCAAGAAGTGGTAAATCTAAGATCAGATTTGGAAATAGCAAGAAGTCGTGAAGATAAATTCAAAATGAGTGCTACAAAGCTTGATGAGATGATTGTAGGGTAGAACGTCTAAAAACAAAGATGGATTAGGATTTGAAAAAGGTGAAAGCTCAAAAGCATATCAGACAACTAATACAAAAGTGAAGATCAATGAACCAAAGAAGACTGAAGACAAGAAGAACAATGGCAAGATCTGGAATCAAATAAATGAAGCTAGAAGACCATCAGTAAGACAACCAAACACACAAAGGTACCCATATTTCAATAGTTTTTTCTAATTTTGCAATGAATTTGAACATAAAGCAATGAAGTGTAGAAGAAGAATGAATCAGAATTTTCCATCCTTTTCTGGTCAATGTTTTACATGTAAAAGATTTTTTCATAGAGCAAGTGAATGCAGAAGTCAAATGATGAATGGCTATAACAATGGTAGAATGATTCAATCTTGCAATGGTTACTATTATACATACTATGGATTTGGACACAAGGCTCATCAATGTAGATCTAGAGTGAATGGAAGGAATATCGTTCAAAATAATATCACATGTCACAATTGCAGTAGACCTGGACACATTGCTAAGTTTTACAAAAGCATAAATATAAGGAAGAGTAATCCAGTAAAAGGGAATGAACCAGTTAAAAAGGTTGATCCAATTGAAGTAAAGAAGGAAATGGAAAAGATTTGGAGAAAGAAGGAAGAGACATAAGACAAGGGAGAATTTGTACCATCCTTCGGTGCAAAGGTTTCCTTTAGAAACTAAGCCAAGAGCTTTGGCTTAGGGGGAGCTTTAATAGATATCTTTTATCCCCCGTTAAAAAAGAGGTGTTGATGCCACAAAACGTGAAGATATATGATGAAGATCATCATGCTATATTTATTGGTGAAGATTATGAAAGAACATATGACAATGCGAAAGTTTAAAGAGCTTTGAAAGTTGACTGTGCATACAAATAGAGTGTTGCCAACTTTATGTGTTGAATAATTCAATGTAGAATTAGGTCAACTCGAAAGGTTATAAGTAAATTCACTAAGGAAAAATCATTTCAAAAAAGCATTCGAGAAGGAGAAAAAGTGGTAGAGAAAATTCAAAGTGTATAAGGTGATTTGAGATTTAGAGCATCGAAACCCTAATTCGAAAAGCATAGAAAAAGGTATTTTATGAAGTTGTTTACCCTAAATTTTGAAGAAATTTTCTTGGAAACCATTAAATCTATTTTACAATGGCTACACCAAGGGTTATAGAGGTTACAGAAAAACCACAACCAAAATTCAAGAGGTATCCTATAAAAGCCATAGATGATGACCCGTTGGGTACATTCTCACATATTCCATATGGGGTTCTACCGACTGAAGATATTAGGGCTTACATTCATGGAATAATGGAAGAGAATTCTCCCATTAGTTAAGTGATGTATGGGAAAATGAGTTAACTAGTGAGGACTTCGCCCTAAAGTCAGAATAAAAAAACCTAGTTGAGAAGAAATTGGACATATGGTAATGGCTCCCTAATTTCTTTTATGATATCAAGTAGATTAGAATGGCTTTGAGATGAATTCATGATCAGTTTGTCTGGATTTATATGCCTAATATGATCACTAAGGAGGTGATAAGAGAGGTCACCGTTCTATTCTCCATCGAACCTGTCCCTATCTTGAAATCCATTAAAAATGAAGTGGTTATGGAGAGAGTTGGTGCTACATATGATAAGATATCTCTTACTATCAATCCCATCAAAAGCCCAGCTGTGAGATATGCAGCTATGATGATCAATTATAAAATTAATTATACAAACAAAGACAATTCTATATTTTCCAACACAATCAATGTGGCATATGAGATGGTAGAAAATGGTGTATATTATGACCTAGATGTGAGTTGCTTAGGCAACAATTGATGGAGAATCTAAAGCAGACTAAGGAAAAGAAAAATGTGTTTAAGAATAGCACCTTGGTCATGTGCTTACTCTTTTATTTCTTGAAGGAGCTTCCCATAATTGGAAGCGTAAACTAGATTAGAGGAAGACTTGTTCCACATCAAATTACAGATCATATGAGGAGTCTTGGAGATGTCAAAGTATAAGATGATGCCCTTACTACTTTCTTTGCAGTATTATAGAAAAGAATGCATGAGAAAGAGAGAATTCCAAGAAAAATTATTGAGAAATATAAAAATGATATCACATTTCTTATATCTATAGACCAATGCATTATGGAGCCAGTGGAACCAAGAATTGTTTGGCTTTCTGAACTAGGTTATGAATGTAATGGCATCAATTTTTACCCCTCACAAATTCCACATTTACATACCTCCTACCTTAGAGAAATAATTCTAATAATGAAATTCCACGTCCTTCATTCGCTTCCCATCCACTTGGCAATTGTTTTTTATGTGGATGGAGGATATTCTGTTTGGGACACTAGTGCAATGCACAGACATATATGCAACACACTTTCATCCTAACAAGATTCATGCCTCTAGAATCCACAGAGGCATTACAATTCTCTATTGGTGATGAAGAGTAATGTCTTTACTCCCTTGACCGACCTTGAATGGCTCTTTTACCTCTAATTTTCATCTTCAAATGCCTATCTCATTCATTTTTTGATGCTTCTTGATCATTCACATACTTGGGACTACTCTCTTCACTCTTTTCACAATATTATCAAGCTCTACCACCTCCACTAAAGTTTCAAGTTAGTGTTTTGGTTGGTTTACTCTCTTTGTTGTTGTGGGAAATTTGATCCTTGATAGCTTGCAAGCTCACTCCTCCCATTTTCCTTGAGTGATGTGGTTAAAGGTGATATCACTCTATTTTCCTTTTCTCTTGCATTATAGTTTTAATATCGTAGCATATTGTTCTTCAACGTATTTCTTGGTATTTTTCTTTCAATATATTTATTTATCACATTTTCCTATCGTTTCTATATTGGTTGGCTGTCAAGGTGGAAACACTAAAGTGAGGGACTAACTACGGCAGTCCTCTATACACAACCCAAAAAAAATTTTGTTCCTATGTGTGTAGTTTGTTCGTTGAGTGGATACCTTGAATATATCAACTCATGGGTAGGAAGGTACACTTATTTACCTTTCTTTGTCAATTCATAGATTATATCAAGTTAATGCATTCTTCTTGTTATTCTGTTATTTCGTTTATTTCCATTTATGTTATTGCATCAAACTATATTTGTTAGTTTGTTAGTAGGTTTCTCCTAGTTTTATATTATAGTTTACACTTTATGTAGATGTACGAACACTAGCGTCCCACTAAGATTCCAATGCATCGCACTGTCATCTATTTCCCACACTATAGTCCTCTGGTAGTGAGCTACCTAAGTTGCAATCTGGACTCTAGAAACTTGCTCACCTAACCTCCTGAAACATTTGGGATTGTTAAAGGATAGTAGTACCCTAGTTGTTCTTCCTTTCAACCTCTAAACTTGAAACTCTCCTAAAACAATTCCCTAAGCTTGAGGTATATAAAGTCAGCCTATTGATCTAGATCCTCCCACGACCTGGGGTTTTGAGCAATCGGTCCCCCTCCTCTACATTTTGGTGAACCTGATATGAATCTTGTGATATCTATTTCTTGGTGTCGGGATTCCTTCTCTTGTGTCTTGTATAGGTTGTGGGTTTGTGTGTTGTGATGCTTTATGAGCTTCACAACTTAGTCTACAACTTCCAGATATGTTGTTAGAAGGAGTGTGCAACAACAACACTGAGAAATGGATTTCTCAAGGGTCACTACGACTCTCACTTCCCAGGAGATGGTATTGGTGGAAGAGACAAGTTTCTTCAATGAAATCACTTGTGTCCCTACTCCTCTTGTTTCTCTTATACCTCCACCTTTGGACAAGGATTAAGCTATCACTATTCCCATAGAGCACCTCTTAGCTTTAGATAGGAGGATTCTAGATCTCAGGAACCATCTAGGGAAAGATCAAAATATGACTAGGTTTTCTAGAGTTGTTAATGAAACCAGATATATGTTAGACAAGGATCAAACAGGCATAGATTTTCTCTATGGCCTTACCGATTTAACGGAAGCATGCATCCCTTCTTACAACCCTAGGTCAATTATTACTCGAGGTCATATGCTCAACACTTATGAAAGACAAATTGGTATCTTGATGCCTATGACATCGGTATGCATGGCTGAGACAGGCCCTTCCATTAGCATCTCTACACCTACTCCACCTCCTACTGTCAAAGCAAGTAGAATACCCCTAGGATTCAATGTCCTACCTTTTGGGGGAAATGTTGGCTTTAGTAGTGGGATTTCCAATGCATTGGGGGGCTAGTGGTTCTGGTATATTTGGTGCTCTTGGTGGTCATAGTGGTGGATCTAGTGGAGGTCATGGTGGTGGCTTTGGTAGTGGCTATGAAAGTGGCTTTGACAATGGCTCTGATGGTGGTTTCAGTGGTGGTTCTGTTGGCAGCTCCACTAGTATTATTTCATCATATAACCCTGTTTTGAATACCCTGCTATAAAATATGGGTCAAATGCAAAACTAGTTGGAAAATTTGTCCCAAGCCTCTGCCCAGCCGATCTTTCAACCTTTTTTCTGACATAGTCCTTTTTCGATGGTGATTCTAAACACTCCTATCCCTTAAGGGATATAGATTCCTAAGTCTAAAAAATACAATGGTAAAGGAGACCCTCAAACACATGTGTCAACCTTCAATGCAATGTGTACAGACTTCTTTCACCATGATTCCTTGATGGACAAACTATTTCCTCAATCTCTCAAGGAGACAACACCAGAGTGATAGTTTTCCTTTCCTAACAACTCCATATTATCATTCGATCAGATTTTTAATTAGTTTATCTGGTAGTTCTAGGCTAACATCGAGTCATAGATGACCTTTTCGAACCTTATCCGATGTAAGCAAGGAGAGCATGAGAAGATTATTGATTTCATTGCTCGATATCAAACACTCTTTACACAAATTTCTTACCTGTTACCCGACTCAGATGTGTAGAAGGTGTTCATTGGCAACCTGCAGAGACCTTGGCAAGAGAATTTTTCCTTAATGAAGTATCATTCTTCCACACATCTATGCACGGTGTTATGGGAATACTAGCAGATGGTTGTTTAGTTGAGGGGATCTTCCTCACACTCATGTCTAGAAGGAAGGTATATTATATCAAGTTTAGACAAAGGAAAATCTATTGTGAATGTATTCGCCGCATCTAATGACAAAGGCCTCAAGCACAACAAACAATTGACAAAGTTTTTTGAATCTTACTCTTCCATTTTGAAGAAACTGTCCAAGGATAAGGTTATAACCTTGGAGGAACCAGGACCGCTTAAAGAACCTTACCCCAGTTGATATATGATGGAAATGTGTTCTACCAATACCATCACATCCACAAGCATGATATCAAATGTTGCATGCACCTACGTCATGAGATACAAGATCACATCGACGAAGGTACCATTTTCCTTGATGGTAAAAATAAAAATACAAACAAGTCTATGGCTAAGACAAACAATGAATTGCAGATTTATATAGACTTGTTTCTGTCTCACTCTGTGAACATGATCATTGACCCTTCTAGTGCTTCTCTCGAGGCCTCAGAGTATGTAAATATGGTTTCATTTACTCACATTCCTCCCCATCAACCTACAACTAGTTCACCAGATATAAATTTTACATCACAGGATTTTCCCATGAATAAGAAAGGTTCTCCTCTATATATTGCTAGTCATGTCAATGGAAACATTGTGATAGGAGTCTTTGTGGATCCCACGAGTTGGGTGAACATTATTACGAAGGAGACTCTTTTCCTAAACTCTTTACAAAGGGAGTAATATGAACAAATAAAAACCGCCATATGCACCCATGATGGTCTCTCTCTTACTTCTTATGACTATATAACTATTTCCATCCTAGTGGGACCTAGGGCTATGAATGCTACCTTTAACGTAATTTTGGAATCTAACTTGTTTAGAATGAAGCTAGGCATCCCATGGCTAGTTTCTATGAATAGAGTCACTTCCATTATTCATAAGTGTCTAAATTTCTCTCACGAAGGTGTAGTGCATGTCATGCACAACACTAGATATCAATTGATGGTATTGCGTGGGGGATATTTGTTAGATCATTTTTGGCCCGCCTCAGTAGGTCTGCTTCCTCCAAGAATGGACCTACTTTATCAAAATTATGTTAATTATAAGACCGAGGGCAAGGTGCAACTGAGAATGACCTACCCTATTGTGTAGCATTAAGCTTCCTCTTCCTCTCAAAAGGGGAAGGGGAAGTCTGCTCATGCTCAAGAAAATTCTTCCTCTTCCTTTGCAATTCCACCTGCTTCTACCTCTCATCCTATTATGGCACACTCAACTTCCACCTCCATGCATCTCATGGGGAGTCTGATGGTGCCCGCTTGACCAAAGGTCAAGCGTCACATGTTTGACCTTCCTATATTTCCCACGGTGCCTCAGTTCATCGTATATGGTAAGGGTAAGGGTCCCCATGGATTCGCCTCTACATCTTAGCCTTTGTGGAATCTTATCGCTCCTGTCCCTAAGGTAGCGAATGGGAAGAGGCTCACCACCAAGGTGCTTGAATCTGCTTCTTCATTGATTGTTATCTCTTTTCCTACATCTCTTCCTCCTATTTTTGTCCAGGAATCGCTCCCTCCATCGGCAATAGATATGATGGACACTCCCATGAAAAATTAGGAGCCTCTTGCTCCTCCTCAAGCTACAGCTTCCAGCTCTCAGAGCAGAAGAAACCACCTTCCATATGAGCATAAAATTTGGAGGAAGGCTCTAGCCACTGATTGGACTGCTTTACATAAGGAGGAAGGGGAACTGACAACTCCTATTTCAATTTCTCCTGTTGTTCCCTCATCCTCCATTCTACTTCAATTCTCATCACCTCGATCTTGCTTCCATCTCTCCCCATGAGCATGGATGACCCTCACCCTAAAGGGGTGCAAGTGTTCATCGCTCCCTTGGTTGAGCGTCCTCTCCCTGATGTCCCTTCTGGACATCCTACCTTTTCTTAAGCTTGTGGATATGTTGAACACTTTGATGGTGTCCACTGCAATTTTCTCCTCTTCCTTGCCTTTTGCTTCCTCTGTGGGGATTTCGCATCCTCTGATGAAGCACAAGTTGGAGTGTGACCTTGCTTGTAATGGGGGTTGGAAGAAGGGCTCACCTTCTTTAGAAGCTGGTTCTTCCTTGTCTTGTGTTGTCCTAGTGACGGAGGCAGCCCCAACATCTCCCCGAGTTTGTCATTACCCTCGAGTCTATGGTGAGGTGAAGAGTGGATCTCGGGCGCCTCCTCCATCACATGCTTAGTTGACACATGGCACTCCCGTCAAGTGCATGTTCAACTCAGTGGATGGTGTCCCAACTCTATCAGTATTTTTTGTAAAATCAATGGCATTTACTTCACAAGATTTGAGCGAAGACGACCTCAAGGGGCCCTCTTCCTTAGCTCTTGTTATAGTAGATTCAAAGGGTGCTCCCCTTTCTATCCTACCCTTGCAGGCTCATCTTCCTTCCCCTTATAATTATCTATATTGGGAGAATGATGACCTCTTGGTTGATGAGGACTAGGAGGGCACTTTTTCTTTATCTATAGATTAGATCTATGTGTGTGTTGTGCTTCCCTTGTGCTTGTTTTATGTGTTCTTTGAGGACCTTTGTCACCTTTGTGGAATGTGTGCAAGATTATAGTGGATTCAAGGTCTACTGATAACATTATCTCAGAGGAATCAGTGAGGAAGCTAAAGTTGGAGAAGGCGCCCCATACTAATCCTTACAAGGTGACATGGCTGAAAAAAGGGAAAAGTGTTCTTGTGAATGAGCAGACATCAGTGGAATTCTCCATTGGAGGATACAAAGACAAGCTGGTTTGTGATGTGTTGCCTATGGATGCATGCCATCTTCTATTGGGCAGGCCATGGAAATATGACAAAGGAGCTATCTATGATGGAAAGGAGAACACCATCTCATTCAAGAAGGATGGTAAAACATTCAAGTTACAGTCACTGTTGGATGAAGAAGAATGACAGTCAAAGACCCCTAGTGTCTTATTAAGCAGTGGCAAGGAGTTTATCAACACTCTTCAGTAAGGAGGTGAAGGATATGTTATTATGGTGCAACCCATGGAAGAAGACAAGACTAAGAAGGTAGTTATACCAGGAGCAGTCCAAAAGTTACTTGAGCAGTTCAAGGACATAGTCAGTGATGGAACACCAACAACATTACCTCCAAAGAGAGCTATCAGTCATCAGATTGACTTCATACCAGGGGCTTCATTTCCAAATAAAGCAGCTTATAAGCTCACACCAGATCAGAACCTAGAAGTGGCTAGGAAAGTGCAAGAGTTATTAGACCAAGGACTAATCAAGAAGAGCATTAGTCCATGTGCAGTACCAGTGGTCTTAGCAACCAAGAAAGGTGGTAAGTGGAGACTTTGCACTGACTCTAGGGCTATCAATAGGATTACAATTAGATATAGGTTTCCTATTCCTAGGATAGAGGATTTGATGGACTGTCTTGGAGGGGTACAATACTTCACTAAGTTGGATTTCAAGAGTGGATACCACCATATTAGAATCAAAGATGGGGATGAATGGAGAACAACTTTTAAGACAACTGATGGGTTGTATGAGTGGAGAGTTATGCCATTTGGCCTCTCAAATGCCCCTAGCACATTCATGAGGCTCATGAATGAAGTGCTTAAGGATTTCACAGGGATATTTGTGGTAGTATATCTAGATGATATACTCATCTTTAGTAAGACAACAGAGGAACATGTGAAGCATGTGGAGATGGTTCTTCAAAGGTTGCAGGAGGAGAGGTTAGCCATCAACTTAGAAAAGTGGGAGTTCTTCAAACAAGAGCTCGTGTATTTGTGGTTTGTAGTATCCCAAGGATCATTGAAGATGGACCCAAGCAAGGTGGAAGCTATCCTAAATTGGCCTACACCAACCACTGGGACACAGGTAAGGAGTTTTCATGGGTTAGCTAAGTTTTATAGAAAGTTTATAAGGAACTTTAGTGGCATTTGTGCACCAGTGCTTGATACAATCAAGGGTGGCCTAAAGACTAAGTTTAAATGGACTCATGAAGCAGAGAAGGGTTTTGAGAAGTTGAAACAAGAAGTGGAACCTCAACCCATCCTTTTGTTACCTAGTTTTGATAAGCTATTCATAGTGGAATGTGATGCCAGTGGAATTGCAGTAGGAGGAGTACTAAGCCAAGAAGGCAGGCCTATAGCTTTCTTTAGTGAAAAGCTCAATGAAGCTAAGAAGAAGTATTCTACCTATGACCTAGAACTATATGCTCTAGTGAAGTCTCTTAGAAAATGGAGACATTATCTCCTACCTAAGGAGTTTGTAGTGTTTACAGATAAGTAGGCACTTAGCTACATCAACACACAAGAAGAGTTGAGTAATAGGCATCTAAAATGGATGGAGTACCTCCAAGCCTTCACTTTTACTATAAAACACAAGAAGGGACAATTGAACAAGGTGGCAGATGCACTAAGTAGGAGGTTGCTGACAGTGCAGGAGATTCAATTCAAAAGCATTGGGATAGAGAGTTTCAAAGATCTCTATGGAGAAGATGAAGACTTCTCTGAAGCATATAAGGCATGTTCTGATTTTGAGAATCACTTTCATAGTCAATTCTCAAAGTATACATTGCAAAGTGGACTTTTGTTCAAGGGGAACCAGTTGTGTGTTCCCAAAGGCTCAATGAGAGAGAATCTCATCTAGGAGAAGCACAATGGTAGTCTTAGTGGTCATTTTGGTATCAACAAGACACTGGAATTAGTGCAAAGGTTCTATTATTGGCCCAAGTTGCCAAGGGATGTCAATAGGTATGTGGAGCAGTGTGTAGTCTATATGAAAGCCAAGGGGGGAGCTAGCAATGCAGGTTTGTATCAACCTCTACCTATTCCCAACAGACCATGGGAATGCATTAGCATGGAATTTGTGGTAGGACTCCCTAAAACTAAGACAGGGTTTGATAATGTCTATGTGGTGGTAGATAGGTTCAATAAAATGAGTCACTTTGTTCCTTGCAAGACCACCCATGATGCTAGTTATATAGCTCATATTTTCTTCAAAGAGATTGTGAGGATCCATGGATTGCCATTGAGCATTGTATTAGACAGAGATGTGAAGTTTATGAGTCATTTTTGGAAAACTCTATGGAGCAGACTAGGTACTAACTTGTCTTTTAGATCAGCTTACCATCCTTAGATCGATGGAAAAACTGAGGTGATTAATAGAGTGTTAGGTAACCTTCTCAGATGCCTAACCAAGGAATATGGACAAACATGGGACTTGGTCATATCACAAGCTGAATATTCCTACAATGACAGTGTGAACCGGACCACAAAGATGAGTTCTTTTGAGATAGTATATGGTATGCACCCAAGAGGTGTGTGTGAGCTCAGAGATCTAGGAGCTATGGAGCATAGGAGTGGCCATGTAGAGGATTTCTCTCATACCATGAAGGAGATTCAGGAGCAAGTGAAGAAGACAATCACAGAGGCTACTCACAAGTTGAAAGCTAAGGTGGATATGTCTAGGAAAGATCTCCAATTTGTAGTAGGTGACTATGTCATGGTCCACCTCAACAAATCCAGATTGTAGAAAGGAGTACCAACTAAGTTGCAAATGAAGAGAGTGGGACCATGTAAAGTGTTAGCTAAGTATGGAAAGAATGCTTACAAGGTGGAGCTTCCTGCAGACTTAAGTATTTCATCAGTGTTTAATGTGGCTGACTTGATCAAGTATAAAGGACTAGTAACTGATATGAATCTGGCTAGTACAGATGTCTTGGAGGATGTGAGTACTGTAGCCTTACCACCTAAGGACAAGCTGCAAGTAGAGAGGATCTTGGAATCCAGAGTGAAGAAGTCTACTTGGCACAAGGTGTACATGGAACATCTCATACAGTGGAAAGACAAACCAGAGTCTGAGGCTACATGGATGGAAGAAGCTCATTTCAAGAAGTATGGCATTGACCTGTCTCTAGTCTCTCCCCACATTCCTTAGTGTTTGTGCAGGGGGGGGAGAATGGTGCAGGAGCACCCATAGGTTGCTATAGGTTGTTTAGAAGGTTTGTCTAGGACAACTAAGCAATCTAATTTAGTTCATTTGTGTGTGAGCCTTAGTGGAATTTTGTTGGGGTTTGATCAGTTGAAGGTCATGTTGACCATAGAATAGGTGTCATAAGGTTTTAGCTCAAAATGAGGTTTTGGACTTTTAGGATTTTTGCAAATGTTTGAAAATGCTGCTCAATTGGAGCTCCAAGCGGCCAAGGAGAGCCCAAGGGAGAGGATAATGTTAGAGTAAAGGTTTTAACTTAATTATGTTGATTAAGTTACCTTTATTCCCTTCTTAAGATTTCATGTTAGTTTGCATAAAGTGACATTTAATAATTATATTAATTATTAAATGTTATCCTATTAGGGCTTCTATTAGGGTTTTATTAGGGTTTGCATGATCTCCTTTTTATAAGGATTGATCCCATTCTATTTCATATCAATTCATTCTCTCATTCTCTCTGATATATACATTTTCAGTTTTCAGAGAACCCTTGCTTGTTTGTCTCCATCTCTTCTTTTGTGATAGGTTATTTGTATGCAAGTGATCTTCGGGGTTTGTGGTGTTGTATTTTCTCAACTCCTACATGGTATCAATTCATTCTCTCATTCTCTCTGATATATACATTTTCAATTTTCAGAGAAACCTTGCTCTGATACAAATTAACTTATGTAATTTTTTTTATTTGTTTTTTTATTATTAAAAAAACATTTTTTTCTGTATAAGCCCTATTGTGCATTTACAGTGACGGCCATTTGGCCGTCAAATTTAAACTCGCGTTTTGCTGTGACGGCCATATGACCGTCAAATTTAACCCATCGCTGGCTTTTTTCATCTTTGGAGCTGTTTTATTCCAGAGGCCATAACTTGGGCATACGATATCATTTTTTGGCAAACAAGATATCGTCGGAAAGCTGGTTTTCTCATCTTTCCATTGGTGTGGGTTTCATTACTTCTTTCTTCTGTTGGTACATTCTATAATCAGTTTTTCGGCTGTCCTTCATGTATTTCCAGCATTGTCCTTTTTAGGACATTTTGAGCATCATTTGTAAGCTATCTTTTATGTAAACGCACTGAGATAATGTGCCACACTATTGTACATGCATTTTTTTGGGATTTTGCACATAAGGTTGTGCCATATTTTGTACTCGCACTGTTATTATAAAGTGCCATGAGGGGTTGTGTAGTTTGTCTTTGTTTTTCCATCACATCTTTCTCCGGTGAGTGTCCCTCCACGACGATAGTGGATCCATATGATTCCAGCCTCATGCATGTGTGCTTTGTTTTGCACACCACTTTTTCAGTTGCAGGTGCTTTCTTGTGCACTTTCAGATGTTGTTTCTTCTCCTTCATGCACTACAGGGTGTTTCACATCATTTCAGTGGATCTGTCAGGCTCTCCCAGTTCAGCATTATGGGGGGGTATTATATTGTTCATGCTTATGCTTCCTTGGTTTTGCCTTGGAAGGGATCTTCCATTCTTAGTTGATTAGTGTTTCAGACTATTGTTTCTTGTGCCATTTGTATCTTCGTTCTAGGTGTTTTCCTTTGTTTGCCATCTGATTCGAGTAGTGTTGTATGGGCACTTGTGCAGATTGTGTTTTCTTGATCCTGATCATCCTATCTTCAGCGGAGGTTCTTCAGCACCATAGCAATCATCTTTTGACAGTTGTTTGCAGCTTCTTCTGCTTCAGTGATGTTCTTCTTGGCTTTCTGCATCTCTTTTTGGAGTAGAGCTTTTTCCCATGAGGTTTTCTCTATTTCTCCTTTTTATAGAGATTTGGTTGTATTTGGGTACCTGATCTGGCCTAGTTGCCAGGACCCATGTTTGCCTTCTTGCATTGTAGTTACCTTTGCTTTCTTGCATTTGTTTGTAGCTGCACTTTTGCTCATCTTAAGGGGGGGTGTTAGAGTAAAGGTTTTAACTTAATTATGTTGATTAAGTTACCTTTATTCCCTTCTTAAGATTTCATGTTAGTTTGCATAAAGTGACATTTAATAATTATATTAATTATTAAATGTTATCCTATGAGGGCTTCTATTAGGGTTTTTCCTATTAGGGTTTTATTAGGGTTTGCATGATCTCCTTTTTATAAGGATTGATCCCATTGTATTTGATATGAATTCATTCTCTCATTCTCTCTGATATATACATTTTTAGTTTTCAGAGAACCCTTGCTTGTTTGTCTCCATCTCTTCTTTTGTGACAAGTTATTTGCATGCAGGTGATCTTCGAGGTTTGTGGTGTTGTATTTTCTCAACTCCTACAGATAACTGATTGGGTGACCTATTTATGGGATGCCTCAAAATTGGAGTCAGGTTGGAAGCATTTGATATTGTTTAAAGTTTTTGAATTCAAGAGAAAACAATTGTGATTGTGTGTGTAATTTCTAGTTTTTGCATTGAAGTGATGTTTTAATGTTCATTGATGTTGGCACTGTAATTTGTGTAGGATGTAGAGTAGTTTTTCTTCGAGTATTGTGAGGAATTAGATAGTTTCTTTGTTCAGTTTCAAGCATTGTGTGTAATTAGTTTGGTTTCCATACTGTTGTTGGTCTGAACCGGGCAGTTTTTGAAGAATGGAGTGTTAGTTCACTTTCCCACTGTACAAATTGTACGGCCCTTTGGGATCAGTGACTAGACTCCATGGATGTACATATAGTAGATTTTAGGGCTTTTGAAAGCACAAGAGCTACTGTGGAAGTCTTGTCCTAGGCGAGCCAGGGAAGAGTCCGGCTAGGGAAGACCATAGTGCAGAGCACTTGATTTGCAGGGGTGTTAATTTCCTGACAAATTACCTTTTGGAGAAGAAAGGTGTGAGTCTTACCAAGACATGGTAAGGAGAAAGAAACTCCATCAATCCATCTGGTGAGGGAAGAGTTTAACATATTATAGAGAAGCCAAGAAAGGGCTTAAAAAGGCCTAGTTACGCTCATTTTCAGGTTGGGGCTTTGTACGGACAGTTGAGACCTAAGACCCCAAAAATCCTTGAGAGGTGGGCATATGAACTAGGAATCCCAAGGAAATATTGGGGTGTTCTTTGGAAAGACTTGGAAAACAAACCTGATTTCTCGGAGAAGGAGACCTAATAGGGCTAATAGGGCTAGTAGCCTTCTAGGCCTAATAGTGGGGTTTTGTGAAAGCGACCTACAGATGGAGCTAGGTGGACCCTCAATACCCTTAGTAGGATGGATTGAAGACTTTAGAAGCACCTCCACACCCTTGTAAAACTAAATTCAAGAATTTGGAGGATTAGTAGCCTTTAGGGTGGATTAAGGGCTAAGGCTAGTGTTTCAATATTGCAACAAGTTTGACTTGGTAGGAGGAACTATGTTGATAGTTAGGTTGGCAAGGAGAACCAGGGGATCCTAAGAAGGAAAAGGTCCTATAGGTTGCAAGTGGTGGAGTAAGACACCCTAGAGGTCTTCCAAGCAAGACCTAGAGCATGAATCAGTGATTGATTCATCCAACCTCCCTATCAGTGCAGATCCAAATTCCTTCTCCTCTTTAGCCGAATCCTCCTTATTTGTCCAACCATCCCACCAATGTACATGGTGTTTCATTTTAGCATTCACATCAACATCCATTGCTGTTGTATCCTTTATTTCCTTCAGCCTCTATAGGCTCTCCAATTATTTTAGCATGTCAAAATTCTCACCTCCCAGATCCTATAGAGGCCTTTCCTACACATACCTCACTTGGTCAGTGCTTAGTGAATCAGGATCAACATCACCCATAAGAACTTCAGTGGCAAGATCAGCAGCCAAATAGACAGAAGATTCATCTACTTCCATTGGCACAATCTCATCTAGCTCCATGTCATTGTCTGCAATTATCACCACAACTCCCACTTCATCAAAACTCTCTTCATGGCCACATGACCAAGACATGAGAGCTTGAGCCCAATCATCCAAAGCTGCTACATTTATTTTCTTGGAAATCCTTTATGATTTCCAAAAACAATTTCTTCACCAAAGCTCTGATACCAATTGTTGAAAAGATTTGTAGACAATATGAAAAGAGAAAAACAAAAAATTCAAATAGAACTGTAAAAACCAAACAGAAACAAAGAAACACCAAGATTTATAGTGGTTCATCTTAAAAGACTACATCTACTCTCAACTGGGGAATATCTTTATTTTTTATCTCTTCAATATTATATTACACAACAATATATATTCTTCTCACATCTAATACTCTCCACACCACAATGTCTAATAATAGCCAACCACATAACCTCCGAAGGACACCTCATCGTGCATGCAATTGTCAATATAAAAATAGAGGAAGTAGTGGGAGTGAGGATTGGACT
Organism: Sequoiadendron giganteum; assembly: GCA_007115665.2. Classification (NCBI taxonomy): domain Eukaryota; kingdom Viridiplantae; phylum Streptophyta; class Pinopsida; order Cupressales; family Cupressaceae; genus Sequoiadendron; species Sequoiadendron giganteum. Next base: position 380,876,119 of record CM021100.1, on the reverse strand, counting down.
GCAATAAATAAGACTATTACACCAACAGGGTAAAGATTCTTTAGTACAACCTTTGGCTTAGTAGGAGATGAGAAAGTGGAGGGTTGCTTAGTCTAAGATATTTCAATTTGTTGAACTATAATTCCTACTATATAAAGAAAGGTCCCAATCCTATATAGTATAATGGGGGTGGGTGGTGCTAAAAAAATATTTATAAATAAATTACAATAAAAAATTAGAAATAGGTGCAAACAAGCTAAAAAAATTATAATTTGGAACCAAATTAATGGATTTGTTTGATGATGATTATTCACTCCCTGAATTTTTATTTATTTTTAATGTTTTCTAGTAAGGAAAAGAGAAAGAAAACCTTGTGGTACAACCATTTTATTTACAAGGTCATAAATGATAAACAAAATGGAGAGTCGATGAACATAGTATGAAAAATTGTAACAAAGGGACGACCTATAAATAATGGGTGGTGTTAAATTAAAAAGAAGCTCTTTATATTAAAAATAAAATAGGTGGTTTTTAATTTTAATTTTTGTTGTTGGTTAAGAACATGTTGTATTTTACCATTCATGGATAATTATTTCGGGATCTCCAAGTTTACTAACAATGGGAGGCATTATTCTAGTAAGAGAATTCAAAGTTCATGTAGGTAACATTCAATTTTAATAATTTGATTTTAGTATGGATTCATTGAGATTATGTGAGATGGGCCAAGGGTTGGGTATGTACAAGTAGCCATTAATTATTCCATGACATTTAATGAGTGACATTTGATTAAATATGGTCAACCTCATAATTTATTAGTGTTGAGTGGACTCTCTTGATCATACTATCATATTTAATGATAGAAATTTGATTATACTTGCTTGATCTTATTAGTGTTGATTGGAGTCTCTTTATTTCTTGGTTTTAGTAAGTTTTCATGTTATATTTATGTTTGTGTCCAGAGTTGTTGTAATAGACTATATTTCGAGAAACAAATCTTGTGGTAGTAATATCTTATTTTCAAGTGAATGATTACGCTCCCTATGAAAACCAATAACCAAGTGGAAAGGAGGAGGTGGATGATGATGTAGTTCTCTATAAAAGAAGGTGACAAGGACAAGGAGATGACAACATGAGACCTAGTTTATAAGGTTGAAAGGGAAAATGTCAAGTTAATAAAAATGGTATCCGAAGAAAATTATAAGAAATTCCCACACTTTCTAATTATTTTGAGCTTTTAGGGACCAAAAGCCTCTATAGTGATGAGGTATGACAAAAAAAAATTGAGTCAAAATTTGTGGGTCATGGGATAAGAAAAACTATTTTAGTCTAGAAGATGTTTTCCCAAGCAATGAGAGGAGCAAATAACTTATTGGTGGTGTGATCCAACATTCAAAAGTAAGGACTTAATTGAGAGATATTTTTGTGATGATCTAAAAAATTGTAGAGCCATATTGAAATATAGTTTTAGATAATAAAATTAAGAGAAAACCCAAGTTTGATGAATTTTCCAATTTCCACAAGTGGTGAAATTGTCTCAACCAAAGTGATAACAAAATAATTTCCTAGAAAGAGTAGTAAAATTTTCCCAACTATGTTTATTTTAATTTCCATCTCTATGACAACCAATGATTTCATCTTTCTATAGATAGTGGAATTTGAATATTATATATTTGTTTGACATTAGAAAAAATTGTGAGGAATGTGTATATGCATTGAAAAACATGTTAGGGACTACCTATCTTTACATCCCTTCCTATTTATTCATATTAATGATGTAAGAAAAAAATCAAGGCTTTCATGGTGAAATGGAGCCAATTAGAGATGATGTAGAGGCTCTATTTTAACCTAAAATTTGTGTATTTATAGGTTTTAAAAAGTATATAATATAATTTCATGAGGATATTTAGCTCACTCCTATTTAGTTTGTTTCCCTTTCTAAAAGGTGGAAGCATACAAATGTGTTATAGTATTTTACCTAAGTGCAATACTTAACATTTTAATCTAGTTTTGTATTTTCTATCAGTTATAACAAACAAACCATTCAGAATTTGAACAAACAATGTACTACCGATTTTAAGATTTTATGTGTATATTCTTAATATAAATTTTTAACTTACAAAATAATTTACTTCATTTTAAAAATTTGTTAATAAATCATCTGTTATACCTTATAATATATTTAATGATTAATATCTTCCACATCCCATGACTTGACTTAGAAATAAGATTAATTTACAAATTCATAAACATAACACACTGTAGACATGGAAAATATACAATTTGATCCGACACACTAGATCCTGATTTACTAACGCCATTTCATCCTGAATTATCTCCTTTTCTAGTCATTTAATCGAATAATCTGTATTTGATTAAATTCATCACTCTTCATCTCTTAATTAAATAAATCAATTTTATTTAATTAATTTTGCAATCCCCCTTTTAATTAAATAAGTCATTTTATTTAATTAATCCCTAAAGTCATCCTATTAAATTAAATAAATTAAACCTTGTTATATTAAAATCTAACATCATCATTCCTCTTTAATTAAATAAATCAAATCCCTTTATTTAATTAAATCTATCTCTCATCCTTTTGATTTACATCAATCCTAAAATCTAAGTCAAAATGGTCAAATCAGTTAATCTCTACTTAAATTGATCAAATCTTGATTAATTTAATCTCGATCACTAAAATCCTCTAGAGAATGCAAATTTCACAATAAATCAATTACTTTGATTTATTTAATTGCCTATTTTCTCTCAACATGGAATAAAAGGGGAATATTCCCTCAAATTTGAATTCAAATTCAAGTGGGCTTGGTCCTTCCAACAAGGCATAAATAAGACCTCTTACATGTCCTTTGAATTGAAATCCATTTCTTTCTCCCTCCAACATGTCACATTCAAATTTCAAATTTGAATCTCATAGCATTTATCATGCACATTGACCAAAATGTGCTCATTCCTCTTCCAGTCACATGTGGACAAGTGGCCTCTTCTCATTGGTTGGTCTTTTATCCCACATTTATCCAAATCCACTCTCTTCCATTTTGGAAATCTATAAATGAGAGACTCTTCCTCTCCTTCTATCATCCACAATTTGAGTAAACTTACTATACTCAACTTCATCCTCAAGCATATCTAGTTTCATCCATTCTATCAAATTCTTAGCTAGGTTATGCAGATTTTTCATCATGGAGCTTGATTGAATCTTCGTCAAGGTGGATCACTCATCAAAACATCACAAAGCTTACAAAGGAGTTGGGAAAGGGCTAATTTCAACACACCGATCGGCACCAACTCCCCCGTGGGATCAAGAGTTTGCATGATTAATTAGATTTTATTTATCTTTCATATCTTGTTCTTCATTTTCATAGTTTAATCTTTGTAAATGGATTTCATGGGGAATCCTTGTTTTATCTTGCATATGAACCTAACTATGTGTTTATTTGTTGTGTTTGTGCAAGAATAGGATTGGGGTTCACAGACACTAATATTGATATCCAAAGCATACATATCCATTTTTTTAATATTTTTTTTATAATTAATTTTTAAATATAGATTAGTTATAATTTAGACACATATTTCTCATAATGCATGACCTTTTTTTGTGTGTATCTAACTTTTTTATTGAAAGAAGGACATCAATAAAGAGGGTAATCATATTCTTCTAATATTTTTCTACATTTTCCTATATTTCCATGTGTTGGATAAATAAATTTATGTTTGGTAAGAAGTCCATGCTCACTAGAAAAGGAAATTAAATATAACAATTATATAAAAAATACTATAAATTACAATTTTCAAAAATATTACTTTGAGTGCTATAATTATACTTAGCATTGTGACATGTTGACTTTGTTTGATTATCAAAAACCTTCTTCAAATAAAAAATTTAATATAGCCTCAAAAACATAAAGAAAACATAAATAGATTCAAATGAAGTTTTTTTGAAAGGACCTTTGATTGAAGGTTCTTCATTTGAAGTTGTTTTAAGTGTACTTCTTTACTTAAATATTTTAAAACATGAAAAAATAACTTTAATTCAATCTCCATTAATTTTCCTCATAGAGCTCATTTTTTTTAAATATTCCACAAGTGGGATGTGAATTTTTACTTCCACCTAAGGTTTTTGAAATTTATAACTATGCATGTCTAACTAATGATTATGTTTTCCCTTTATTGCTTTTGTTTCTTCACCCATTATTGATTTTGTTGATATGATGAACATGATATATTTTCATTAAACATTAAAATTATAGTTTTGTACTTGTGTTTTGTAGGTTTGAAGTAGTGATATCCATTAGTGGTGATTGCTAGGAGAATTTTTTTTTTGGTACGTAAATAAAGGATTTATATTAATTATCAAAAAGAAGTTACATTCTTTGTATAGACACCATGTGTCTCTCATAGGATCAGCATGAGCTGCTATAAGAAACCCTTGACACCCTACCAACCCAGACCTCCAGAAAGACAGTCTGCATAAGACTTTGGATTGAAACATTACATAGTTTACCCTTGCCACCCTAGCCCGAAAAAACATAGATGTATCACTACTTCCAAATAACTACCCAGTTGCATACAAACAAACCCAAAACGGACCACCAAAAACCACCAACATGATGACTAGAATGCCGCAACTAGTGAGAGTATGAGCACATGTTCAATCTTTGAATTCCAACCATTCCGCCATCAATTACTCATGGAAATGCCACCACCACTCAAATCCACCAGTCGGTTCCAAATATGGATGGTGCTTAAGGAATATGAGACCACATCTAGCCCATCGCCTATGCTCCTCCAAAGCATCCTATTTCAGGTCCAAGAGGAATGTGTATCTCTTCATGAATACTCCTGAGAGAAGTGCTTTGTGTTGAAAATGAAGGTAATTATGTAGCTTTAAAACTTGTAAAACTATTATATTGTAGATCTAAATAAGTGTTCTTTGTTACAAATTCTTTGTGGATGATTATCTTTTTAGATAAATTCTTTGCCAATGATTTATTATGTTTAAATCAATTTTATCTTTAGAGAACTAGATAGAAGATTGTAGAAGAAATATAAGACATAATAGAAAGGACACAACATTTACGTGGAGAAACCCTTTTAGGAAAAAACTCCACCAGAATTGGTCTTGCTTGTATTATTTAACCTTTGAATAAGATTACAATAACATTGATTCAATTCTCCTTGAGATGCTTCCTTTTGCCTTCAACAATTCTTCTTCACAACCTGCAAATAAAATCTGATAAAACTCTCTTCAACTTGCTGCAATATATAGACAATAATGAGTCTTGCAAACTCCAATTACAAAGCACAAAGCTTATCTCACAAAACCTACACCTATTCTTCACAAGTAGAGTTCTTCCGTGAAAAACAATGTCAAACCAAGTCCATCAATTTGGGCGTCCAAAACTGAAGTGCTAACTCAATGTTGATTAAAAAGATATCTTGTAAGCTTCTCCTCAAGGTTGGCACACAAGAATGGGCCCACTTAACTCAACCTTATAAAATATATTCTCATGCAAAATGGTTAACTCCAAGATGCCAACTTGGGCACCCAAGGTGGGTCCAAGTCAATCTCTGTTAACTAAAACATATCTCTCCACCATTCATGCAAATATCATGCATGATTGATCTCCTCCTGTTAACTGAAAGTATCCACCTGTTAGCTGTCATGCAACTCAAGTCAACTACATGCAACAACATGCAACAAAATGCAACTGAAGATAATTGAACCATAACTGAATTGAACTGAACTAAACTAAACTGAACTGAACTGAACTAAACTAAACTAAACTAAACTGAACTGAACTGAACTGAACTAAATTGAACTAAACCTCATAAACATCAATCCCTATTTTATAGGTACTCAACATGCATAAATCAAAATTCCTATTTTGTAGGAACCTAGGATGCATTTTTGAAGTGTACTCAATTCACCAACTAGTTAACTGAACCAAGGTGGATCCCACCTCCCATGTAGGCGCCCATGTGCTCCTATTTTGTAGGATCTCTCCCAAGGCATCCCCACATGCTCCTATTATTTAGGAATAACTACAAATGTCAAATTAAATGTTTATTTCATTCCAAAATTAATCTCTTCCTAATCCTAGATCAATCCCTATTTTATAGGTACTCAACATGCATAAATCAAAATCCCTATTTTGTAGGAACTTAGGATGTATTTTTTAAGTGTACTCAATACACCAACCAGTTAACTGAACCAAGGTGGATCCCACCTCCCATGTAGGTGCCCATGTGCTCCTATTTTTTAGGAGCTCTCCCAAGGCGTCCCCACATCCTCCTATTATTTAGGAATAACTACAAATATCAAATTAAATGTTTATTTCATTCCAAAATTAATCTCTTCCTAATCCTAGTGCTATGGAACACATTTCAAGGACTTAGGAGATACATGAAATATGTTTAGAATGCAATTAAATGACATCCTATTCCCAACACTTTGTGCATATCCCTCGATCGAGGAAGCCCAATGCCCAATTTTGTGATGATAATTGTTTCTTCCACGCAACCTAGCAAGTTCCCCATCAGTAATTTATGCACCATTAATAGGGTGATGACCTTGGGGACCTCTTGTTAGAGTAAAGGTTTTAACTTAATTATGTTGATTAAGTTACCTTTATTTCCTTCTTAAGATTTCACTTTAGTTTGCATAAAGTGACATTTAATAATTATATTAATTATTAAATATTTTCCTATTAGGGTTTATTTTAGGGTCTTTCTTTTAGGGTTTGCATGATCTCCTTTTATAAGGTTTGATCTCATTGTATATTCATGAATTCCATTTTGTTCTGATAAGATAATTTCTCCATTTTTCAGAGTTTCAAACCCTTATTTGTTTTCTCCATCTGTTCTCTTCCTTGTGACAGGTATTCATTTGCATGCAGGTGTTCTTGGAGTCTGAAGTTGGTTTTGACAACTTCTACATGGTATCAGAGCTTTCCTGCTGCATGCCTGTTCTTGTTTGAAGAATTTGGAGCTACAAGGGTTGGATCAAACATTCACAGTTTTGGGGGTTTGCATTTTTGATCCAGGAAATCACCTACAATTTCAAAGTATTTTGAGTCCAAACAGACCTCGCCATTGGATCCGCAGTGGTCCAAAACCTCTAAATCAACTGCTCATTTGTCCATTTTGGACAAAGTTGATTTGAGGGGCAAATTTGTTTGACCATATGGCCGTATCGCCGCACTTGGTTAAAAAAAAAAAAAAAAATTTAAAAAAAGTTCTTTTATGATTTTTTTTTCTTTTCAAAAAATAACAATTTTTTTTTATAAAAAAAATAATTTTTATTGTAATAAGCCCAGTTGCGCAAATGCGGTGACGGTTGTTTGGCAGTCAAAATTTAAGCTCGGAGTTTTGCTACGAGGGCCGTATGACCGTCAAATTTAATGCAACACTAGTTTTTTCCTCTTTTGGAGCAATTTTTTTCTAGAGGTCATAACTTGGGCATACGATATCATTTTTTGGTAAATGAGATATCATCGGAAAGCTGGTTCTATCAACTATTCAGTGGTGTGGGTTTCATCACTTCATTTTTCTGTTGGTGCATTCTATAGCTAGTTGAAGACAAAGGAGCTATTTTCAGTCTCGAGCTCATAACTTTTGACCAGTTTCTCCGTTTTTCGTGATCTCAATGCCGTTGGAACCATCTTTTAGAGCTCTTTAGTTCCATCCATGCAATTTTTCTAGATTTCCCTCCAGGTATATTTTATTCATTTTTTGTGTTTTCACACTCTGGTGAATTACCTGGACATATTTGCTCTTGGGAACTTCTCGTTTGCATGGGATGCTTTGTTTTTGGCTGTTCTTCATGTATTTCTAGCTTTTTGTCCTTTGAGGGTATTTTGAGCATTATTTGTAAGCAATATTTTATGTAAACGCACTGAGATAAAGTACCACACTATTGTACATGTATTTTTTGGGATTTTGCACATAAGGTTGTGCCATATTTTGTAATCGCACTGTATTATAAAGTGCCATGGGGGGGTTGTGTAGTGATTTTGTTTTGCCATCACACCTTTGTCCGGTGAGTGTCCCTCCATGACAACAGTAGATCCATATGATTCCAGCCTCATGCATGTGTGCTTTGTTTTGCACACCACTTTTTCAGTTGCAGGTGCTTTCTTGTGCACTTTTAGATGTTGTTTCTTCTCCTTCATGGACTACAAGGTGTTACACACAATTTTAGTGGATTTGTTAGGCTCTATATTGTTCGTGCTAATGCTTCCTTGGCTTTTCCTTGGAAGGAATCTTCCATTCTCAGTTGATCAGTGTTTTTCAGACTATTGGTACTTGTGCCATCTGTATCTTCATTCCAGGTGTTTGCCTTTGTTTGCCATCTGATTCGAGTAGTGTCATTTGGGGCACTCATGTAGATTATTGTCTTCTTGATCCTGATCATCCTATCTTCAGCGGAGGTTCTTCAGCACCATAGTAGTCATCTTTCGACAGCTGTTTGCAGCTTCTTCTGCTTCTGCGATGTTCTTCATGGCTTTCAGCATCTCTTTTTTGGAGTAGAGTTTCTCCCAAGAGGTTTTCTCTATTTGTCCACTTTACTGAGATTTGGTTGTATTTGGGTACCTGATCTGGCCTAGTTGTCGGGACCCATGTTTACCTTCTTGCATTGTAGTTACCTTTACTTTTTTGCACATGTTTGTAGCTGCACTGTTGCTCATCTTAAGGGTGGGTGTTAGAGTAAAGGTTTTAACTTAATTATGTTGATTAAGTTACCTTTATTCCCTTCTTAAGATTTCATTTTAGTTTGCATAAAGTGACATTTAATAATTATATTAATTATTAAATGTTTTCTTATTAGGGTTTCTTTTAGGGTTTCTCTTTTAGGGTTTGCATGATCTCCTTTTATAAGGATTGATCTCATTGTATATTCATGAATTCCCTTTTGTTCTGATAAGATAATTTCTCCATTTTTCAGAGCTTCAAACCTTTGTTTGTTTTTTCCATCTATTCTCTTCCTTGTGACATGTATTCATTTGCATGCAGGTGTTCTTGGAGTCTGAAGTTGGTTTTGACAACTTCTACACCTCCAAGTCTAGAAGAGCGGCCACAAATCTTGACGCTATATCAAAATTCATGTGATAGCGCTTGACTATCTCCATATAGTCACTTCCCAGAAGTTGTGCAAGCCCCAACACTAAGGGATCCTAGTCCCTAAACACTGACTTCAATCTATTCTATGAGATTTCATCAAAGAATTCCCAAAGCTTATGCATTGCACGAAGACACACTGGCATCTCCATGACAACACAAAGCAAAAAATTAATGTAGAGCCAAATGAGGTGTAAGGCTGTGTTTATAGATATGTCTTCACCCTTAATTATTGTGTAGTGGCATCATCCCTATCCATCATAACCAATCTCCATAAAACTTCACCCTTGGCCATCCATTCCCACATATCAAGAGCACTGACAGGCATCTACAATTAATAACCATTCTCCCTAGCCTACTCGATGAGACTGCGCCAGCCTGGCATGAATGTCCTCAGCCTCGTCCTTAGCGACACATCCACACATCATCACCTAGGCTACCGCGGGAAGAATTTTCTCTTAGAGATCCTATGTAGTTTCAAATTTTGTTGTTCTTCTAAGACCATCGACACCTTCATTTGCAAATTTGTCTACTTCTGCATTGGCCTCCTTGTAGATGTGGCATACTTCAAAGCAATTGAAGCCATATAGTATCTCAATTGCTTCATCTAGAAGAGGTTGTAGCTTCTAGTTCAATAGTTTCCCTGACTTCAAAGCTTGTACTATGACCATTGAATCCCCTTCTATGATAATCTTCTCTATGCCTAGATCCTTGCTTAGGTAGATCCCCCTAATAAACCCTGTAACTTTGCGATAGTGTTGGTATCTTCTGGAAGTGGAATAGAACTTATTGCCAAGGTTCAACCCTGATTGTTTCTTATGATGCAAGGGTAGGTGTAGGATCATCATGGAAAAAACAGGCCCTTAAGTGGCAATGAAAACTCAAAAAATCAGAGTTAGGCAACTTGACGTAAAAATTTGAATAAGATATCTATATTATTTTAAAAACATGTAAAAATAGAATCTGTAGCAAATTAAATGTAGTTTCTAAACTATTAGACCTTTATTTAAAAAAAAAAAATCTATTTGGTCAAAATTTGAAATTTCAATGCAGTAGTACTTAAATTTCAAGGTAAAAATAAGAAGTAGGTGTCTGTCTGACCACCCTAACCACAATAAAATGATAATATTTTTTTATAAGCTTGTAGATATAATTAGAGAACTCATGTCCTGATGTGATGCATATTATTTTATAATTTTTTTCCAAGTAAATAATTAATTATGAATTTTTTATTACAACTTTTAAAAAATATTAAAACTCGTCTGTCTAACCACCTTAACTTGGTCAAAAATTTATGAAATTCAATTTTTTTTTTAATCCTATAGTATGTGAAGCATAGAATGTGACACATGATTTGGATTCAAAAAATGTGATACCGTTTGGAAGTTATAGATGTTTTTCAATCAACCTATCAATCAGGACTTTTTTCGTAATTCAAATAGAAAATGAATAATAATTATTAATTATATTCAAAGTAAAGCATGATTTATATGGGTGGAAAGCTGAGAATCTCCTTAAAAAACCCTTTTCATTTCATCAATTTTGGGTTAAAAAAAAGTCGTCAGCCACATGGGTCATCATATCACTTACATATCGCCACTTTTTGGCCCATCATGATCCTGCACATACCCGCAACCAACACCAACGGTCCTTTGGTTTCCCCTAGAATCCCCGCCAAAATTTATCTTTTGCCATCCTTCTTGAGGTGGTTGCCACATTGCATCCTTATGCTTTGATTTCTCACCACCCGTCCTGTGGAACCTTCAAAACATGCCACCCTTTCCACATCTAAGCATCCCATTCTGAGAAACAAAGACTTCTACTACTACTGTTCACCACCCTAGCATTGACCACTTCAACAATTGTAGCCTCTAGCCAATTGATAAATGTTGGAAAGCCCCACTCCTTGTTAGAGAATTGTCTCCTATTTCTCTCCTTCCATATTTCCCATAATAGTAAGGAGAGACAAAGTTTCTAGAGTACACCATAAAGAGAGCCCTTCTTGAGGATTTTCCAAGAGGAAAATATAGAAAGAATGTTGTTTGAAGAAGCCCCCTCCCATCCGAGCTTGGCACATAGCCATCACCAACACGCCTGCATGAAGGGACAACGAACAAAAAGATGATCTACATCTTCCTCTACATTCCTATAAAGAATGTACCTTGTTGGACCTTCAAACCCTAATTTGTGAAATTTATCTGTAGTGATAACCTTGTTTTGTATTGCCGCCCATACGAAGGTTCCAACCTTGGGCAGGAAAAATTTACTCCAACATAACTATAGTGGCAGTGTTGACTTCCTCTCCTCAGCACACAGTGATGCATATCCTTCCTTTGCTTTGTATGACCCCGAGGTCGAACCTACCCAAACCAATCTATCCTCCCCCAATCTTATCACCATCCTCCTCTTCTTCAAGAGACCAGACAATGCCTCTTTGTCCTCCTGAGGCAAGGGTACTGCCTTGCGATCCTTCCACGACCACACCGGGCATCCATCACTCCACCATTTTGAAAGATAATCCCTTACCTTGTGTCCCCACACATGCTACTATGTGGCCTTTATTTGTTCCATTGTTAAAAAACTATCCAATATTGGATAGCCACCCCATGAGTCCTCCCAAAACCTTGCAAACATGCCATCACAAATGTCCCATGTTAGATATTTCAAAATTAGGGGATGATAAGCTTTCATTAAGTTCCAAATCCTGGAACCCTATGGTATATTTTCCGAGAGCAAGATTTTATTTGCTATTGTATCATTGAGATACTTGTGTTGCATGATTCTTGCCCACTTTTTCGTTTTATTTGCATACATGCTCCAAATTAATTTTTCACCTAAGACTTGATTCTTCTTTAGGATATCTTGGATACCCACACCACCATTGGCTTTAGCCTTGCAAAAAATTTCCAATGTGATGAGTGGGTACTTCTTTTGATTTGAGGAACCTTGCTAGAAGAATTGACACATATTTCAATTTATTGTGGTGGTTGTGCTTTTAGAGAGAGCCAAACATGATAGAAAGTAGATTGGTAAGGCTAAGATCATAGCCTTAAGCATGAAAATCCTTCTAGCCCATGAGAGCCACTTTTAGCCCTAGGAAGACATTCGATTGTCCATTTTTTCCACTAGTAGATCCCACAATTTGCAATTACTAATTCTTGTTGCCAAGGGTAGCCCTAAGTATGTGATTGGGACTTGCCCAATCCCAAAATTCAAAGCTCTTGCAACTAGATGTTATTGGCATCGAGGGGTGTTGATAAACAAGACTTCTGACTTGGCTTCACTTACTTGTTGTCTGAAAGCACTTCCATACACCTGCAAAATTCCTTTGAAGACTTGGGCTTCTTCTACTCTTGGGGCCCCAAAGAGTAAGGTGTCATTAATGAATTGTTGATGTGAAAATAATGGCAGACCCCTCATGACCTGCAAGCCTTCAATTCTTCCTTGAGCAACCTCATTGTTAATGGAACGTCCTAAAGCATTGACCATAAGAATATATAGGAATGGTGAAAGCAGGTTCCCCTATCTCAAACCCCTTGAAGCAACAAAGAAACCAGTTGGCTTACTATTGACCATATCCGAATAACAAGGGCTAGAGGTCCAATTGAAAATCCAATTGATCCAGTACCTATCAAATCCAAAAGCTTCTAGAACTTTGCATAAGAATCTCTAGTTGACCATGTCATATTCCTTCCTTATATCCAATTTGATTAGCATCCAAGACTTTCTGTTGTATTGGAGGGAATGGATGACTTCTTGCACTATTATTGCCCCTTCATAGATTGATCTCCCTGGAACAAAGCCCATCTTCTCCTTAGTGATCAGGGTTGGCATAAGACCTTTTAAATAATTTGCAATTTTCTTCATAAGAATCTTGTATAACGTATTGCAAAGAGAAATCAGGAAAAAATCATCAAGGAGCTTAGTTTCCTTTTCTTTGGGATAAGGGATAGGAAGGTGTTATTTACTTCTTTTAGAAGGTTTCTTGAAGCCCTTGCCTCTTCTAAAGCCTCCATGATCTCAGTTCCTAGAAAACCCCAACATTTTTGCTAGAAGAGCAAGGGAAATCCATCTGGTCTTGGAACCTTGTCTAGGTAAAATTGGGAGACCACAACCCTTATTTCTTCCAATGTGAAGGGGTGTTGTAAATTTTAGTTCTGCTCTCTACTTACTAGTTTAGGGCTGTTGTGGAGAAGTGTGTTTTGAGCAACCAAATTTGAGCGCTCCAGATTGTTGAGTAGATTGGAAAAGTAGTTAACAACCTCCATAGAGATCCTCTTAGCCCCTTCAATTAATTCACCATCGCTTCTACAGAGACTTGCAATCCTATTATACTCCCTTCTTTCCCTTGTTGAGTTATGAAATAATTTGGTATTTATATCACCTTCTTTTACCCAAATCTCTCGGGACTTCTGACACCAATGTATTTCTTACCTTGCCAATGATTCCTCCAGCCTTCGCAGTAGTTCATTTTCCCCAATAAACAAGGATTCATCCATACCGTTTGCTAGCATAGCTTCATTCACCTTTGGCAACTCACTCTCCAAACTTGGCTTTTCTTCAAAAAATATTGTCGAAAAAATCTTTGTTCATTTCTTTAGCTTTTGTTTCATGACAATTTCAAAATTTTCACAATGCAAAAAGAGTTTATTCCCTTTTGGTTGATCACTATTCCACCAATATTCAAGCATTGGAAAGAAACTAGGGGTCGTGACCCACTTCTTCTCAAACCTGAATGAACACCTCACAATGCTCTTGTCCCCTTGTATCTCTAGCTTGATTAGATAATGGTCGGAGCCTTACTGTGGCATTACTCCACATTCAAAAGTGAAGGGAAAGAAGCCCAAGTCGCCATCAAATAAGAACCTATCTAGCCTCTCTGATATCTTGCTAAAACCCATCTTTCTATTTGTCCAGGTGAAGGTATCTTCAGGCATTGAAATTTCCATCAATCCGTTCACTGTGATGAAATTATCAAAATCCTCCCAGGTCTGAGACCTTATGTGTAAATCACCCCTCTTGTTGTTGCTTCGCAGAAGCTTGTTAGAGTCCCCTCCCAAAATGAATGAGGAGCTCTGTTGTGACTACATAAAGGTCCCAATCTTTGTCCATACTTGTTTCTTTTTTTGAATTGTTGTTGGTCCATACACATTGGTCAAAACAAAGGAAAAATTTGCCTTGTAGCTCCTCACCTTCCAGGCCAACCAAAACTAATTTGTTGCAATCTCCTCCGCACATACTGATAGTGCTTTTGTGAGGGTGAGAAGGCCACTAAATGCCCCTTTCACTCCCACATGTGACATCTTCCAAGTTTTGCATCTTATCTTCAGATTCTCCACCTCAACCTTTGCTAAATTCGACTCTTGTAGCAAATTTACATTAGCTTCCAAACTGTCTAAAAAGTGTTTGAGTAGACACTTCTTGTTAGGGGCGTTTAAGCCCCTAACATTCCAAATTGTCAGCCTCATTGTCCCTTATGAAGGGTAATTCCCTTCCTTGATCTAAGAAGCATAGTGATTTTTTGCTACCCTACAGCCTCCCCATCCAAGGCTCTCTTCTCTTCTTTTGACTTCCTATCCACTTTCTTCTTGTCTCCACAATCTGGATTACTTTGCCCCGTCATTGTTGGTTGCACCCTAAGCTTCCCTTTTGGGGTGACCAAATCCTCCTTCACCTCCTATTGCACCTCTTCTTCCTAAGTTTCGGTGACTACTCTTGAATCTCTTGAGATTTCTTTCCCTTCTTCGATACCAGCTTGTGACCCTACCTCCTCCCACTCTCCCATGTTCCATTTCGTGTCTATCATTGGTATGATCTGCAAACTGTTTGGCTCACAACCTAATTCCTCTAATTCCACACACTCATAGGCTAGAAAGTGGTCCTCAAATTTTTTCGCCACCTCCTTCTCCATAGCTCAAAACTCATTGCCTACTTCAATATTGTCTCCCATTCCCCTATTTGGGGTTTTTTCCTTCATACGGGATCAACCTTAATTCCACCTTCTCCTCTGTTTGGTTCTTCTTCTCCAAAACCTCTTTAGAATCTATTGTTGCTTTGTCTGGGGCTGTGCTTTCTTTTACCTACAGTCTCCTAGGATTGGAGGCCCCAAAGCCCATACCAGAAGTCCCTTCCCCCAAATCCATTGCCCCCTTGCCTTTGGGATCTGGAATGTTGCTTGCCCAGA
Organism: Sequoiadendron giganteum; assembly: GCA_007115665.2. Classification (NCBI taxonomy): domain Eukaryota; kingdom Viridiplantae; phylum Streptophyta; class Pinopsida; order Cupressales; family Cupressaceae; genus Sequoiadendron; species Sequoiadendron giganteum. The sequence continues at coordinate 380,860,821 of CM021100.1, read as the reverse complement.
AAGCACCACTCTTCCAACTTCTTCTAAGGCATTGTTGTTCTTTTTTGAATTCCCAAGCTAGCTTTTGAAAATGATAACCCTCAGCATGAATTAATTACGTATCTTCTTCAATTTGGTTCCAAGGTGCAATTCCGATGCAGACCCGCATTCAACCCTCATTACCAAACCGTATTGCCTCCTCATCCACCTTTATAAATTTTCCCGGTGTTTCCCTAATACAATCCAAAACACCTTCACTCCATAACTCCAAAGGAAGGTTAGGTAGGTTTACCCATACCGCTAGTTTGTCTGGAATGTAGTCTTCTGTGTTAAAGTTTCGATGCCAAGAGATGAAGTGAAAAGCCATCCCTTCAAACAACATCTCTTTCCTGTCCAAAATGTCGTCTTTAATTTGTGCCATAGAGCATTCTATAAGGATGAAGTCATTTTGCATAAAACTTATTGTAACCTCATCTCCCCAGTTGCTCGCCCACCAATGTTTCATATTCTCCTTTGGAAAGCCTCCACCCCACCATTTCCTAAAAATCACACATTTTTCCAATTTAGATCTCCTTTCTTCTATCAACTTCGAGGGTATTATAATAGTTGTGCTAGAGTGTGCCCTAGTTCTCGCAGCTCTGCTCTTCTCCTGGTTCTTCCTTTGCAGCCATGGTTGCTTCTATCCAACATTGATCGCTTCCGAAGGTCGTTGGGGATGTGCCCCTAGCCTATCACTAAGGATCGGCCCCTCTGCCAAATGTATCTTCTTATCAGATCTCTAATTTATCGAAGTATCCACCCTAGGGTTATGTTTCTCCCAAAACCGCCCACGCCTACAGACCGCTGTATCAGACCTATTTTTTCCACCCTTGACTTTCCGAGGCTTGTTGCATATAGGCCCTTTTCGCTCCCACATTGAGCCGCTTCTGATTCGAGGCCACATGTTCAAGTTTAGCCATGGTGGTGTTGCTTTGGTTCTTCTTTCACGCTGGTGAAATCTTTGACCTTGCAAAACTGAATTCCGTAAGCCAGTTGCTTTGGTTCTTCTTTCCGACATCGACATCGACGCTGGTGTTGCTTTTGGTTCTTTTGGCCTTTAAGAAAAAATGGATATCATTGGGACTACTAAATATATAAAGGTAAGGAGAGGGTGTTCAACAATATACCAATAAGTTTATGAAGAAATATGTATAGCTTGGGAAATATGTCATGGATTTTGAGGCGTTGATGGAGAACAAAAATGGGTTGTTCAAACCCCTAAAAATACCTATCATAATTGTCAAAGCTCAATATGTTGATGAATCATGGATAAGATCACATTAAAACTAGAGTTAGAAAATAATATATAAACTCTTCCTATGAGAAGAAAATAACAATATTAATACCTATAACAAGGGAAAAACAAGAAAAATGGTACTACAATAATCAATATAATAGATAAGGGCAAAGAAAAATTAAACCTTCATTATTTAATCTATGATATATATGATCATTCATAGGAAATTTGGAAGCTTTATCTGTATTTGGTAACTTCACATACCAAGAAGACAAGTGACAATATTGCCATGTATGCAATCAAAGGGAAAGGAGATTTATTTTATGTTGAGATGGATGAGAGATTATATTGTATCATAATTTGGAAGGGTGTATGTCTAGTTGGTGATGATATTATTATGACTTGAAGAAATTACTGAATTATTACATCAAGATTCAAGTCAAGGGCAAGAAGATTAATGCATTATTTGATATATGTTCACAAGAAAACCTAATCTCCCAAAATTTGGTTAGTAATTTTGTGTTGAAGACAATGGATAATGATAGGATGTTCGATGAAATAATTTGAAATATGAGTTAAAAAGTAATTTAATTTGTCATTTGAGCTTAATCTAGAGTATTAAGGATGAAGTGCTTGTTGACGTGATACCTCTAGATGTTTGTGACTTGTCAATTTGGAAAGATCCCTATCTCTATGAGAGATTCAATTTAATTTAAAGGGTATATTATAAATGTATATAATTCACCTTTCATTTATTTGTTATTGGTGTGAATATAAGTATTTCCTATCTAGTTTCCCCTTTGTAGTGTGAATAAGACAGATTATCTTACTAGTTCACCTAGTAGGTCCTATTCACACAATGTCAAATATTAAGTTTACTTAGGGCTATGAGAATATTTTTATGTCACTATTACACATGCGATCTTATCTCTATTTATATCATAACATAGGATTAAGACACTTGTCACAATCTTGTCTTGTCCTATCTCTCAACCTTGCCTATATAAGAAAGGCCTCTTGTACATTATGTATAATTACTATCATTGATTATATTTGGTTTTGTAGTTGATCTTGTGGTATTAGAGCTCACTATTAGCTCTTACATGGTCTCAAAGCTCCAAATATTTAAACACTTTCTCATATCTAAGAGTGATTTGGGCATGAGATTTTGTTGGGTGTATTTTAGAGTAAAAAGAACCACATCATTGTATAAAAGGCCCAAAAAATTATATTTCATATAAAACACTTCATATTTTGGAATTTTTGGAAAGGGTTGTATATTTGGAAATCAAAATCTCTATACAATTCATATGGTTCTATATAATCTTTATATGTACAAGTTGTAGGTGCATGCACTAGTAGAATTTGGCAAATAAATGACTACGTGACTAAAAGTTTTAGTCACGTGACTAAAAATGACTAAATTATACTATTTTTTTGCAATTCACAAGTATAAATGACTAAATAAATGACTAATTTGGTCATCAGGTAAAATCACAACTAAATAATTGGTCAGATAAATAAAAATGACTAAATATGTGACTAAATAAATGACTATTACTCCTCTATTATTTTTTCTTTCAAATTTGATCATAATCCATAGAGCTTAAGCCCCCCTCATGGGACCCCTACCTAAGCGGGCCATTTGGCCGCCTAGGTTGCTTGGTGCACCAAAAATACCTATTGCATGGAAGGCATTGCCTCTCGATGCAGTCTTAAGGCCTTAACATATTTTATAAAAAAAATTAACATTTAGATTCTTTAATTTTTATTACTCACTATGTTAATGAATCATTAATGTTTTTAACTATGATTTGAAACCAGTTTGATTTTCCTGTTGTATTAGCATGCCAAATGTATCAAAGAGAAATTGTGGTCAATTTCACTAATAAAATATGATTTAAACAATCCAATTGCATTTTGAGGGCTATCTTGTAGACACTTTCATTTCAAAAGGTCAAATGGTTATTTCTAGAAGCAATTAGATTCAATTTACATGGATTGTAGAAACACAATGTCTGTAAAAGTAATTATTTCTAGAAGCAGTGCCTTAAAAATGTAAGGTCAAGTAGCTATTTCTAGAGGCAATCAGATTCAATTTACATGGATTGTAGAAATGTAATGGTCGAGTCTACTAAAAATGAAGTTTTTTCCCTTAAAAAAGAACATTTTGCCCTAAAAATGAAGATTGATTCACTTCTATCTTCGCTTGTTGATATACTCGACCATCTTAATAATGCGAAATAGAAATAACAATGATCACTTTTGGTATGCAAAATTTTTCTCTTTCAGACTTTATATTGTTAATTATTTTAAAAAAATAGAATTATTTTATAATCTATGAAATCAATTGTGTGTTGATCATTTTTATAGATGTTATCTTTTTATACAAGTTTGAACTCTAGTAATTTTAGGAGCACATCATGCTTATCTTAATTTTCACAACCTATATTAAAATGACAATGTAGAGATATGAATTTCTTTCCCCTAGAAATGAAGATTAATTTTTGCATGCCTTCCATGAAATAGGTTTTTTTGGAGCATTTTAGCAATAGGTATTTTTGGTGGTCGGGTCATGTATGCATTTGGAGGGAATTTTAGGCAGTTGATTTTTGGCGTAAAACATTGTGATTGCACGTTGGAGGGAAGTTTGGAAGTTTAATCAACAATTTTGTATTTCAACTCTCCCGTTTTAAGGTTTTCCTTGGTTTGTAGAGAAAAAAATTGGCTTAAGATTTTCACAATTTTTTAAAGAGGAATGGGAAGGGAATTCCACAATCACAATTTCAGAGTACCCACCTTTTGGAATCTACTGTAGGTACGTGACCCCCTGCCTTCTTCCCCAAAATTTGCCTCTTCAAAATTTGCCAAGGTTTGTGCGTTTGTCATTTGCCATTGTAGAATACCTGAATTATAAAGAAATTTTCATCATATAGTTTTATATATGCAGCTACAAGGTTTGTAGTAACTGCGAAAGCATTATTCCTGAGAAGGGCATTGGGTTTTTTGAATTTCAACATTGCAGTAGATGCACTTTCAATCAAAGAACCCCTTCTTCCAAACGAGTGTATAAGTTAATTGTATGTATGTTACACTTTACAATAAAATATTTTTGTAATTTTTTCTCTCTTTCTAATATATTTTTAAAAATTAGATTTAAAGTGGTCTATATTGTTTACACAAAGGTAGGGAAGGCTGTATTTTATTTTGAAGATTTTAATTGCTACTCATCATATGTTTCGGTCGGGATTTGTATGTAGAAATATTTTCCTTTCTCTTTAACCCCTAAAATTTTAAGGTTGTTGTATTGACAGCTGTTAGTTGCAACTGAGAAAAGAGTGATGATTGTGATTTGCTTTGATAAACCTGCTAAAGTTTTGATGGGTTGTTCTACAGACGAGTAGTTCAATTCTTCATGTGCCAACCCATTTGCATGTATCAGGAAAAGAGTTTGCTCCAGTATTCTCAAAGGTAAATGCAAGATAAGTTGTTTATTTAGATGACATGATATGTATGTAATTGTTCTTTCAAATAAATATAATTATGGAAAATCAAGAAATAGAGGACATGGATTTTGAAAATAAAAAGGGATTAATTGATTTAGGGGTTTCCCATTTCAGTCTGACTTGCATTTTGTACATGGTTTTTATTTGGGCATACAAGCATGTGTTGGGCTTGCAAGTCAAAAAATCATCTTGATGTAGTTGTTCTCTTTTCAAGAAAAAATTTAATTAAAAAAATTAGTGAAAATATTTTCTCATCTGCCTCTAGAGTCCCACCCATTGATTTGTGGTAAAAACTAGTCATATATGAAGAATTTCATTGTCAACGTATCTTGCATGTTTGAGATGAGTCTGGTCTGCTGAGCATATTGACTCTAGCCCAAGTTGAGTCCTTTGATGCCATTTCTTTCATTCATGTTTTTTGATTTTGTTTATTTTTTATGTGGTTATTAATTGTTATTTCTTGCACCATGTTTAATTATGATGTACTCAACTAAACTTGAAACTGAGAAATGTTCTTCCTCAAGGAAGAAATAGTAGAAGCCCGTGATTCCTTCATGTAAGTCAAATATCATGGGTGTTAGCTCTCAGAGATTTCTATTCTTTCTTATAATTTGGTGCCCAATAACTTGCATGGGTGACATTTCAAAAACTTATCTATCTGTCTAAGGGGTTTCCTTTGCATTTGTAGCCTTACTTTTCCAATTACACATGGTTGCATATTATTCTGGCACCATATTTGTTACTTAATTTGTATTTTTAGATTAGAGATTAAGTACCATGATACAAACTAACTTGCATGTTTTAAATTTTCTATACAACATATAGATATTTGATTTTGTGGCCATTAAGGCTGCTTTAATTTAATCTTTTAGTGTTTGCATGGTTCATGTAATGATACTATTATTGAATCTCATTTTCCACCATCATTTCAAGTGTTAATTAGTAATTACTGAATTGTTTAGGTGCTTTCCTTAGAACCTAGTACCTTGGTTAGGATTCAAAATCTTTTGTACTTCTATTATCATTCTTACCTATCTAGATTTGTAGATGGTACTAATTTACTTATTTTATGTGTAATTCTATTTGCATTTGAATCACATTTAGTTAAGGGATCATCAACTAATCAAAAGAGTATAAATGTACAAATATACACCATGATGTTGCAAAATTTAGAGAAGCTTTACCATTAATTGGAAAACCACGTGGAAATAATTTCCAACCTTCTATGTCTTAACACATCACCTTCTATTATTTAATTACTTTGACATTTCAAGATACATTTCAGTACAATAAATTTACACAGATTAAAATAGAACACTTATAGCTCCTAGCACACACTTAGTACCCCATCTTGTTGAACTGTGCACAAAACTATATGATCATTAGTTTTTCAACAAGCCCAATAGGAAAATGATGACTCTAATAAGCGTAGTTGTGAACTTTCTTGTGTAAAAATCTAATGTAGCTCTATGTGCTTGGTATGTACATGAAAAGTTGAATTTTCTTCAATGCATTTTACCTGGCTTGTTGTTGGTACTCGCTATCTTGTTTCCAACTTTGATTCTTGGATTAAGCACAAGGTACTCCAATGGTACTACGACCTCTTAACCATACATCAACTAGAACGGTTTGTTCCTGGCAGTCACCTTGTACATATTTCAATATGCTCATAGCATTACAAGAAATATTCATGCCTTTGAGCTTACATGAATTTTGGATCATTGAAATTAGAACATTATTTATGTTGTCAATTAGGTAGTTGGCTCAGGGTAGTACACACTAGAGAGGATGGGATATTCAGAACTCAGTGAATCCATGAAGTGCCTAATTCTATCACTTGTTATTTGTATTGGAATTCCAAATCTAGTTACTACTTGCTTGAAATGAATCAGGTTGTACTCTGAGCACTATTGTTTGGCATGGTCCTTGCTTTAACTCACTTGGCCAGGTATTCTAGGCTAACCATAATATACTTATGTAGATGCATGTTACGGACTTTTAATGGATTGATGAAGTCCAATCCCCATTGTTTTAATAGTTCTTATGGTGGAAGTGGCCAAATCAACATGGAGTTCCTTTTTAGTAGTTTGCTGACTCTTTGACATGTGTCATATCTTGTTACTTATTCTTTTGCATCATGATGAAGTGTTGGTAACCATAGGCCTACTAAGGATACCTTTCATGCTATGATTTTAGGTCCCATATGGTCTCTAGAAAGACCTTCATGTGCATCTTGAATTACATCTCTAGTATCCATTGGCCAAGTGTGAAGTTATGGCTTTAAATGCTAGCCTTATTCATTTGGCCAATTGCATGTCCATGAAAAATATTGTGGATTGGGACTCTTCAAGATTTTCCTACCACATTGGTACTGTGACAATTTGAAACAAGTGTGCATCTAGAAAGAATTTAGTTACCCTTTAAGATATTCATTAGAATTAATCCTAGAATGTTCATCAACTATAACATGAATTTTACCTAGTCTAACAATAGTTTTCATTGTGATCTCTTACAACCACATTAGACGTCTACTCACCCAACCCTGGATGATGAGATTATTAACAAGAAACAACAGTGCTTGATGATCCACATTGAATGTGATTGGTGTTGACAATGACTAATACTGGAACTCTTGTGCTACATAAACCATATATAGAGCATTTATTTTTGTAGTGCTATAATTCCTTTCTGTACTAGACAATGGTCTACAAGCAAATAATATTATGTGATTCTTTGACCTTGAGTTCTTACTTTGGACAAGGTAGTGCTAATTACAAGTCAAAAGAGTGTACGTTTATGTGAAACTATTTTGTCTAAACCTAGATATGCAAGGGTAGGTAGACTTATGAGGCACACTTATAATTATTTGAATGCTTGCACTTGTTCACTAGACCATACAAACATATCTCACTTCCTAGTTAACACATCTAGAGGGTGGGAAGCTTGGCATACTTTTTGATGAAGCATCTATTGTTACTTGACACGGCCTAGGAATGATCTTATCTCCATGATGTCTCTAGGTGTTTCCATATCAACAACCACCTATACTATATTAGGATCATTCTTTAATCCATCTTTGTAGACATTGTGATCAAGAAGGTTATCCTATGATATCATGAATCTGTAATTATTTAGGTATAGTACCAACTATGCTGCTCTACAACATTGCATGCACTTTATGAAGCCCTATAAGCGCGGTTCTTGATCATTTTAGATTGAATAGGCTTTAAAGCTGCTTAAAGACATCTTATTAAAGTTGTGTAAGGTGATCCTTTGAAAAGTAGCTAGAGAATAAAGGAATAAATGTCCTGTTTGGCTATTTTTTCAAATATGGAATTTGTGAATGAGATAGGAAATGGGTCTTTAGTTGTGACCACATTCAAACTTTTTGAAATCCTCAAAGGTGTTTATTTGTCTCAATTTTTGTTTAAAGGAAATAACTATGGAAGACATCCATTCAATCGTTTCCATTCTAAATATCATCCTTGCTTCAAGCATTCTTTCAATTTCCAGGTTTCCTCTTGGAATTTTGCTGCATAATTCTAGTTCATCTTGTATGGTCTTTTTTGCAATGATTGAGATCTTAGTATCAACTAAATTCTATAAACACATAGTTTTGATAGTTTTAGTTTGAAGTTTTTGTACGTCCATGTAAATACCTTTATTTACCTGTAATATTCTAAATGCTACTATTTTTAATGGTGGGTTCCAATAATTACTGTCATTAGTCAATCATCTCTTTTTGAGTTCATTCTTTATCATTTGGCTCTTTGACCAAGACTGCCACTACACCATTATATTCATATGTTCTCTTGATTTGCTTAATCTTGATACATATCACTGTCATCCCATTGATTCTTACCATCTTTGTGACTATCACAATAGCCCTCTAGATTTGTATCTTGACTACTATAACCTTAATGTTTTGGATTGTTGCTTTCATACATTCCCACTATCTCTAGGTATGTATTATTAATGCTCATTGTATCATAGTTTTAACCCTAGATTTTGTTGTCATAATGTTGTAATGACAGGTCTTGTAGTCTTGCTTACATCTCTATATTTTTCAGCATATAGCACTGTGTTTTCATCATGTCTTATAACATTGCTATCCTCTTCAATTTGTCTTCAAGAATTTTCATAGTTTTATTTGATTACTCTTTCAACTTAACACTGCATTATGTCCTTTAGAAAGAGTCTTCAAAATACTAATTAATGCTTGCTTCCTTTCACTGCCTTACAATGACTTGGGACCTCCCTTTTTGCTACTATTGCCTTGTATGACTTTTTTCATCTCTATTCTAGCATTGATTGTTCATGGATTCCCTGGCTCTCATTCTATCTCTCACTGCTCCGCGTGACTGTTTCTAACACATCTTCCCAACTCAATCACTGTTGTGACATTCCCATGCATGAAATACTGTTAATGAGACTGCAAATACTTATATATCTATTCCATGTGTCTTTAACATTTGAAAAATCAGAGTGATTGTCTTAGCATCAAACCATTCGTGACAAAACTTTCACTATCCAAGCCGAGACTTTAGATCAAGTAATACCTGACAATGAATCTTAGACAACTTAAATCATGAATGAAGTCTAATCTTAGACAACCTTAATTGGGGTTTTGAAGTTTAATCTTAATAACTATTTTAGTATTTCTTTTAAATGCTATTTATCTATTCGTTTACATAACTTGTCTATATTTATAAGTCAGACAACTTGTAAAATGTATAATTGTTGGCATGGGAATGAAATTGGATTGTTGTTGATGTTTTTTATTCTCATGGATAGGTATTGAAGCACTTTCATGAGAGATACAACTTGTTTGGATAGGACCTGGAGACTTTTGAAAAGGCGGGCAAGGAACTCAGAGTTTGTTGCAACGAATTTGAAGTCAGTGAGGCCATCTACAATGAATTCAGAGGTAATTCAAAACCCTCATTTCCGAAAGTAAGCTGATAGGAAATGTGGGCATGTTCCATTCTCAGTAGGTAAAATTCAAATGAATGTAATATAGATCTCAAAACACTGACTCATTATATCCTCTTCTTTCTATTATGGTCTCTACTAAAAGTGACTACTTTCAATAATGTTTTGGCATCTATGTTTTCATATTTATGCTTTTTTCTTTAAATCAAAAACTAAATTAATACTAGAATGCACAATATTACAAATGGATCAATGCCAAAGGTTGACTACGGATCAATATCATGCATATGATGAGAGAGTAGCTGATGTGAGGGACATTGACAAATATCCATGTCCATGTAAAAATTGTCTTGGTGGAAAGGTGAAATAAAAGAAATATCATTTATTGATATATGATAAGCTATGGGCATAGTGGTATAAGCCCTTGGGCTTACAATTATTATGAAGATATGATAGAATTGTAGATTGTGAGAGATGAAGAGGCAACAAACATAGATGAAGTGGCAACAAACATATATGAAGAGGTAAAAATGTTTGACGAAGGGTTTGAAGTTGATACAATGTTGAATGAGGGTCTAAACAATGATTGGGCCAAGTCAACGGAGGATTCTTTAAAGCCTATGTATGCTAATTGCAAGTTAAGTTATTTGACAAAAATCCTTCAAATTCTTAACTTGCAAGTGGTGCATGGTTGGACAAATGAGAGTGTAGATCAATTATTGGCATTACTAAGTTCATTGTTACCAGTTGACTCCACATTGCCAACAAAACAAAGTCAATGTAAAAATAAAATCATTAAGCTCGGCTTGGGGTATGAAAAAATCCGCACATGTGTGAATGGTTGTGTATTATTTCACAAAAATCTTGCAAATGAGAGTGAATGTCTGAAATGTCATGAAGCGAGGTATAGACAAGGGTTGAAATTAGTTGTTGTTCCTAGAAAGGTTCTTCACCACTTTCTGATAATCCCATGATTACTCTGAATGTATAGGTGCAGAGACATTGCTGAACTTATGCAGTGGCATGCCCAAAATAAGAGCCCTGATGGAAAACAATGACATGTTCTTGATTCTAAGACATGGATGGAATTTGATAATAGATGGCTTGATTTTTCTCAAGATCCCCATAATATAAGGTTGGGTTTGGCTTTAGATGGGGTGAACCCATTCTCAGATCAAAGTACTAAATGGTCAACTTGGCCAGTGTTTCTAATAAATTATAACTTGCCTCCATGGTTAGCAACTAAACCATTTTTCTTAATGTCAGCATTGATTATACCAAGAAAGAAAAGTGTGACTTAAGATACAATAAATGCTTATCTAGATCCATTATATCATGAGCTAATGGAATTGTGTAAAGGAATTAAAGCAATTCAATCTTTAAGGGATGGTCATGCAATCAAATTCACTTTAAGAGCTTCCTTATTGTTTATGATTTATGATCTTCCTGCATATGGCACATTGTCTAGTCTCTCTGTTCATGGATACCATGGATGTCCTACTTGCAACTTTAAGGATTTTGTGAGGCACTCAAGAATTTTGTGTAAGTGTATTTATTGTGGACATCATGCTTACCTTAAAATGGATCATCCATATCATCGACAAAAAACAAATTTCAATGGTCAAGAAGAGAATTGTGAAGTGCCATTTCTAATAACAGGTGATTACATTGTTGAGAATGGAAAAGAAGAATGTAATTTATTGAAAATGATGGGATTGCTGGTAGTAGATATGATCCATGTAATGAAAGTGGTGTAAAACGATTGTGCATATTATATAAGTTGCCATGATTTAAGGATATAGCCATTAGGCATACTATTGGCTTTATGCATATTGAGAAAAATATAGTTTATGCTATTATAGAAACTCTTTTTGGTGCTTTTGATACTATTTCATCACGTGAAGACTTTCGAGAAATAAAGATTCGTCGAAATATTTAGGTTGAAAAATATGATAATGAAAAATATAGAAAACCTAGTGCTCCTTATGTCTGGACAAAGGAACAATGTGCACAATTCTTATAGTTGATGTCTCAGAATCGCTTTCCCACTGGATATGTAAGAAGTAGCATCAGAAGCCAAACTAATATTAATAGCTTAAGAGGCCTCAAGACCCATGACTATCATGTCATAATCGGGAATATTTTACCTATTGTGGTAAATATATTAAGTTTGGAAAAGGGGCCAAGATTGGAAATTATAAGGTTGGGCCTAATATTAAAGAGAATGAGTTTACATGTATTAGATCCTTCGAAATTTGATAGTTTGAGGGAGGAGGTTGTTGAAGTCCTTTGTCTATTGGAATGGGAATTTCCACCAGCAATCTTTAACATTTCTATGCATCTTTTGATACATCTAGAATATGAACTAGAGCATTGTGGCCCAATGAGAACGAGATGGATGTATCCTATAGAATGATATATGAATGTTTTGAAAAAAATTGTCCATACTAGGGAAAAACCAGAAGGTAGCATGTCTAAGGGATATTCAATGCAAGAGGCCAGGCATTTTGTACAAAATATATGAAGGATTTTAAAAATATCAATTGACGTGTATGGTATCATAACGAAGATGAGAGAGTTGTAGGTGAATTATTAAAAGGTGATGGATGTCGCTTCAAGCTATTGTTGGAATGATGGATGCACAAGTGTCCTTGATGAAGCTGCAGTCTTCAATGGAGGACCTTTGCCAGGAAGAAATATTCAACCACATAGAAAGTATGATAATGGCATTCAAATAGAGATTCTATTATGATCTATCAGATATTTTTCAAAGAGTACATATGCCTGATTATATAGGCAAGTGCTAAACCTAGAATGCAAAGGATGTTGCCAAGTGTTCAAATCATACTTCATGTGAAAACAAGAAACCCTAACCAACTATCTAGGGAATGAAAACAAGATGGAGATAAGTTCTAGAAAAGAAAACTCATCTTCTAGAAGGGAATCTTATCTCAACAACATTATTAAATGATTAAATGCAACCTAGGACTAATATGATTAATTAAGACCTAAGTTAACTTATGCTAGTGTAATAAATAATTAATTACACTAACACCCCCCCATAAGTGCAAATTAGGGAGGAAATGAAAAATGCAATGATTATGCATGATGATGATGAGTCCCGGTTGATGGCCATTTTAGGTACCCATGTACATAGGATGAAAATGCAACAATCTCCCACAAACGGAGAAAAGGGGAAAACCCAGTGGGAAGAAAACCCCTCTCCAAAAAAGGAGATAAAATGCAAAAGGTGATGATTGCAGGACTCAACATCATCCCCCCAAGGAAAACAACCATCACATGGATATAATACAATCAATGGCCCCCCATGGGAGGGAAATAGAGAGACAATATAGCCCCCATAGAAAATGTGATCACCTGCAAAAAAGGTAAGTGTTGTAGACAAAACATGATCCAATGTTGACAAACAACTTGTCTCCCTTTCAGAAGAAACAAAACCAGGTGCAAGTGCAGAGATGCTTCCCATTCCGGATAGGAATTGAAGGAAGGAAGGATGTATATGAATGTTGATGATTTCTCTAAAAGTTGCTCATGTTTTTCCTTGCCTGATGAAGATGAAGATGCCACAATCAAATCAGGTACATACCCAATCAATGAAGAAGGTAAAAAATTAGGACGATGTGGAAATGGATGCTGAACAAGATCCAAAGACAGTGATGGTTTGACAACAGGAGTGCAATGGCTGTCATCAAACAGGAGAGATATCCCCTCAAATATGTCCTCCAAATCTGAAATGTGAGACTCCACAAACAAGGATGCAATTTTTGATAGATAGGAATCCCAATCAGGAAGACAATGAGATACTGATTGTAATGAATCATTGGACATACTCAATGAATCACTACCATGAGAAAATTCCTATTGAATAGGAATGATAGGAGCCTCAATCAATGACTTTGCACATGGAATCACTAAAAGTGAAGGTACATCAACTGTCTCTGATGGAGAAGCAGGAGCATCAAAAGAAACCTCTTCATCCTCATCCTCATATGAAGATTCTAAGTATTCCAAATATGCAAACTCCCACATAGAATCTGCATCATAGGGTATCCTGTTTGAAAGATGAAGAGGCACAAGACAATCTGAAACATGATCATCTGGGAATGGCTAAATGTCATGATCTCCATGTATTCCAAATATGCAAACTCCCGCATAGAATCTGCATCATAGGGTATCATGTCTGAAAGATGAAGAGGCACAAGACAATCCGAAACATGATCATATGGGAATGGCTGAATGTCATGATCTCCATGTATCTCCCAAATTTTAGTCCAAAGAGTGAGAGGGCAATCACAATGATCAACACTTTTCAAAGTGGAAACATCAATATGCATTGCAATGACTCCTAAGACATGATCCCTTTTGCAATTCCAAGCAAATTTCTTACTGTCAGTACTAGGAGGGGGAACAAGATTATACAAATGCGGCAACAAATGAAGCCATCGGAGATGTGTGATGATACCATTTCTCCATTGTTTGTAGTTTCCCCATTTCAACATGATCAAAGCAAGATGAAATGAAAACCCCATAATGAACTATGAATGATCTCCAAGATGAAGATAAGTTCTAGAAAAGACAACTCATCTTCTAGAAGGGAATCTTATCTCAACAACATTATTAAATGATTAAATGCAACCTTGGATTAATATGATTAATTAAGACCTAAGTTAACTTATGCTATTGTAATAAATAATTAATTACACTAACAGCTATCATATCAAGAAAGAAGTGCAATACATGCCTTTATTCTTCAAAACACATATTCATTTGATAAGTGGCACATGTAAAAAAAAATTACACAATAATTTATTTACTCAATTGCATTTACACATTTATATTATTAATTTTACTATTTGTATGTCATTATTCAATGTAGAAAATATGAAGAAGAGAATCAAACCTGGATGCAACATCGACCTCAAAAGCGCAAACGTCATAATTTGATTAGAGGTGATTCTTTTCCAAAATTTTAAGAATGGATTGCTAATGCAATCAGTGATGCAAAAGAAGAAGTTCAAGATATAACAACAGAGGAAAGTGAGCTTTCACAGCCTCCACATTTATGGGCTATTCATTTTAGTGGAATGTGGGACTATGGTAGTCATTTAAGAGTGGAAGAAAAAGACAAAGGAAAGATAAATTGTGATTGTGTTGTTAGTGCTGAATTTCCTCATGAAATTGAGAATACATTTTATGTTGGATTCATCCAAGAAATTATTCAAGTGGATTTTGGTGAAAATAGTCCTATATTATTAAAATGTAAGTGGATCTGACCATCCATAGTACAATTTGATGAGTATGGATTTGTATGTGCAAATACATGATAATTTTTATCAGAGACAAATGAGTCGTATGTTTCCCCTCTTCAAATTAACCAATAATTTCTAATTGGTGATGTAAGAAGCCCAGGTTGGTCACATGTCATTCAAACAGAGTCTCATTCGAAAAAAAAATTCATGGAAGTTGTTGATGTAATGCCTAATGGGAAATATGTTAATTTACAAGAAACATTTGAAGAAGTGGATGAAGACAATGAGGAATTGTTTGAAGAAGATATTTTGATTACCAATGAAGAAATTGGGAGAGAGAAAGTATTGCATGTCAAAAATGAGGATGAGGAATAAAATCAAGTAGATGCAGACATGAGTGATCAGGATTATGATCTTGCTAGCAATGCAAATGATTATTGATGAGCCACATTTTTTGACCTTTTATTTAAGACTTTTATGTTGTTTTAAGACTTTTTTATGTTTTAAGGACATGGACCTTAAAACTAATACCTATTTCAAAGATTTAATGTTGAACAAAGTTTCTATATGAATGCAATATGAATATGTTTTCATATAAAAATGAGGATGCAATATGAATATGTTGTCATATATACAAGTTGTATGCAATATCAATTCAATATGAATATATTTTCATATATAAATGAGGATGCAATATGAATATGAATATGAATGCAATATGAATATGCATACCATCATTGCTTTACTTTGACAATGATCTTTTCTTGACATCTCCTCTGGATCATTGCTTCCACTGTCATGACAGGATGTTATAACAGTCCTTGACCACTGTACTTTGACTCACTACTATGATTGTTATAATGCTTGTACTATTATGATGCATTTTTATTACAACAAAACCTTCACTCATTAAGTATGTGATGCAGAGGTAGGGGTTGTTCAAAGTTCTCAATCTATTAGGACACTGGTTTTGTACTCCATCACTTAGACACTACTTAGGTTTTGTGGCTTGGACCTTCTTTAGATTTTGGACCAATATATTAGGTTATTGTTCACATACATGTTTAGGTAGTGACATCACAACAAAAGACCTTTGGAGACCAACTTCAATGTCATACACTCATCCTTTGTATTTAGGACTGTTCTCATTCATTTGTCAAAATCTCTTTGTTTCTTCCATTGTCATTTCACATTACTATTTTTTACTATCTCTCAATGTCATTCTTCATTGTATTGATAGTGTTATATATCATTGTGGTCACAATCATGACTATGACTATTGCAACTTATTATTTCACATACATTTCTGCATCATTGTGTATACACCATCAATGTCATTTCTTTTACATTACTGCCTTTTTCATTCACTTTCTTCTCGAAACTATTTACTGCTTTTATATATGTTCTTTATCACTATCATTTTTCTAGCATCCTTTATAAAAGCCATCATTGAAGCATTGTTAAACATTGTTTCTATGTTTTCTTTTACACTTTTTTACTAAAATAACATTGTCTTCCCTACATATGGAATTATCTTTAGCCCTATTTTATAATATTATTGTATACCATTGCCTTGTGAACTGCTTTGGCATTGACTGCTCACTTCCATGAAAGTATTTATCAATGTTGTCCTCATTTCTTGGATCTTTCACCCACTATGGCACTCATTTCCTCACTAATATGGTCTTTTGTTGTCTATTCCTTCACTGTTTATAGCAGCAGTATACAATCCTTGATGATTGATCACTATGGAACTCATTTCCTCACTGATACAGTCTTTTTTTCTCTATTCCTTCACTGTTTATAGTAGCAGTAATGTATGGCCCAACTTTCTGATTTACATGCATGGATAACCACATCTTGGTGTTCTAAAATCAAAGATACAATTGAAATCCACCCTAGAGTTAAGAGTTCTTCATACGAAAGATATATCTTATATTCTAGAACATAGCCCTTGGTACTAGGGAAAAAATGTTTTGTTGGTTAAAACTTGTTTTCCAAGTTCAACCCAATTACTAAGTCATTTGAATCATTGTAGGTATGGTTAATTCTACCATATCCCCATACAATTCTGGGTCAAAGCTTGCTTCCAAGGTATAGGTAACAATTTAGGCAGATTTTTAAAATTAGATCCAAAAAGGAATGGTCTGATTCACTCAACCAGTAAAAAACAAATATACATATTATTATGTAATTTCACGTATAGCCAGCATGAGCTAAAAAATTTCATCCAGAAGTCATATAGGATGCCATCTTTCACAATTCTAGGCTCCAACTATACCTTATATCATGTGGCAAATGAGCAATAAAGATCAACCAAGTTACTTGAAATATATATCATAGTATAGGGTTTATTCCTCTAATATTCTTATAAGATATATATTTGTGTTCTAACCATTCTTTAAAATTTTATTTCTATTATTACTTACATATGCAACTTCATAGTGTTCTCAATTTACAACGCATTGGACACAAATGTCAATCACTTTTCTACATTGGCCAACCATACAAGTCAAATTTTAAATGAAATCAAACTCAGATACAATCACACTATGAGCCAAAAAAATAGATCATTGTTACATTCTTTGACTCAAGTTTTGGGGGTACTGCTTCGTGATAGAAATCTGGAATGGGATTTTCCTTAAATGAGAGGCTTTTCCTCATCTTCTTCAACTGCTCTTCCTGTTGGTCCAGTAATGTTTTGTAAATTTTTTTTAGCATTCTAGAAGCATGCATTGAAAGAAATTTGGCCAAGCAATAATGTCTATAACCTTAAATTAAGTAAATGCTTGCAAATGCCAATAACAATGTAGGCGAAAGGTTCTTTTTCATGAAATGATGACCAAAAGTATGAAAGAAAAAAAAGATTCTATTCATCAAGATGATCAATATCACACATCATTTTGAGAAAGATGAAACACCTCTTACCTTTGTCTTTGCTTGTAATTTCCACTTTTCCTCTTGCTTTGCATGGAGTTTCTCCTCTAATTTTGTGTTAAACTGAGCAATTGTATAGAGAAAATAAAGACAATATTTACAAAGGAACAATCAATCAACAAAATATAAAGGATAAGACCATTACCATCTTCCAAAAATATACCCCGAGAATCCAAACATATCAACAATATGAGTGCATTCTTTACCAGTATAAAAGCTGTAATTTTCAAAGAGGTTGTGTGATTAATTGCAGAAAAAACACATACAGGAAAATACACTATATGGTAAGACATGTCAAACATAGTGTAATTTGCAAATTCAAATGAATAATTGTGTGCCAGATTGGATGTGTGTAAAATTAACTTCTTTCATTGAGTTTTTAAGCTGTCATTTGGCCTGCCCAGTTTCTCTTTGATTAAGATCTTCAGAACATAGTTAATAAATTTTTTAATTGAACTATGAATGAAAACATTATTGCTAAAGATTTGATGGATTGATTCAAATACATTGCTAAGTTTTTTATGCAACTGGCATTTTTGTAGGGCACCATTATTTAATATCCATTGACTGAAATACCCACAACATCTAATGACTGTTGTTGTTTGCAATGCTTTAGACTTCCTACGTGTTTTAATGACTGTTCATTAAAACAGAGACTTCATAAACTTGTATTTATGCAATTTTTGTTACGGTTAATTATCTCTGTGTCAAGTTTCTAATTTATACATTATTGGTTTTTTGGACATCAAGAAATGAGGAAAAATAATTTAAGGCACAAATTAGATGATAGTGATCATAATGCTGAAATTCTAGTGACAAATTATGAGCGCTTTCATGAAGAACGAGTGGCCAAGAATTATGAATATTTATCATGTCTTGGTTTGACAAATAGGCAAGTTGTAAATCCACTAATTAGTATATTATTTGTTTAATATTGTTTAATGAAATTTAATAGGAAAGAGCTTTATGTATATAAGAAATGATATGATTTTTTTTTGTTTTATAGGAAAGAAAAAGAGTGTAGAGAAAATGTAGAGAAAAAATAGAAAGAAAGTAAAGATATAGTGTTGTCAGCTCATAGAAGCCAACGCTTAAAGGATGTGTTTGAAGTGAAATCTACGAAGACCAATATTGATCTACCTACTTATGCCACACCTGATGTGGCCAAGGAGCATGAATTTCCGGTTAATGAAAGTCATGAAGAGAGTCCTCTTGCATATGATGTGCCTCAGAGTGCACTTGTTGCATCTACAACTTTTGATAGAATTAGTGGATTAGCTAGAAATATTGGTAGTGGTTCAACAGAAGATGTGCCTGCTTTTGTTAAAAGACTAATATTAAGTCAAGATTTATACAGATCTACAGAGAGGAATACAAAAGAAAGGATATTAGAAGGGAAGAATCCATTCTTGGTTGAGGTATCAAGAGATGGTGAACCCATTGGGAAAAATTCTACAAGGTGGGCCTAAGAGTTGGGCGTAATATGTAGGGCCCATTTGGATATTTGCAAATCAAATTTTGCAGAGCAAGATCCACAAAATTTGGAATATGTTATACAAAAAACGGAAAATGCCTTTGAAGTTCTATTGGTGGACAAATCTCTAGAAAATATTACAAGCACAAGATGAGACTTCTGATGAAAATTTTTAGATACAATTGCAGAAAACAATCATGGAGGGAAAAAAGAGGTTAGACTCCACTCTATCTCCCAAATAGTGGGAGGCATTGAAAGAAAGTATGCATTCTAAAGAATATTTGACAAAGAGTAACCGAGGCAAGAGAGCAAGAGATAATGTGAGGGCTGAATATACATTTGGCCAAGGTGGGTTGCAGGCCAAAATGGATAAATTTGGAGTAAGTGTATGGATTTTTGTTTCAATTTACATTGTGTTATTTATTTCAATTTTTTATTGAACTGACTATATGTTGAAATTGAAATTGTATTTTAGGTGGAAAGCAATAATAGAGAAGCAGGTGTAGAAGATACTATTAATTATATGGCAGCACTAGATCATACTAAATCTAAGAGTAGTATGAAGTGGAAATCTAGTTTTTCAACAGAGATTTCACAGCCATCTATTGAATGCATAGTAAGAACCTCTCCAATTCATGTCAACTCAAATGAAGAGTACCAACATATAATGAGTTTCTTACATGGTCTCATTGAGAAACTTTCGTAGTTGGCTACCTTTTTTAAGCCTATAGTTTCTGCATGGAATGACCATAATTCGACGGATTCATATCAGGTAAGAGGCTATCCCTCAATATTTTGATTCTCAACTATATCATATTTATATTGTATTCTAAAGATGTATGCAAATGTCATAAATATTTTCCACAACACGCCTTTATAAAATTACTCTCATGATCTCCAGGAAAAGTATTACGATCATATATATTATAGTGAATCTATGAAATTTTTCCTTTTGTTTCATTGAAATCCATTGTGGCTGTCCTAAATGTTGTGACTGTGAGTTTTATGAAAAAATAACTATGAGATCAATGAATGATCTACTCTGTATTTTCATTGTTCTTCTAACTCATGACTCTCTTTAAAAAATATTTGGTGATCTTTGTTATAACAACATCATTAAATCACTGTTCAAAGACATTCATCCTTAACACTTGTCATTATCACCTCTTTGTAGAAGAATTTTGCAACCCTCTGTTTTAATGTTGCACACTTTACAATTGCTTTGCATATTTCTAATCATTGTCAATTATGATCACTATTTGCAAAGAACTTTTCTTTTGCTGCATCTACAAGTTTCTTTTTTTCATAAGGTAGCATGAAAGGGTCCCTAACACTCAAACCAATTGGAACTATAAGGATGTGATCCAAGAAAAAGAGAAGTATGCCCATGATAATCATCTTACCCAATATAGGCTCCAAAGAAAGCATCAACAAGTGGCATCCAAAAATAGTTAAGTTTTCCTTGTCCTTAAGATCTCCAATAGTCTTCAAATATTCAACTGTATTTTGAACCGAAAGTGGCTTTGGTGGTTGTAAAAATATTGACAAGAATTCTACAATGCTTCTAAGCTACAATATTTTAATTTGTAAACAAAGAGAATGTAAATATGTTCTCAGAAGCTTTGGTAATTGATACTCTTCTAAAGCATCATATACACATCTTGGATAAATATGATAGAATTCATGTAGTTGAGCATGACCAGCTTGACCTCTCCTTTTATTTTTTCAATGCATTTTATCTTCAACCACATGCATTTGGTGTCTAAATCCATTCTTGGAATCCAAACTACTTCTTCTAGAGAGTAATGTCTGCCAAGCATCTTTTGATACATTTCTTTCAAAGTTGAAGTTTGTGTTATGTTAATCGGTGTATAATAATAGCATTTTTCCTTGTAGGTGGTTGACTTGCACCCATTGTTTGTTCTTGAGAAGAAGAAATTTTTTTTCTATAGTCACTAATAATTCTCTCAACAATCTCTCAGGGTTATGATTAGGAAGCTAACCTCATTGAGTAGATAAAATATACCTCCCTACACTCTAAAAAAGTTTATTCCCTTTTCTTGCAAACCATTTGTGGTACATAAGACATATTGGAAACACATATGATTTTGAAGAGTTGAAAATTGGATTCCAGCCGCTAGACATTTATTTCCAGCAGTTCCCATATTGCGGGTTTAGTGGAACCAAAACTAATGATTAAGATGAGTGCAGTCTCTGGCTAAAGAGAGGATGAACAAAAATGGATGTTGATGTGTGTCAATGATAACTCTTTCTTTCCTAAAGAGCTTTGATATTGTAGTTTTGAACAATAAATAACTATGACTTTCCTGAAATTTTCCTATTACCACTACCAGATGCTAGTCATCCTTCTCCCTTTTCATTTCCATCCATAGTTGGACCATCCCTTCACTTCCACTACTATCAAGGAATCCAATTGATAGTCACACGGGCTCTCAATAGGTTTAGTGCAAAGTTTTAAAGGAAATTTTAGAGAAATTTCCATGATTGTTTGATAACTCTCTATGACCCTATAATAGTTGGATAATACTGAAATAAGACTAGAAACCCTTAACATCATATGATAACCTTTGGGTGTACCTAGAAGCTCCACAAGGAGAATACTTGTGGTCTTCAAATCTATTAAACTGGAAGTGTGGGAGGTATCTCAAGAGTTAGAAGCTACATTCCCTTTCTTCAATATTTTGAAAACCATCCTGATGCCTTCAAAATTCACCTCCAATAGAGACAAAGCACTAGCACTCTCCCTTCACATGGAGCTCTCTTTCAATATTTCTTTTTATCCCTATACTTGGTGCTTAAACAAGAGTTTTTACTTTTGTTTTACTTATGGCATTACCTTCCAACGTGAGCTTTTTCATGCAATCATGAGATTTTATTTTCAATTTTGCATGAAAACTTCCTATCTTTTAGTTCTTCGCGAGGAAACATAACTTGGCAAGCTTAAAAGGCGAGATGGGTGCTGGAATATTGGTTTGACATATAAATGGGTTTAACATCTTATAGATTTTATAAGATATATTGGAAGGAAACAACTTCCTTTGTTATCTCCTTCGTTTGAATGGGTTTTCACTGTATGTTGGAAGTGATCTTTTGAGTGCCTTAAGAAATATTTTCATTACCTTTCTATGTACCTTTGGGATGAAATCTATTCATTTCATATGTGTATGTCTTTATGAGTGGTACCTTCACTACTTAAAAGGATATACTCACTAATTCTCAAAGGGATACACTTATTTATAACTGAAGTATTTCTGATTAGAAGGCATTTGAGATACAACACACATGATCAGATAAACAAGTACAGAGGGCCAATCAAACTATGATAGTCTCTTCGAAGTCTCAGGCAATCCTGGGATTTCTTATTAAACTATTACTATGGTCTTGCCATGCATGCTTTTCGGACATTATGTGGTTGAAAATGTAGGTTATCTAAGAATTAGTTCAAGACTTTTCTTACTATCACTCAGTTGTAAGCATGTTATGGCTGTTGTTATCAAGCTATCATGGTTGTTACTCTTTCCACTTGTTATCAACCTCAAAAGGAGGCATACATTTAAATTATCATAGCATAGATACTTGACGAAGGATTAGAAGAAATTGGCATCATTTATTTTAGCTTTTCAATGACTTGTCACGAGAAATTCCATTTTTCCCACCTTGCTAGATTTGAGGTGTGACAAAAATACTATTAATTAACTTACTCTTATTGTTATTTTTTATTTGTTGAGATCTTCATAATTGTCTTACTCTGTATATTTTTATAGCTACTTCTTACTATCAAGGGTGTGTATGACTGTGGCCCAATGACAGAGACCTATAGCATGCTACCCTTTGCCTTGTATAACTTAGGATATTCATGAAATATGACTGTATACTATGACTTTTGTGCTTGGAAAGGCTCTGTCAACTATTTTTAAATGAATTACTCCTCATCTAGATATTTCTTTTTGCTTGATGGTTAAACTACATGCAGATCAATTTTATTAAAGTAACACGAAAATATAAATTCCTTGATGTCAACAGAGCTGTCGATATTGATAGTAATCAGGATGAACTAGTGAACAAGAATGTGCAACACAATCACAATTGTGTTGAAGTTGAGGTAATATAATAGTTTTTATGGACAAAAATTTATAGCTTTTGCATTCTTTACTTGACTTATATTAACTTTGCATGATAATTAAACCACATGTAGAGCAATTATATGAAAGCAGAACAAAAAGGAAAAGACCCTATCAATAGAGCTCTCGGCAAAGCTACACAACTTCAAGACAATGTTGACAGTGATTATGTTGAATTCGAGGAGTATGTGCATGATATTTATAGTACTAGTGGTTTTGAACTTGAGGTGAGTGCTATGAAACGTAACTTTTCCTTGATTCTAAAACCCTTCATGTATTAATGACTGTTATGATCCCAAACAGTGAACAAGCTTATAGAATAGTGAATAGACAACTAAAACATTGAATGTAACCTGTAGAAAAATCATTGTACCTACTTTATCACTTTTCAGTGGGGATTGCTGGCACTTCAATACTTTATGATGCTTGACTATGTTTTAGGGCATTGTAATTGACCTTGTCAACATCTTGAACTTGGGGTGTTGCTTCTTTCATTGGATGATACCTGTTGTTCTTTCTTTCACGAATCTGCTGTTAACTCTTCATTATGGTTGTTATTAAAAAAAAAAATCTTTTGATATTCTTGCCTCTTTCTCTTAATGTCTTCTTGCTAAACTTAGTAATGATATTTTCTGTTTGATCCATTAAACTCACTGTTACAGCCATAAAACTCATTGCCCTTGCACTAAACTCACTGCTACAGCCATGAAACTTGCTACTACAACACTTGGGATTGAACCAATTGTTCATGCTCATCAATTTTCTCGTAGAATTATGTTTGACCCCTTTCATTGATTAACTCTCTTCCCTTAATATCTAATTCCCATGTCTAGAACACACAGACATAAGCAAACACACCCCCCACCCCCCAAATACATATGCACAACCACAAGCATCTGCAAGCACACATGTGAACTTAGACAGATATACATGTGACCTTAGATGCACACACATCTCTAGAAACATGCACACTAATGCACACACCCTCACATGTGCACACACATACACACATGTATTCCAACATTCTTGTTACATATCTACTCGTCCTATAACTGGAATGTAATTTCTTGCATACTTTCTTAGCCACCAACCTAGTTGATACAACTAGTATTAGAGATAGCTACAAAGGAGCATTGTGTGATTGATGAGACTTATAAGAAACTATGAAAGAATAAGGCTCACAAAGCAAGAGCTTTAGGCCTAGCAATGAGGTTCTACTACATAGAATAATGAAAGAGACTATAACATCAAAGCCTTAAAGAAAAAAAATAAAAGTGCAAAACAAAACAAGATTAACATCTATAAGTATGAAGGAAAGGCCATTTAAACTAGTGAGCAAGGTCTAGGACAAAATTTTCATCAAATATTGTAATGTCCCTTTCCTCAAATTTATGATGAAAACAAGTTTGCAGCATAACAAATTTCACCAATTTGTATCCAAATAGAAACAATTAATCATACATCACAACACTTATAATTATCCAAATAATCACATAGATTTGCACTGAATGAATCAAAATCTAGCAGCAATAGATGTTAACTATTATCAAATCTGTACAACCATAGGACTGTTATAACAGTCATTAAATCAGCAATAAACAACATTTACAAATATGCAACAATTAATGGACTCAAAATAATAAAAAATCTAAAGCCAACACATACACAACTCAGTATTTTGTACAATTTTTGCAAAAATGTTTCATAACATGGCTTGGTAGGTTAAAGACAATGTTTAGAAGGAGCTATGCATGCTATCACAACATAAACTCTAACCTTAACTAATTAACACAAGTTATGACCTACAAACAATCACACTTTCTACTCAAAGGAAAAGAGAATAGGACATAAATCAAGGGAAAAATATATCACCACAAGACTACATCAACTATGTTAAGAGATTTTGCACAATGAACAACAAATGAAAAGGTAAAATGACTTATTTTATTGATCAAAAAGTGTTGCATACAGCTGCGTAAGCTTGAAAATGGAGTTACAATTGTTGTCCTAGAATGAAAGAACTCAAGAAGGTTACAATCAGTAGCTAAGAGAGAAAAGAACTAACTGAAAAATGCTTCTAAAGCTTGCTTTTAAGCTATTCAACAACTTACAAGAGAATAGGAACATGTGCTTTCTGATTCAAACCTCCCTTGGTCGTCCAAAACAAAAACCCCTACTTTGCATCCCCTTAACAAGCTCCAAAAGGTTGTTTGAATGCTGAAAAAGTCATCCCTTGACCTCTTCTACCATTAAAGCACTTAAAACAACTCATAAATGCTTGGGAATGCCTCAAAACTGAGTCAAATCTGCCCTAGATATTTTCCATTTTTTGCACAACTCAATCAACATCCTAGATGCTCTCCAACTGCTCATTACTCTCCAAACTGCTTCTTGCATAATGATAGGGCATGTGGGAAAGTTTGAAACAACCAAAGAGAAATTCAAGGGTTGAATTTTTCCATTTGTCTTATGTCTTAAAGCTTCTTAATGATTTTTCCACCGTTCTTTATAGACTGCCATGATTTCTTTGTCTTCAAGAATGTCACTGTATTCATTTTGGCCTAACCAATTATCATATCATATTAGCCTTTTACCAAGATGTCTTCAAACAGGGCACAGTAGACACATGGTACAATTTTTTGCCTTGAATATATAACCTCCTTTTCCACTGTCTATGACTTCCTAAACATCAGTGGAGAAGAATCCTAAATAAGACAATACTGCCATAAAACCATCAGCACTTGAAAAAATTGAATCCACCTGACAAACTTTTAATGAATCTTGCTATGGACTGTCATCTAAGAATTTGCATAAGACAGATTTGTCTATGATGAAGTTTCTTTGTATTCTCTGCTACTACATAGTCCTCTATAATACATGCTCTACTCCATTTAGATTTCTATGACAGTCCCTCTATTCTAGATTGTGATTGTACGTCCTTTATGAGACTGTCATCAAACCTCACTATCATCTAAACTCAACTATCAATATGGATTGTCATACATTCTATCTATGCATTTGGTTATTACCATTGTTCAAAAGTCTTATGTAATTCTCATTATTATTATCATCCATTCTCTTGATAGATAGCGCTCTAGTTGTTTTATTGTCTTCAATACTTCTATGGCTTTGGTAGCTGTCCCTTTATCATTGTATGCTTCCCTATGACTATCTCATGGTCTGTAAGAATAATCTCAAACTATCATCTGAGCTAAAAGATTATAACCATGCTACATCTTAATACAAATAGAAAGCAACATAGAATATGTAACAACATCTAGAAAAAGACCCCCTTATTGCATCTACTCAAACAAACTAAAAGCAACTTCAACCCTCATATTGTGGCTGCATAAGCTTTGGATTTCCCTTTTATACTTTCCGAGGTCTTCATATCACTGTGAAAGACTTAAGCAAAGCAATGTCTTGGTAACTGTCATCAAAACTGTCCTTGAATGTCCTCCTCCACATGGTCACAAACTTTCTATCGCAGGGGATATCCTTTTGAATCTTTTATGTCACTTATGTGGTGACCATCTTCCTTGGCATAGAGACTACAGTTATGAACATTGTGCCCTCTGTCCTACACTCTTTTGTGAAATTGTTGCTCACAAAGTGTCTTCTCATATTTGTCCTTCTAAAAAATCATAATCTTGACTGTCATCTCATCACTCCTTAAAAGATTATCCTCTGAAAATGTCAAAGACTGATTGTGCCAGGGCAGTAAGGCAGTTTGTCTCCCTTCTAGCTTGCATGAACTATGCAAAGTTTGAGAATGTATTTATGTATTCTTCTTTAAAGGCCTTTGCCTCTAACCTTTTGCTTGGGATTTTGGCTCATGGAATGGGAGAAAGATCTATGGCCTTCTCCTTCCCCTTATGGATACCTCCCTTTGCCCTACAGGAGACATGTTCAGTTCCTTATCAAATTTGTTTTCATTAAATCCTTTAATTTGGATATTGAATAACCAAAATGACTAGCAGATTTGTGGTAGTCATGTAGCATCTCCATTCCTAAGGAATATTTTTTGATTTTCCTTTTGCAAAAACCTTCAATCTATCCAATGATTGAATGCCATCTCTAGTGTAACCTTGCATCACTATCTCTCTCAACTGTCATATCCATTTGGTCAGTGGCTGCCACATAAAATGCATTATCATATAGTGGATATTGTTTACTTGACCAATCAAGTGATTGATATTGCTCACCTTCTTTTTTGCTAGTGAACAAAGTTGTGTTTCTATCACATTGCTATGATTGCCCTTTCTTGTGACTTGCTTGATGCCTCCTCTTGACGCCCATGATGATGACTGTCCTTATTTTTCTTAAAGACTGTCATTCTTGACTACATTTTGGTGAATGATGACAGTATGTATTAACAAACTTGGCATCATCATAGTCTTAAGAGTTGTGACTTTCTACTCTGGGTATCATTCATGCTACTGTAAAACACTTATTGCATATCAGTGTTATCCTTTAGCTCTGTCTTTCTCTTCATAGGAATTGCCATTAGATCCCATTGTCCTTTATCTTGATAGAAGCACAAACTAAAATGAGCCAACATTACCTTTACTAATTGTCCTTGAGGATTGTAGCATCAATGGAGGTCATAATGTATTTCTCAATCTACTTATTAGCGAACTCCCTCTCTGCATTTTGACATGATAATGGGTTCAGACTTTTAACCTCGTCATACCTTAGCAAAATATGTTTCATTCACCAAAAATACCTTAAGTTTCTTGGCTTGTCCTAGCTTCCTTTCCTGTGTCATATTGTACGCTGCCCTTTGTTCATTGTTTACCTTTGCAAATCTGAGAGATATTGAAGACACTTTGGTAACCAATCATCATGACAGTCCCTTTCCATATGACTGTCACAACTCTGTTCCCTTCCATTGCTAAATAATTCAGTTTATAGTGAGATAAGAGAGAATCATTATGCCCATTCAATAAGCTCTGACTGTCAATTTTTTTTATGTTGCCTTCTCACCATCTAAATCACCATGTTTTTAAGGTGATCACAACAATTCTTTTCAGTATCCAACATGAAGTCTTGAAACAAGTCATTCTCTAGACAATGTTAAAATCCTTTATGAATCCTGCATGCCTCTCGTATTCAGTTTTTTTAATAGATCCTCCTTTATAAACCATACTTTCATGCCATGAAGATATCTTGACAAGACCCTGTTATGCAATGAGACTGTATTGCTCTCTGTATCTTTAACTCCTATCCACAAGACTGTCCAACACCTCTTGAAAACATTGTTATCTACTATAAGATGGATCAGACCCCCTACTGGAGATTGATAAAGAGATGCTGCTGCATCCAAGATGGTGAAATAAAACTCTATAGGATTTCATGGCAGTTTTCCTTAACCTAAATGCTTCATACAAACTATTCCCAAACAT
This sequence comes from Sequoiadendron giganteum, assembly GCA_007115665.2. Classification (NCBI taxonomy): domain Eukaryota; kingdom Viridiplantae; phylum Streptophyta; class Pinopsida; order Cupressales; family Cupressaceae; genus Sequoiadendron; species Sequoiadendron giganteum. Next base: position 380,831,900 of record CM021100.1, on the reverse strand, counting down.
AGCTTTTCGTGATATTGAAAAGGCAACAGGAATAACTACATACTTGGTATGCATTTCAAATCACTAAAACTGAATGTAAGTTATTGAGAACAGTATAACTCACGTTAATGATCTCCATTGAAGTACTCAAGCCCTAACCACCATAGAGAAACTTGCAAACTGTTATGAACAAGACTTGTAACGTGGTAAAACCCTAACAACATGACATTATCTATGAATAGACTCCTTTTCAAGATGAAACTTCCTCCAAACATACATGCACGTATCTTTGAAAATATTAAAGCCTTTTTGGAACTTGACAAGATAATATCTCTTGAAAAGGTCAATGGGTTAACAAACTAAAACCACCTTTTTTTTTGCTTTTTCACATCAAACTCAACTTTCTAGAAGGCTATTTTAAAATCAAAAGAGTGAAAATAGTCTAAGAGGACTTGCTCAAAGCAAAGCCAAAGCATTTATTCTCTAGCACATGAATATGTGAGCCTTTTATAGATCTGTGTCCCCTTCTCCCACATTTGATAACTTAAAGGGATTCAAAACATAAGCTACATAACTCCTCATACCAGAGAACTGTGACCGTTATAAATTGTTAAACCAATGAGCATAAATTAAACATAGCCCTTCTTTCATAATAAGAATATTATTAAGTATAATTATACTATACTTATTAATATTCTAGTTATTGTTTTTATTTTTTCATCTTCATTTTTTTCTTATTGTATTTTATTTTATTTATCTTTTCTCTTGATCCTTTTTGCTTTCTTCTCCTATTTTTGTGTTTCTCTTTTTCTTTTAAATATTTTTTTAATATTTAATACTTGTGCATGCTTATATGATAATACATATTTAGTTTTGTATTGAATATATATATATATATATATATTCAATACAAAACTAAATATGTATTATCATACAATTTAATACAAAACTATATATGATAATACATATTGTTTTGTATTAAATATATACTATAACACACACACATATATATATATATATATATTTTAATTTTCTAAATTCATTTTTTGTATTTCTTTTTTCTTTTTTCTTATATATTACTTTGAGTATTTTAGTTTCTCTTCGTTAAGAATTTACGTTGTTTTTTGGTTTAATATATAGATCTTTAATTTTTTTTATTTTTTTTTGTCTTTTTGTCTCTCTATTAAATATTATTATTATTACATTTTTTTGCTTAGATTCTTTAATGTTTAATATCTTTCATTTGACATTATTTGAGCTTGTCCTTATTTTATTTCCGTCTTTTTCTTTTAAATTGTTTTAATTTTATCAAGTTTATTGCTTGTTGTCTCTTGTTGGCTTTGTATGAATTTCTCTCTTGTCAAGTTGTTGCCCTCTTGTGCCTTGTTTCACATGTAACTCCTTCTCACTCCTCCCCTTCTCATACCTTTTTATGCTTGTCTTGGTTTGCATCTTTTAATTCTTTCCTTGTGCTCTAATTTTCATCCTGATGATGGATCACAGAGTGTGATCTGAAACATTGATGCAAAAAATTAACACAGATGCAAAAAATTAACACCCAATCGAATCCAAAAATATTTTACAATTAAAGACAATGTTTTACATGAAACCCTACCTTCACTTCCATTTTGCTTTGATTCTTCAAACATATCTTAATTTTGAATGTTTTTTTCATTGATACCTTCTCCATGCTCTTACATGTTGGAAATCACTTCTTTGTTCTATTTCTAAGACAATATTTTAAAACCTTTGGTTACTATTGCTGCATACTCTTTATTATTTCAATTGCTCAATATAGCACTGCCATGTCTTCTTGTCAATGGTATTTTATTATGAACACTTCTAAATCCTTTTATTGTTAAAAACTTGTATCCCTCTTAATAGATCTGTAACCTTTGATGATTTGGGATGGAAAACAATGCTAGAAGATAGGATGGTTTATTCTTGTTTTCTTTGTACTTTTCCTTTCATTCCTTGGTGCCATGCTTATCATTGTGTTTTTAACTTCATGGCATTCCACTACTACTTGTTCATTGGAGATCATTCCTTACTTCTTTTTTTATACTCTTACACTATTTTCTAATAGTGAAAGGCTCTTTCTCTATTATTTATGTGACCTCTACATCCAACCTTATTTGTTACTCCTTTACTACTGCTATGAAAACCATAGAGAAAGACTGTATTGTTTCCTCAATGACCGCTCTTAATGGCTCTCACATATTGCCTTGATACATTTTGTTCTTTGTTCTTCTTTTATATGTCATCATTGACAAGGTTATGTTGACTGCATGGGGTTATGTTTCAGAGCTTTAATGCCACTATTTTTGTACATCCCAATGTATTTCACCTTCACCTTGCAGTAGTAGTAGTAGTGCTCTCATATTGCATTCTTTGTTTTTGTGCATTAGCTACCTTTTTTGTGTGTCTGGTATGCGTGCATGATAATGTAGTGTTTATATTTTTAGTAAATTGTATTGATGAATGGTTCTTGGAATCTATGCTTACTCTAATCCCTCTCCCCCATTCTCTTTCTGGTTGACTTTATACCCTATGGATGATAATAATCATCTAGACTACCAGGCCTCTTGATCAACAAAAATGTGAGATTACTAAGGTAATTTTCAGGGTAAAACATTCATAAGGTATCATTGCAATTATTTTAACACACACATGCAAGTACTATTTAAGTAAGTAATGGTTATTTTATTATGAAAACAAGGGTAATCATTACATATGTAATATAATGTGTTATTTTTTTCTTTTTACATAAATGTATTGATAAACTCAAAGAAGGGGATAAAGTTAGGGTGTTGGATCCGTTTGATGGTGATGCTATGGGCTTTGGGCATATTCACTCCCTATCTATTGTACATGGAGTCAACTTGAAAGGAACATGAGATGCAAATGTAAACATTTTAAAGGTCACAAGTAACATACCCCTTGTTTATGAAGACAAAATAGATGGAGTTGTTCGTCTGAAAGAGAAATAGGGAACCTTCACATGGTGGCCACTAAAATATTTATAAAAAATGACATAGTTGAACATGTTTATCATGTACTAGTTGTTAGACATCTTGGCTCACTACTTTATGCAGTATTTTGAATATGTTGTTCAAGGATCTTAATTATCATGGTGTATTTGAAAGAGTTGGAAACTCTTAGACAACAAGTTGACATTTTTTATTATATTTACATGTATACTCTTAGACAACTTTGACATCTTATAACTTGGTATATATATATGTTCATTTAATTTTTTATTGCAGATTACCTGTATTTATCATGATGTTGAATCAATCTTTTAATTCTAGCATGTTGTAGCTTGTTTGTATATGTAATATTTTTATTTTCTTTTATGTTTTAGTTCAAGTTTAATATTATGTTAGTTTTGCATTATAAAATTTATGGTATTTAATAAATTATTCATTTCATGACTCTATTTACTACCAATTAATGGAAACAAGTAAATAAAAATGACTAATTAATGACTAAATATATGACTAAATATATAACTAAATTAATGACTAAATATATGGCTAAATATATGACTAAATTAATGACTAAATATATGACTAAATTAATGACTAAATATATGACTAAATAAATCACTACCATAACTAAATAAATGACCAGTTAACAAAAATCAATGACTAAATGAACGACTAAATCAATGCCCAAATCAGTGACCAAATCAATGACCAAATCAATGATTAAATCAATGACTAGATAAATGACTAAAATAGTCTAGTCATAAATTTGGTCATGTTATAAATGATCAGCAATAAACTACTAATGGTCACGTGACCAAAATTAGTCATTTATATGCAATTTTTAGTAGTTTATTTAATCATATATTGTTGTTTTTGTACTACTGATGGTACAATTGACATTCATAAGAATCAACATATTCTACAACATTGACATATTCTTTATGCATCTTCATATAGTCTACATTAGTTGGCATAAGTAGTATGCTCAATCGAGTGTTTTATATTTAAAAAATGTTTGTAAATATTATGTTTCACACCTAGTTATTGAAGTGTAGATTCATTTTCTAACTTATGAGGTCATAAATTTTTTCCTATTTATCTAATTTTCATGATTCTTGTAGTTTTAAAAATTATTAAGAGCTCTTCAAATCTATCTATGCACTTTTTCTAGATTGAACCCTAGGTATATTTTATGTGTTTTATTACATATTTTTACTCTAATTGATAACATGGACATCTTGACACCTTCAGAAGTTCTATATTTTTAGGGGGCTTAATTTACAGTATTGATTTAGATCTAGGAGGTTTCATATCATATTTTTGCAAAATATTTTTTATTTCTCTCTTGTTTCTTGTTGCTTCATTGCAAATTAGATTCATTTGAGTTTCTCACTCCTCACAGTTACCATACATGAAAAGTCAAAATGTATCAAATAATCCTTTCTAGTTGTTTATGGTATTCATTAGATGAACATAAACTTGTATTCAATATGAAGTATGAGATATTTCCTCAAAAGAAAAAATGTGATGAGGCTTTGAGATTGATTGCATTGCATGTTTCTAATAGTTTATTGTTCCACATTGAGCAGTGCACTACACCAAAGTAGATATGGGATAAATAAAAAATATTTATTTGGCACAATTAGTGAATTTTATGCTTTACAAATAGAGGAAGAATTGGAATCTCTTTCTCCTAAGGCTGAGTGTAGGATCATGATGGGAAAAACAGTGGCAATAGGAAGAAAAAACATATTTTTACTTAACCAAAATCATGAAATGGATATTTGAATTTTTGTATGGATTAGATAAAAAGTTAATTTTGGCTTGGTAATAATAAATAAAAATGGATATCCATTAGTAATGGATATCAATTTACTAATTTTTTTTGTTAATTTTACGTTTTTCAAAATGAATATCTATTTTGGAAAGCCCAAAAAATAACCCTTCAATAAAATGAGCATAACTTTTACCTTACTTATCAAAATTTTAATTTTTTATAGGTTTTGGAAAGGTGATTAAGAGCTCTACACAATGTATTAGGTAATTTTTTTATATATTTTGCACCAAAAATTAATTATAATCATTTGAAATTCATCCTTTATTTTAAAACTTTAGATGATAACAACTTTTGCATACAAGTCCTTTTTTCATAATATTTTTACAATAATCATCTCAAAATACTTGAAAAAAGAAAGGATTAATTAATCTCCCTTTCTCTTCTCTGTCTTCCTTTCCCAAATTATATATCTCTACATATCTAGAAGTTCCCTCTTTCTATCACTATCTCTCCCTCTCTCCCTATAACTCCCTCTTTTTATATCTCTCTACTTTTCTCTTCTCTCTCTCTCTCTATATATATATCTCTACATCTCTCTCTCACTCACACACACACACACACACACACACACACACACACCTTGTTTCTATCTGTTGATATCTATCCCCCTCTCTCTCTCTTTCTAAACCTCTCCCCTCTCTATCTATTTAGGTAGCCCTCCCTCTCCCCCTCCTTCACTCTCTAACCATTTTTATCTCACCCTGTCTATCTCTCTCTCCCTCCCTTCCTCTTTATCTCCCCTCTCTATATATTTCTCCCTCTCTCCCCCTCTCCTTTTTTCTCCCTCACTACCTATTTCTCCCTTTCCCTTACTTTACATATCTCTTCCCTCTCTTTCTGCCTATCTCTCTCTCTTTCTCTCCCCCAGGTATCTTTCCATAGTTATATTTTCTCTAGACAACTCTTCCTCTTTTTATACATACATATGTATATATATATATATGTATATCTACCTATCTCTCTCCCTTTCTCTTCCCCTTATTTCTTTCCCAAGTTATATCTATCTCTAGATAGCTCTCCCTCTTTTTATCCATATCTCTTTCCCTCTCTCTCTCTTCCCTCTATTTATCTCCCTTCCTCTCCCTCTATTTATATATCTCCCTTCCTCTCCCTCTATTTATATATCTCCATATCTCTCTCAGTCAATCTCACACACACATACTCCATGTTCCTCCCACCCTATCTTAATCTCTCTATCTCTCCCCTCTATCTCTCTCCCTCCCCCCCTCTCTCCTATCTCTATAACTATCTCTATCCCTTTCTCTTCCTCTATATCTCTATCTCTCCTCTCTCCATATCTCCCCCTTCCTCTCTATACCTCTATCCCTATCTCCCTCTCTCCCCTTCTCCTTCTCTCTCTCCCTCTCTACATATCTCTCCCTTTCCGTTAATCTACCTCTCTCTCTCTCCTCTCTCTTCATTTATCTCCCTCCTATATCTTTTATAGTTATATATCTAGATATCTCACCCATTTTTTATCCCTATCTCTCTACCTATTGTTGGACTAATCACTAGCATCTCCCTTTAGATTCAAGACATGGACTAACAACCTCTCATGGATCTGTTTATCTCTAGCATTTTTATCAAGTGTTTACACATGTGGGAAAACATAAACTACATAATAGTAAAAAGAAATAAATTTGAAACTATTGCTACAGGTACTTATAGCTAAAGACTATGAATAGTTCACTGTCAAGAATACATTTTGTAACTAAGTAATGCTACTAACTTTGAATTACTCTAACTTAACTCACTCTGGAGGATAATGCATTGAGAAAAAAAAACATGAAATATGAGAGGAGATCTTATTCATAATTTCATTCACATTCACAACATGAAGAATATGATTAAGACAAATGTAGTAATGAAGGTAGCTATTGTAATTACTGGCATTGTATAAGAGGTATGTTAAAAGAGTACAAGGGTCTGTAATTTGGAAATTATGGGTAGTGATAGACATACAGGGGAATGCTCAGTTCCTATTATTGGGACAATTTTGTAAGAATGTTTAGTATCTAATCGATCCATAACCGGATGTTTTCTTCCTGGTTCTTTCCTGCCAGTATGCTTGTTTGAACCAGGTTTTGTAATATTTTGATATTTTATTTATATATAATAAATTACAGTCGCTTTCCACTTTTGCTTAAAAAAAATAATAAGAAAAATAAATGTGCAAAAATTAAATGGGGAATAATTACCTTGAGCGGTCCTTTCTCAAATGACTATCTCCACAGGATAAACTCAAATCTAGCTTATCAAATCAATGAAACATAATAGTAACTGAGAACCTCTTCATTGCAGAACTCAATATTTCAGAATCTAACCAAAATATTCAAGGATATACTATTCATGAAATTATAACTGGAAACAAGAGGATTGTTTTTTGTAAAATAGAAAAACTATCTAAGCATATCTAATTGCTATATCTGGTATGCATGTTATTCTCGACCACCAAAAAACATATATAGGTGTGGGGGAGTCTTATTGAAACAAGGAATCAAAAAAAAATTCTAAATGTAAATCACCACTCCCCTAAGGAATAGAGTGAAAGTCTTCGTAACTAAAAACTTAACTGAAAAAGTAGAAGAAGTTGATTAGGACTACAACTCTGTTGCAACAGTAAAACTGAAACATGGACTATGAAAATAGTCACATTGAATTCCCAATCATAGTAGGTTTTTTCTCCTTCAGTAGACTTTTAAAATGACACGGTGATTCATAATAATCTTAATAAATAGATGCCTCCAATTTTGCAACTGATGCATTCTTATTCTAGAACTTCCATTGCATCATTGTCTAAAACTCCTTTGGTTGTAGGCTGCACTCCTTCCTTGATTCGGGCTTCAGTCTTCTTGCTTTGGCTTCTTGGCTACAAAGAGCTAGTTCACCTAAACATATAAATAATACTCATAACCATAGTTTAAACATATATATAGATTGAATTCCATAAATATTCACACATTAACCATACAATTACTAACATACCATAATCATATTTCCATATACTTAAAACCAAGTTCAAGTTGCATGATGATCATACAAAGATAGTAAATTTTAGGAATATGTATAAAATGAGTATCTAGAAATGTCTAAAAGTATGTACTAAAACAATAGGAAATTAGCTAATAATTGGCCTCATCATTCCCCCCAACTAGAAATTTTTTTGTCCTCAAGTAAAGCAATTTGAGGACTAGAGGTTATACTACAAGGTCATCTCCTTGAGATCTGTTAACATATGCACTCCTTTTAGTGGCTTCAAGTAAAAACCTCCATAGCATGAAAGTATTTCCCATCTGACACTCTCAACTTCTTCTTGTTCTTCATTCTTTTCTCCTATCTAATGTGGCATTGGGTAGAGAGCATAGGTGGAGAGAAGGTAAGAGGTACCCATACAAGTTCCTTTTCTTTTGCAATGTCCATGTACCTGTGGGTGCTTTCAAGCATCGCTATGAAGCTGTATACAGATTGGGGTTCCTTTTTCTACAATTTAAGGGTGAAACTTTCCCATCTTTCTTGTACAAAATGAAAAGAATGATGGATAAGACCTACAGTTAGTCTTTCCATCCTGTCATAATCATTTCATCTTAAATTCATGATTTTCCTATCTACACCCTTAAACCTCAAAAATTCTACCCATTCTTCTATTATTACACGAGAGTAATTGAATTCTTTTTTGACCTGGAGAGCAATTGATTTCTCTTTCAACATAATCCTGCACAATTTCACCCCTTTGTGTCTCATTTCTATAGGAAGCTAATGCCCCAATATGTAAATCACTTAAAAATATCAATGGGTTCCATTTTGTATTATCTGGCACAATATAGTTATGCAAATAAAATTCACATAACTAATCCTGCATATCAAGTGTAGAATCAACAAAAATATGTAAAAAGTCAAATTTCCCGCTCATGGCAATTGGAAAGTTACTATTCAATTATATAAATTGTAAACTCAAGAATTTATCTTGTAAGAATAAAGCATAAATTCTACCAAGAGGTCTGAACTTGATGATTTGTGCAGCCTTGTCTTCTATCTCCTCAATTTTAACTATCATCTTTTTCAATTCAACTTCCTTGTTTTTCAATACTTTGTTATGGTCTAAAATAATCTTTTCCCTTTCCTTCTCCCAATCTTGTCTTTTTTTGGGAGAATTATTTGAAGGGAAAACAGGGATGAATCTAATGACCCAACAGTGCAGAATACATTCCCTTAACACTAATACAACAAAGGAGAAGAGAAAAAACTGGTTCTAATAACTTCCAAAATTACTGAGATGAATACAAGCAGTATGAAATAGATAACAGAATATTAAGCATTCACAGATGACACAGTATTTACATGGGAAAACCTTTTCAGGTAAAAAACCCACCACACCAAGCAAGAACAATTGTATTACAGTAATAATCAATTACATACAATATCAACCCTTACTCTCTGATCAGCTCACAACAACTTCAAGTTCTTTCTCACTGTTACAATACTTCACTTGAAGTATACAATGAATTCATTCAAAATAAGCTTGCCTCGACTTGCACTCGACTACATGTACATATTCGTCAACTTCACATTGACAGTCCACGTCATCCATCGCATTTACACTTTCAACCAATCACACGGCTTCCAGGTTCATGCATTGAACTTCCAGTACGCCATTGATCTTCTCTGATCTCATCGAGCCACCCAGGCATTTAATTCCTTGCCATAATCAGGTTCCTGTCATTAGTCAAACAAGTCTACAATTACTGCCTTTACCGTTTTGGTCTTTGGCCAATCAACATGCTACCAACTTGTCACGTGTCCAGCTGCCATTCGTTGTCGCCCTTTGAATCTGAGTCCAACTTGTTTGACCAAGCTCTGAGCTCGTCCGAGCTCTTACTGTGCAACTGCTGAGCTCAATTGACCCAGTTGTAGTGCAGCAGTGAGCTTGACCGAGCTTGCCCAAGACTATACTGCACTACCATTGTCAGGTCCGAGTCGACCCGCAGTGTGGTGGTAAGCCATCGGGCAAACCACTGGTGGTCAAACCACACTACCGCAGGGGTCGCTAGGCCACCCCGCAGTAGGGTGATAACTGCCAGTCAGACCGCATTCGATCTCACCACGATGAGAGGACCCACCACCCGCGGTATGGCAGTAGCCGCCAAGACCACTGCAGGCGGCTTCACCGCAGCCACCGCAGTGAAGGTCTTCGCTGACCGCGGTAAGGCGGTGACTGTCCGCCAGACCACTGGCAGTCTTATCATAGCCACTGTGGTGAGCAATCTCACCATCCACAGTGGAGCGATAATCGCTAGGCGCACCACTGGTGGTCTCATCGCGGACACTGCGGTGAGAGGATCCCAGCCTGTGGTGCGGCGGTAACCGCCGACCAAGCCTCAGACGGCTTCACCATGGCCACCGCGGTAAGGCAGTGACCGGCGAGGTAGGCAGCAAGCCGCGTATCGTGACTACGGCGGTGAGTAAACTCACCACGCACGGTAAGGTGGTAATCGCCAAGCCTGTCACTGTGGTACTACCAGGGGTAGACCAGACCGCCACGGTAAAGCGGTAAAAGAAGAAATAAGCCAGGAACGGTATGGCAGTAAAGGCTGAGAAATTCAATTTTTCGCCAAGCCTTGAATTCTGAGGCTTCAAACTGGAAGTTGAGACATAATTTCTCAACAAGCTCCCACTTGGTGAAGACTTCCAGTTTCCTTGAGACTCTGAAAATTACTGAGGGTCATGGGCCCCAAGGACCATCGATTCTGTACACCATCTGAACTTATCTGTGCTCACGAGATTTGTCAAAGCATCTGCAACATTCTTCAAGGTGTCGACCTTTTCAAGACAGACTCTTCCATCTTCCACCATGTCCCTCACGAAGTGAAACTGCACATCAATGTGCTTTGTCCTGGCATGGAAATTTAGATTCTTTGCCAAACAAATGGCGCTCTGACTACCACAAAAAATTGTTGTCTGCCCTGCATTAAAACCAATGTCTGAACACAAACACCTTAGCCAAACTGCTACCTTGCAGTCATGAGTTGCAGCCATGTACTCTACCTCTGTCATGGATAAAGCAACTGCATCCTATCACTTGCTCATCCAACTGATTGCTCCACCATTAAACATGAGCGTATATCCACTGGTGGATCGCCTACTATCAATGTCCCTTGCCCAATCAGAATCAACATATCCCTGAATGCTGAGAGTCCTCTGTGATGCAACCAAACTACCATGGTAACATAAAGCATAATCTGAAGTCCCCTTCAAATACTTGAACACTCTCTTCACAACATCCCAATGTGATCTTCCTGAATTTTCCATGAAACGACTTAGAACTCCCACTGCTTGGGCAATGTCTGGTCTTGTACAGACCATAGCATACATCAAACTGCCAACATCACTTGCATAGGGCACACTTGTCATGTCCTCCATCTCAGTCACATATTTTGGACAGTCTTCAACATATAGTTTTGTTCCTTGCATAACTGGAACAACTAACTGCTTGCAGTCATTCATACCAAATCTCTCTAGAACGGTGTTCACATAGATACTCTGACTTACCCAAAGTTTTCTAGTTGTTTTGTCCTTGGTTATCTCCATTCCAAGAACGTACCTTGCTGCACCAAGATCATTTCAAACTTTGCAAACAGCTGAGATTTAAGATTAGAAATCATAGTCTTGGTATTTCCTATGAATAACATATCATCCATGTACAGTGTAATAACAAGCACACGATCATTTTTCAGTTTTATGATAAACTCAATGAGCAGATTTTGATCTTACAAATCCCATAGACAACACAAATGTGTCAAATTTTTGATACCACATTCTAGGAGACTGCTTCAAACCATACAGAGATTTATTTAACTTACAGACCATATTTTGTTTACCTTTTACAATGAAATGCTCAAGCTGGGACATATAAACTTCTTCTTCCAGCTCACCATGGAGAAACACTGTCTTCACATCCATCTGCTCAATTTCAAAGTCATACATAGCTGCCAATGACAACAAAAATCTGATGGATGTCAGCTTTGCTATAGGGGAAAAAATCTCTCCATAATGAATTCCCTCAATTTGGGAAAATCCCTTTGCAACTAGTCGTGCCTTGTACTTCTCAACACTGCCATCAATGCCTGTCTTCTTTTTGAATATCCAATTACAACCAACAAGCTTTTTCCCTTTTGGCAATAGTACCAAATCCTAGGTCTCATTCTTCTTCAATGAATCCATCTCTTCATTCATTGCTTCCAGCCAAGAATTTGAATTAGTCATGCTGATTGCTTCTTTAACAGTCCTAGGCTCATCAGTGCTAGTAATTAAGGCATAGGAACAATTCAAATTTAACAATGAGAAACCATACCTTTCAAGTTGTCATTTTTCTTGTGTAGATCTCCTTACAGGCTGAGGTTGTGGTTCTTCATCATCAGAACTTCTAGAGCTGCTTGAGCTCTCCTCAGTCTCAGGTACACCATGCAACTCTTTCCTTTCTGGAGTTTGGGGAATCTCAACTGCATCCTTCTTCTTGTCACTCTGATCTATCTCGAGCTTTTGATCACTTACTGAAGGTTTCAGCTCACGAAATATCACACTTCTATTGTACAGAACCTTCTCAGTAATAGGGTTCCAAAGTTTGTATCCTTTCACACCAACTCCATAGCCGATGATAATACATTTGACATCCTTGTTATCTAATTTAGATCTCTTTTCATTTGGCACATAAACATATGCCTCACAGCCAAAGACACGGACATGCCTCAGAGAGGGCTTCTTACCAGACCATGCTTCCAAAAGCATCTTATCAACAAGAGTAGAGCAAGGAGATTGGTTTATTGGATAACATGTTGTAGTCACAGCCTCAGCCTAGAACTTCTACTCCAGACCAGCACCACTCAACATACTCCTTACCTTTTCCATCAACGCCCTGTTCAAACTTTTAGCCACTCCATTCTTCTATGGAGTGTAATGCGTTGTCTTATGCCTTTAATTCCATGATCAATGGAATACCTTTCAAAATCTGCAGAACAAAATTCACTGCCATTGTCTGTCCTCAAGCATTTAATTTTCCTTCTAGTCTAATTCTCTACCAAAGATTTAAATTCTTTAAACCGACTGAACACTTCTGATTTACTTTCAAGGAAGTATACAAATGCCCTTCTCGAACAGTCATTAATAAAATAAACATAATATCTAGACTTCGATAGTGAAGGAACATTAATTGGACCAAACACATCAGAATGAACATAATCCAGTATGCCAAAAGATTTATGAGGACAAGAGTAAAATGAAACACGGTGCTATTTTCCATAGATACAGTGTTCGCAAAAATCGAACTCAAGGTTACAATCATCAAGCCCTTCTATAATATTTTTATTCTTCAAGGTTTTTAAACCTTTCTCACTAATGTGACCTAGTCTATGATGCCACAGCATAGTCTTCTCTGCTGGGAGTTTTACCTCCAAAGAATTTGCAGACAGAGAAGTGTCTTCATCTTTCTCTACAGGGATTGATTTGCTTGACTTTGCAGAGGCACTGTTACATTGAACAAGACGTGCATCCAATTTATACAGAGTGCCAGTACGAACACCATTACCCAGCACCATTTCACCTCTAGCCATTTTACATCCTTTACTTGAGAAAGAAACTTCTACACCAGCATCATTTACCTTACTGATAGAAAGAAGATTTTGAGCCAGACCTGGTATATGCAGTACGCCACCAATACCTTTGAATCTCCCATCAGGAAACTGAATTCTGACTCTTCCTCTGCCAACTATCTCCAATGTTGAGTCACTTGCCAAGTACACCTTTCCACCATCATACTTCTCATATTTAGAGAACCATTCTTTATTTGATGTCATGTGAAAGGATGCACCTGAGTCAACCAACCAGACATCATCTGATGCCTAAGTTGTCAAGGTTACTGCAATGAAGGCATCTGCCTCACTTTGAGAAGATTCATTGTCTTAAGCATTCTTCTTCTTCTTCTCCTTACAATCCTTCCGGATATGACCAGGTTGCCCACAACTCCAGCATCTCACCTTGAACTTTTCACCAGGAGACTTTGATCTCCCTGCATATTTGGATTTTGACTTCTTGTCCTTCTTCTTGCCTTTCTCCTTTGTTCTACCTCGAACATCAAGAGACTCTTTGGCCATCTCGAAAGACTTCCTTCGCATTTCTTTAGATAGAAGCAAAGCAACCACATCATCCATCTTGAATGCGGTGGTTGTGCTTCCAATAGCCATCACCAGATGATCCCAACTGTCAGGTAATGAATACAACAGGAGCATGCAACGATCCTCCTCCTCAGTCTTTACACCTATAGAAGCTAGCTGAGTAACACTCATGTTAAACGAGTTTAGATGGTCTACAACAGATGCACCTTCTTCCATTTTCAAGGAGTACAACTTCTTCCTTAGGAATAAATTATTTACCAGAGACTTTCCTTGATAAATATCACCAAGCTTCTTCCACAATGAAGCTGTAGACTGCTCCTCATGGACGTTTAGGAGTACACAATCGGCCAGACTTAGTCTTATTAGACCTCTTGCTTTTCTATCAGCAAGATCCCAAGCCTCTTGCGTCGTACTTTGTGGCTTAGTTCCAGACATTGCTAACCAGAGGTCTCTATCCACCAACAAGTGTTCCATTTTGAGTTTCCATAACTCAAAGTTGCTGCCATTAAACTTTTCAATATCTACTCTACCTGATGTACTCACCATCTCAAATAGAAACAATTTTTAACAATGCAAGACTCCCACTGAAACAGTATTAGAGCAAAAAACTGAGCTTTCTCTCAAGGATAACACCACAGGCCAGGCTCTGATACCACTTGAAGGGAAAACAAGGATGAATCTAATCACCCAACAGTGCGGAATACATTCCCTTAACACTAATACAACAGAGGAGAAGAGAAAAAACTTGTTCTAATAACTTCTAAAATTACTGAGATGAATACAAGCAGCATGAAATAGATAACAAAATATTAAGCATTCACAGATGACACAGTATTTACGTGGGAAAACCTTTTCAGATAAAAAACCCACCACACCAAGCAAGAACAATTGTATTATAGTAATAATCAATTACATACAATATCAGCCCTTACTCTCTGATCAGCTCACAACAGCTTCAAGTTCTTTCTCACTGTTACAATACTTCACTTGAAGTATACAATGAATTCACTCAAAATCAACTTGCCTTGACTTGCACTCGACTACATGTACATATCCGTCACATTGATAGTCCAAGTCATCCATCACATTTACACTTTCAACCAATCCCACGGCTTCTAGGTTCATGCATCAAACTTCCAGTATGCCATCTATCTTCTCTGATCTCATTGAGCCACCCAGGCATTTAATTCCTTGCCATAATCGGGTTCCTTTCATCAATCAAACAAGTCTGCAATTACTGCCTTTATTGTTTTGGCCTTTGGCCAATCAACATGCTGCCAACCTGCCACGTGTCCAACTGCCATTCGCTGTCGCCCTTTGACTCTGAGTCCAACTTAGTTGACCGAGCTCCGAGCTCGTCCAAGCTCTTACCGCTCAACCGTTGAGCTCAATGGACCTAGCCGTGGTGCAGCGGTGAGCTCGCCCAAAACTATACTGCGCTACCGCTGCCAGGTCCAAGTTGACCTGCGATGTGGCGGTAAGTCACCGGGCAAACCACTGGCAGTCACACTGCGCTACCGTGGGGGCCACTAGGCTACCCCACGGTAGGGCGGTAGCCGCCAGTTAGACTGCAGGCGGTCTCACCGCGACCACCACGGTGAGAGGACCCACCGCTCGCGGTATGGCGGTAGCCGCCAAGACCACCGCAGGTGGCTTCACCACAGCCACTGCGGTAAAGGTCTTCACCAACCGCGGTAAGGCGGTGAATGTCGGCTAGACCACTGGCGGTCTTACTGCAGCCACCGCGGTGAGCAAGCTCACCATCCGCGGTGGAGTGGTAACCGCCAGGCGCACCACTGGTGGTCTCACCGCGGACACCACGGTGAGAGGATCCTCTGCTTGCGGTGTGGCGGTAATCGTTGACCAAGCCTCAGATGGCTTCACCGCGGCCATTGCGGTGAAGGCCTTTGCCGACCGTGGTAAGGCGGTGACAGGCGAGGCAGGCATCAAGCCACCTACCATGACCACTGTGGTGAGTGAACTCACCGCGCGCGGTAAGGCGGTAACCGCCAAGCCTGTCACCATGGTACTGCTAGGGGTAGACCAAATCGCCATGGTAAAGCGGTAAAGGTAGAAATAAGCCAGGCACGGTATGGCGGTAGAGGCTGAGAACTCCAATTTTTCGCCAAGCCTTGAATTCTAAGGCTTCAAAATGGAAGTTGAGACATAATTTCTCAACATTCTTGAGTTTTTTTCCATAGCTGATATCCGAGAGACATTGTAGTGTGATAAGTTTGAGTTCTTGTGGAAGGGGGTCTTCTACTTTCAACCATAATTTTTGTATTTCCCACCTTCACTATGGCAAGTTGTGCAAGCAAGTCTAGTTTAGACCCATGCCCATATGTGTGAATCTTCTCCTCCAACTCCTTAATTTTTAAGTCTCTTTCCTTGTCTCTCTATTCATAATACTTTACTAATTACACTAATTGTGTTATCCTGTCTAATGCTTCTTGCAACTCTTCCTTGACATTCCTCTCTTCTATAAACAAATTTTCATTTCTCTCCAAAAATTTATCATCATCACCCATAGTATAATCAAAACCCTCACTGATAGGGCTTTGTGGGGTTATCTTCCTTGTCTTTTTCGTAACTAAAACATCCTCTAAATCAAATTCAAATGTGGTTGAAATATACCATTTCCTTTTAACCGGTGTATGAACATTCCCAGAAATATTTTCTTTTAGTTCTAAATTTATTTCCATTGTCACAATATTTTCTTTCTCCTGCTTCTTGAATAAACCCATCATAACACCCTTCTTTTTTAGGTGGTGTGAATGCCTTGGATGGGTGGGTTTCTACTTCTACACTTTTGTGGGTACAAAGGAAGATCCACTTTTCCTCTTTCTAGTCCTTGGTGTTTTGGAATAAGTTGGGGTTTCTTGGACATCCTCTACTGCAAGTTGCTCAAAGGTTGTAGATGGTGAATTTTTCATACTCTACTCCTCTAGTTCATCTCTACTGTGGGTAGGTGAAGCAATAGGTGAACTAGAGGGAATTTCCCTCATTGATGCAACAAGTGATTCCAAACTTTTTGGAATAGCTGGTTCCTCAAGAATGTGACAGATATGATTACAAATTAAGAAGATTTCCCATGAAATGTGTGCATGTTGAACCCTTAAAACTATTTTTACCAATAGGGTAACTAAGCAATAATGTGACAATGTTGTATTGTTTCTCTTTATTTTATATTCAAAACTCATTCATTTCAATAGGTTATACATAAAATTGGGAACATTAAACCTCCTATTATGATGAAGATGGCTCAAAACCTTGAAATGCATTGTGTATAAAAGCGACTTCCTACCATCACATGTAAGATATTTAATATTAAATGTAGTAATAGAAGCCCATACCCATGGAAATGACAACCTTTTAGTACCTTGGGATGTTGAGTTGAGGTTTTCTCCATGTTCCCTGAATTCATCTCTAGCAACTACAACATTTTCCTGAATTGGGAATTCATATCCTTCTCTTGGCAAGTCAGACAATTTATAACTCCAACTTTCAAAGCATCAACCTTTAACCCTCGAACAGTGGCTTCATCATTTTGAAGTGTTTCTGATTTTTTTTGTGTCATATCCTTGCTACATTCTATCAGCTTCAAGAAATAATGCAACCATCTTGCTTGTCTGAAAATAGGTAAAACCAACCTATCTTCCAATATATTTTGATTTGTAGACAATTCTCTACAAATTATATCTCCACCCATAATGGTAAACTACTCTGTTTCTGTTCAAATTTTCTACTTAAAATTTCAACCACATCAATCCTTCCTATGTGTATACTTATGTTCTTAAAATTCAACTGCCTCTTTCCCTCTGAGATTGAAATGGCTTGAATTATGGCTTGGAAATGGGGAAAAAAATGATACAATTGACAAGGGGTTGCAGAAATGTTTTTGGTGGCTTGAAACTCAATGCAATTTTAAAAAATAGGAAAATGCATGTACTCTCCCCCCAACTAAAGATTTTAAGTGAACTCATTTAATTTTAATTTTCTAGGCTAAGGGTATTATTAAATGTAATGGGAATATGATAATAAATATGAAGCATGCAAAATCAAATGTTAACATGTCAAAAAACAATTACAATCTACGATAATTATGGAAAAGTAGTATGTGTACCTATTGAAGTGGAGTGAATTGAAATTATCTTGTGTGAAGCTAATTAGGAGTGTCTATAGCATGATTATGATTTGACCATTTCTTAAGTGAAATCGGTGATATATGAAATGATGGCTTGGCACATGGTAAGTGAAAGGCTTGTGAATGTATAACTTATGGGATATGAAGTGATCTCCTAAATGCATGGAAATCGAGGAATGTGACATGGGATATGATGGGTTAAGATAAATATAATGAAATTATAGGTATTTGGATGCATGTATGGAAAAATAAAGTTTATGTGGATGACATGCAACTGAGTTGGTAGAAAAAATTGAAAGTCTCTGATAGGGAAGTGTTGCGGGTACCTTCAACAATAGGTCCCTTTGAATTTTTTCAGCCTATTTATTGATGAAGCTATAGGTACTTGCTACATTAGGGAGTGTACTTGAAAAGGATTATTGATTGTTTCATCCATGTAGTATGTGTATGTGAAGAGTGATAAAAAAATATACCTAGTCAACTTTAGTAGGTGAGTTGTGTAGCTCATCTACTGAGTCAACTGAAGAGCTTGTTGTATCTACTGTTGAATCTTCATTGCCTATTATAATTAGAATATCAAAATCACTAGCTGGTCCATATTATTGCATTAATGAAAGGAATTCATCCTTCTTTGTTCACTTGCTATAAATTTTTAGTCTATGACCATTAACTAGTAGTGAAAATTTGACTGCATCAATGGTTCCATTTGGTAAAAAATGCTCTATTTCATACGATTCCAACCACCTTGTTTGAAGCTTCTTTTTATAATCTTTATACTTGGATTCAAATAAAAAATTCCAATCTCCCACATTGAACTCCTTTTTTTTTTATATACTGATCACTCCATTTGACTCTCTGTTTTTGAACAATCTCAGTGTGGTGCATGGTCTCAATTCTTATATCATCTAATCTATTTAGATTGTGTAGTATTTATTTTTGTGTTGTTGTTAAGTCCATATCTAGTTCAACTATTGTCCTGAGTGTCTTGTATTCAAATTCAATAGGCACTAAGGCTATTTTACCATACACCAACTTATAGGGTGTAAATCTTGTTGTAGTCTTCCAAGTTGTCTTATAGGCCCATATTGCCTCAGGTAACCTGGCTGCACAATATTTCTTATGAATATACACTATTTTGGTTAGAATATTTTCAATCTCCCTATTTGTTACTTCCACTTTCCCATTGTCTTGAGAGTGATAGGGTGTTGATTCCTACACCTAATCTCATATTCTTGGACTAATTTGATAATCAAATCTGATGTGAACTAGGGACCCTAATCTATCACAGTTTTTCTTCACACTCCATACCTTGTAAATATGTCTTCATATAGGAATTTGGCTACATTTCCATCCTTAAAAAATTGCAATGCTTTGACTTCAAGCCACTTTGTTAGATAATTTGTGCAAACTAGGATATACTTATTATTGGATTCTGGTGGTATTGGGCCAATGGAGTCTAGCCCCCATTTATCAAATGGTGCTAGTGTCAATTGAGGCATCTCATCTATTTTAGTTGGCATGACCATTCTTTGACACCTTCCACAACTCCTTGTATATTTCACTACATCCTTATAAAGAGTTGGCCAGTAATAGCTTGTGGTGAGAATCTTGAGTGCAGTCCTCTTTATTGAAAAGTGTCCCCCATAGGGTTCATCATGTCAGGATTTGAGGATATTAAATACCTCATCCTCTCTTATACATCTCATAATATTGTCTAGACCTGTGAAACATAAATAACCAGCTACCTAGGAGTAGGGAAAACTTTTGTGCACTAATTGTCTCTTTTCTCTAGGGGAGAATGAGGTGGTATCTATCATGCTACTAGATAATTGGCAATATCAAAAAACCAAGGTGTGTGCAGTGTTAGAACAAATATATGCTCGTCTAGAAAAGAATCATCAACACCTTATGATAATTGAGTTGTAATCTGGATAGAAAATCTGCCAACACATTTACTTTTCTAGGCTTATCCACTATGGTGATGTCAAATTCTTGCAATAATAATATCCATCTGACACGTCTTCCACCAACCATAGGTTTATTCATTAAATACCTTATTGCAGTGTGATCAATGTGGATAAATACTGGATACCCTGTGATATAATGCCTAAACTTGTTAATTGCACAGAAAACTACTAACATCTCTTTTTATGTGATTCTGTAGTTGAGATTTTCCCCTTGTAAGTTCTTGCTAATGTAGTATATGTCATAGTCCTTATTGTTGGAACACAAAAATCTATTGAGAGGGGGTGAATCAATAGTTCATACAATTTTTAATCCTTAAACACTTTAAGTAGAATGATTCTTTAAACTCTTGATGTGCAAATTGTGACTTAACATACAAATACATGAACATGCACACACTCAAACATCACATAACAAGAGATGTATGTGGAAAACCCAAGATGGGAAAAACCACAATGATAAATGCTTCTCGGAGCTACTATACTAATCCAACCTCACAATCCAATGTTCAATTACAATGCTTTAAGGGTACCAGCCCTAAGGAGACTCCTATCCCTTGGTTTTAGGAGAAACCTCTCCAAGGAAGCACCTACTACTTATTCTGAGCACCTACCTAGATATCTGATGGCACCCACAAATCAAATTTACAATAAGAGATATCAATTTTACTATAATTCTATGTTGCAACCTATTTGCAACTGCTCAATCCTCTGTTGTTGATTCTACAATTCTATCTTCTCTACACACCCTCTTCTCTATCTATTCCTCACTTCCACACTCTCTTCTATTCCACACTTAGTGAAACATTGATCTTCTATTTTGTATCTTTTTCACCAACCTGTGTAAATTTCCTCGATATTCTCACTTGCATTACGATCATCCAAAGCCATCAACTAGGGTTTACCTGAAATCCTCTTCATCATACACCATTTGCATCGAGCCACATTGACATTAAATTTGGATGCAGAGAATTTTCTAAAAATAGTAATCTACAAAACCTTAGGATCAAATCAACATTTAATTCATTCCTCTATTTGTCAATCTGATCATGATCTTGTTCTTCTTAGCAATTTGTGTTGCCGCCCTGCTTATCAAATCTCCAATCATTTTAGTCATTGGAGTAAATAGAAAAAAATAAATTATTCATTGTATTGACTGCCAGACGAAACCCCTGTTTACACGGACCTAGCCATTGAAAACTTCATCTTTGAATCTGGACCATCAATCTAATACTTCACACCATGATCTTGTGCTCATTATTCATCGTCAACATCTTTAAAACATTACCGTCGAATGATCCTTCCTTTAAATCTTCGTCATCGATCATGTTCACTGCATATTGCTACTCTTCATCAATCGTTCAATTCACAAAATTGATGTGAATTGATGTAGCAACCACCGTTCGATCTTCCTCCTTTGAATATTTTTTGTCCAACTCATCTATCACACATCACAATATCATGTAATACTTTATCTCTTACTTTTGTGATGTGAGTGAGTGTAGCGATCATCGTCTGATCACATACCTTTGAATCTACATCAATGATCGACATTCATCGTGCATCATTGTAACTCATAAGACTTCATATGTCATTCACATCATATGAATACACTTGGAATCATCATTGGATCAAACTCCATTCAATCTACATCATCCTCCGCTATATCGCTAGCTCTGACAATAGGCCCACTAAAAATCAGCACCCGTTGGTGGACTACTATGACCTGTTCGCTACTTGCATCACTCTCCACTATCACTCAATGCTAAAAGATTCATATCTCAAAGGTGTATAAGTGTGATGCACTAACACCCAATGATGCAATTATATTCTACAACCTGTCATTGATGACATCATACTCCACTAGCTTTGCATCTTCCTTTGTCAGGTACCACCAAATACACTCCAAGCACCATACGATCATCCTCACCCAATATTTGTTGTTCCTCACTATCCCTCGGGACTTAGCCAGGACCAACCAAAATCACAATGGGCTGGCAAGCACTGCTAGATCTACTAGATCATAACCATTGATTAAACTCCATCGCACATCACTGAACTATAAGCTAGCTTCAAAGAACTTTCCACGATGCAAGGGACCTTAGTGATAGCCATTGAATCTTCAAGGCCTAATCACCATTGTTGATCAAGCATCATCACCATGTTGAAGGGACAAAAAAGTGATTCCTCTCGACATGATATGGTCTCCCCGATATGAACACATAGACTCTACCAACCTAAAGTACTAGGTGAAGGGGTTGGTCATTGAATGACTTAAATGACATAAGTTATAACTTATGTAGATTATAACCTACAATAGGTAATCAACATCAAAATAGAAAATATGTTAAGGCACCATGACTACAACCCTAGGGTTTAGCCAGTAAACCCTAATTCTGGCTAAGAGGAAACATAAATTATTTTTGCGAGCAATATACAACCTCTAGACTTGATCATCACTTTTATGAGAAGCTCTTAGAAAACCCATGTCAAATCTAGCCTTTGATTTCATTTCAGATGCCTAGAAGAGTACATTACAATTTCATGACAACATTGCAAGAAAACATTACAACATCCTGTGCAAATTTTGCAACATACACACCAACTTTTAGAGCCAGATCCACACCATGCCATATCTCTCCTTAGACATCAATGCCAACACACTCTTCATACAGGATTGGTTCCATCTCACACCTGATCCCCTTTTGACATCAAATAAAATAATGTGCTAACAATCTCCCCCCTTGTCATTGATGGAAAAAGTAAATGGTCATACGAATTAACTAAATGGTCTGATACCAATTGTAATAGGAAACACTAAAGTTTTGTACCAATTGAACCATTTACATAGCAACTCACTCCCCCTTTGACATGAATTTCTTCCATGCTCCAATTTTGAGCATTTGTCAAATTTTGAACATTTGCTCACATTTCTCCCCCCCTAACATTAATGGAAAAGGGAAGACTCCCCCTTTGACAAGAGATTCAAAGAGAAAATGGGAATCCTTGAATATGCAACCATCAAGTCATTAGAAATTTGTAAAACCAATTTACCTGACTTGATCTCTGTCTCCATTTCTAAGGATTAATGAAGTACAAGTGAAACTCCCCCTGGATTCATGCCCTATCACTAAAAGTTAGTGATATGATGTGGGAGAAATGTGTATACACTCAAATTTGGTCTAGAGAAATTAATTAAATACAAGTTATTTAATTAATAATCTTTATTTCGTCTACTTATAAATAAATTGCAAAATTTATTTATATAGTTCATTTTCTCTAATTTTGCCCATCTTAAATCATTTTCTTCATGTCTTAATTAAATGAACAAATTTAATTAGTTTGTTTTATTTAATTAACTTTCTTTCATTAAATTTGAATTTTAAATTCAAATTTAGGTACATTTATACTAACTTCTTCTCACCTTCCACCTCATCATGTGTCTCATGAAATTAAATATTTCTAATATTTAATTTGGCATTTTTCATCAGTAAATTCTAACCAATTTGGGACACTTGGCCTTCATCTTCATTTGATTCCTCTTCACACTTGGCAGTTTGTTCTTCTAAAGGGAACACACTCCCCTTTTTTGTTTACCCTCTCCACTTTCAACCGTTCATTTTCTAGATCAAATCTAGACCATTGATTTTTTCCACCTAGGCTCATGCCTTGGAAAATCTATAAATAGACCCTCATTTACAGAAAAATCATATATAGAGAGCTGAGCATAATTACACTACATAATTTTAATTAGCATTACCATCTTAGAATTGGCATTCTAGTATTTTCATTTTAGAATTAAGTAGTTTAACCATGGCATTACAATTAGCAACATCTTAATTACTGTAGTTTCATCACATCATTTCCATTTAGCAACATCATAGAATCATCATTATCTTTTCATAATCATCTATAAAAAATTTAGCAACCATGTAGTGTAGGAAATATTTCTTGTATTTCCAACATCTCTCATTCTTCAGGTTGTCAGTTGGAAAGTCAAGTGCACAAACAATCTGAGAGAAAAATGACTTAAAGAATCCTTGGAGATAGAGGACAATGAGATGACATTGAGGAATTGGTTTATTAATTTGATTGATTTATTTGAATTGCTTGATATAATGTTTCATTAGTGTGTGGTATAGTTTACTTTGCTTATTCACGATACATTTTATATAGCACACAAAATGAATCCCAACTTTTGCCTCAGATATTCATATCGGTCCTTGGGAAGAGGCTTGGTAAAAATGTCAGCTACTTGTTCATGTGTGGGAACATACTCCATGCTGACTTCCTTGTCTACAATCTTATCTCTAATAAAGTGATACTTGATGGATATGTGTTTTTTTCTAGAATGCATTACTGGATTCTTTGATATGTTTATGACACTTGAATTGTCACAAAGAATTGAGATAGGTTCTTTGTACTCAACCTTGATTTCCTTAAGTGTCTTCTTCATCTATATGACCTGATTACAACATGCTATTGCTACTACATATTATGCTTCTATTGTGGAAAGAGTAAAAATTCTTGCTTTTTGCTCATATAGGAAACCAATTTGTTTCCTAAAAAGAATGCTCCACCACCAGTACTTTTCTCATCATTGATACTTCCTATGCAATCTACATCTGTGTATGTTTTCAAAGAAAAATCCTCGTTGTTGGGATACCACAAACCATAATCAACAATACTTTTGATATATTTGAAAATCCTTTTCACTGCATTGACATGAGATTCTCTTGGTGCAGCCTGAAACCTTGCAATGAAACATACTGCTTGCATAATATCTAGCCTTGATGCAGTTAAGTGAAGCAAGCTACCAATCATTGACCTATACATTATCTAATTTTCTCAATTTGCAGCCAGTTATCATGGGGGTACTGACTAGTCTAGTATCCTCCATACCAAACTTCTTAAGCATTTCCTTAGCATATTTGGTTTGAGATATAAATATCCCATTCTCAGATTGTACAATTTGTAAGCCAAGGAAACATTACAACTCTCTTAACATTGACATTTCAAATTCATCTTACATATGCATAGAAAATATCTAACACATTTGATCATTACTACATCTAAATGTTATGTCATCTACATAAACAACAACAATTATCATTTGCTCACTTTCTGATTTGAAATACAAATTGCTATCTACACAACCCTTTTTAAATCCTTGTTGTTGTAGGTATTGGTCCAATCTAGAATACCATGCTCTAGGTGCTTGTTTTAGACCAAACAATGCCTTCCTCAATCTGCACACATAATCATCATCCTTTAATAGCTAAAAACCTTCTAGTTATTCTATGTAGACTTCCTCCTCTAGGTTTCCATTCAAGAATGCAGATTTAACATAATTTCGATATACTTTGAATCCCTTGTAAATTGAAAATGCAAGAAACATTATTATTGCTTCTAATCTTGTGACGGGTGCAAATGTTTCTTCAAAATCAATGCCTTAAACTTGTGCATACCCCTTGCATACTAATCTTGCCTTGTTATTGACCACAACTCTATCTTCATTTAGCTTATTTTAGAATACCCAATTGGTGCCTATTACATTCTTTCTTGATGGTCTAGGAACTAGTTCCCATGTATTATTTTTTTCAATCTAATTGAGCTAATCCTCCATGGCCTTTATCCAACACTCAACCTTGCTTGCTTCAAAGAAGATTTTTGGCTCAAATTGTAACAAGAGAGAAAAATTTACCTTTTCCTTATTCTTTGCAAGTTTTCTCTTGGTCAAAAATCCTTCATTTTTGTCACCAATTATTTGATCTACTAGATGATTGTTCTGCACATACTTTGTAGGTGCTCATTTAATCTCTAGTCCACATCCTTCTTCCTCATTTTCTTCATTAACAACTTCTTCTTCATCTTCTGATTCAACCTCAAGGTTGTTTTTATTGGGCTTAACTTGATTTATATCCTCATCAATCTTGACATTGATGCTTTCCACCATCTTGTTCAGCCTCTTGTTGTAACACTTATAAGCTTTGCTTTCAGTGGAATATCCTAAAAATATGCCTTCATCAAATCTTGAATCGAAGCTCCCCAAATTTTTATCTTCTATTTTTATGTAGCATTTTCTACCAAATACTTTGAAATACTTGATAGATATGGATCTTCCATAACACAGATCATGTGGAGTCTTGCCACTATTTTCTCTTAGCAGAGCTCTGTTTTGAATGTATATTGTAGTTTGAACTGCTTCTTTCCAAGAAATATCTGTCAACTTGGCCTCATTCAAAATTTCTCTAGCCATATATTTGAATATTCGATTCATTCTTTCAACCAATCTATTCTATTGTGGAGTTCTTGGGGTAGAGTATTGCCTCTTGATTCCATGGTCTTCACAATACCTACTAAATTCACTTGATGTGATTTCCCCTCTATCTGATCTTAAGCACTTGATTCTCCTATTGTTTCTCTTCTCAAAAAGCTTCTTGAATATGTTAAAACTCTCAAATTCCTTAGCCCTATCCTTTAGAAATGTTATTAATGTAGAGAAGGAACTCAACCTAACACAACTTGACTGCCTTTATACCCTTGACACAATGGCTCATCTCAAACAATGCCTAAAGGCTTCCTAATGCACATGAAAATATGGGACAACACCCTAGTGAAACTCAACCATTGAAGGAAACATGGAATATGGAAAACTTGATGTATTCAAACCTGTTTCAACATATTCTAAAGGTTTCCAAATGTGCATAGTCCCAATCAAGTGCTTGACACAATGAATCATGCCAACTTGGTCTTGCTGCCACTAGGTGCATTCAAAGTAATGACTCCAACAAAGGTAAGAACACTTGTAATGTGAATCCAAAATATTTTTAAGACATCTTACAACATGTATCAATGATCTACCACCCATTGATGATTCAATAATGCATAGATTTTATTAAACCCTCATGGAACAAGGGTTTTAAGACTGTTTTATTGCGAAAAGAGACACACAGTCAACTGTTTCACCTTGCAGCCCATCAAATATTGACCTAGGACTTGGAAATATGAAAGAGGACATGAAAAAATAACTTTCATAATTTTCTAGAATTTTTCACCATACAAATAATGAAAAATGATTTTTTTATTCAAGCAGGAAATCCTAATTTCTGAACATGACTATCAAGAGCATGTTTACCATAACTTTCTCAAATTAACTCCAAATGAGACCAAATAAAAAGAATATGAACCATAGAATAGAGGAATAACTCTTCCAAGGACTTCCCTAGCCGTACTAGTTAGTACAAAATTGTACCAAGAAAATACTTGCTTTTTTCAAGAAAATTCACATTGTCTTTGCATTATTTTTGCTCTAATTTCTACAAAATGTAATGAAAATTCATTAGAAAAAAAAGAATCTGAAAGAGGAAAACATCCTTCAACTTCTATAATCAATTTTAGGGCCTTACCCATATGTACCAATCCATACAATGTGAATTACCATCAGTTTTCACATAAAATGCAATAATGAACGTGCAAAATGAATTGGTTTCTCATTCAGACTCCTCTCCAACCCTTGGAATCGATGTTACAAGGAATATTTAACATGTTCCAATCATTTACAACTGGAAAACCGACCAACAACCTCTGAGTTAACTCTAATGACAATATTAACATCTTTTTGACAACATTTTTGACAACTTTTAGCAACTTTTGCAAGTTTTTACAATATGACTCCAAAACATCATAGAACATCATAGAATGACCCCAATTGACTCAAAATGGTCTCAAATTGCCTTATTGAGTCCAAAAAAACTAAAAAAACAATTTTTTTCAATCATGACAACATTTTCCTCAAAAGGATGCATTAGGATGCCCCTGCAACATACTCCCTAGAGAGAAAAATTTGATGCTCCTGCTCAAATATTTCTTCCACTTTTTCCAATAATAAATAAAATTTGAAAAAATATTGCTTCCACATGTGCCTTGTTCAGTTGCAAGATTCAAAATTTGGATTTGCTTCCCCCATGCTTTTGTTGCTTCTTTATAGTTTTCTATAAAATATCATTTATTATCTTCTTTTTTTGAATACTTTTGTTTGATTCTTGTTCAATCATTTGTATTTTGTTAGTCAACATATCATTCCGCTTGTTCATTTCTTCAACCATTTCATCCGCTGCACCTGTAAACACATACTCACAAATATTGTTAGAAATGAAATTTTGAGTCTCAATGGACTCATTTTCTTCATCTTTTCCCTCTTCCTTGGATGGCTTTGGCTCTTCCATCATCTTGATTAATTTTTTTATCTTTCTTCTCGATTTTTTCATCTTTCTTCATTACACAATTTCCTTTATCAACCACTTGAAAATTTAATTAATGGTGATGTTCCAACTCCGCACCTGTGTTACTATACTTTGTATCCTTTCTTCAAAATTTCAACCCTATTATCTCTTGCTAAATATCTATTTGTTTTGCCTTCTCATCTTTCTTCTTCATCTCATTTCTCTCTCTTCTCATCACTTTTTTCTCGCTTGGAAAC
This sequence comes from Sequoiadendron giganteum, assembly GCA_007115665.2. Classification (NCBI taxonomy): domain Eukaryota; kingdom Viridiplantae; phylum Streptophyta; class Pinopsida; order Cupressales; family Cupressaceae; genus Sequoiadendron; species Sequoiadendron giganteum. The sequence goes on along the minus strand of CM021100.1, from coordinate 380,803,340 downwards.
TTCTTACTTTGCAAGTCTCCATAGACTATTCTCCTTAACACTTCCGTTCTCCTTTTGCAAGCAAGTCTCTTTCACCTTTCTTCTTCTCAATGCTTCTTCTTGTCTTCGTGATACCTCACCTTAGGCTTCTTTCTTTTCCCCTAGCCTAGTCTTTTGGTATCTAGGTTCTTCACTTCAACCTATAAAAACAATGCAAAAACTTCCCAAAAATTTTGTTGCCCAGATCTTTGGACTCTGATACCAATATGATGCATAGGAGAAGGATTCAAAACAACATCCTAAACACTTTCCAAACAAGACTTCAACACAAATGATGTAAATGTACACATTAGTACACTCTAGGAAAGGTGTTCCTAAACCTAAAACATGGGAAAATTGGCTTGTTCAGACTTGTATCAACACATTCGATGGGTTTCCAATTACACATAGCCCAAACAATTGATCACCACAATGATTCCTGCAAATATAGACTTGTTGCTTCTTAGAGCATTCTAGGCAATGCCATCAAAAAAAGGAAAGAACTACTTGTCATATGAACTCTTGGATTGTGAAAACCTCTTAAAACATGTATTAATGATCTACCACCCATTCATGTTTCAATAATGCATAGATTTCATTAAACCCTCATGGAACTAGGGTTTTAGGATAGTTTTCTTGCAAAATGAGACACACAGTCAACTATTTCACCATGCAGCGCATCAAATCTTGACCTAGGGCTTGGAAATATGAAAGAGAACATGAAAATAGAACTTTCTACAAGTTTCTAGAATTTTTCATCATATAGATAATGAGAAATGAATTTTTTATTTGAGCAAGAAACCTTAATATCTGAACATGACTATCATGAGCATTGTTTCCATAACTTGCTCAAATTAACTCCAAATGAGACCAAATCAAAAGAATATGAACCATAGAATAGATGCATAACTCTCCCAATGACTCCCAAGCTATACCAAGCCATACAAAACCATACCAATAAAATATTTTCTATTTTTTTCTAGAAAATTCACATTTTTTTACATTGTTTTTGCTCTAACTTCTACAAAACGTAATGAAAATTAATTAGACAAAAAGAATCTGAAAGAGGAAGAGATCCTTCAACTTATTCAATCACTTTCAGGGCCATTAATGTTGTATGTTGTTGTTTCATTTCTGATATGTGGTTGTCATTGATGTCAACACTATTAGCATTGGTGATTCTAAAGGCTATATATGTTGAGGATATTGAGAGAATTGTAATAAATATATTGCAGGCAGCCAGTGAAGTTGAGAAGGTCAAAGTGATGATTTTTTTTGTATGTTGATGATCAAAATGCATGCATTAAATGGTTTTTTGCTAAGCCTATCTAGTATTTTGTTCAAAAATTTCAGTGGTACGCATCAAGAATTGAGGAAGTTATGAAGTTCTATGTTCCTACAGTTATTCAGCTACTGTAGCAGGTATTTCTAGAAGATGAGATTGAAATTCTGGTAAAGTGAGTTTTTGTGTATGTTCTTGAGGTGTTCATTGATGTTTCTAGATTATTCTCTATCAGTATGGTATGTCTGCATTTATCAGCGTGTTCGTGATTAAATATTTTTCCTTGTGTGTTTAAGGTTTTCATGTTCTTGGCTGACATGATGTGGTAGCGTGTTGCGGATCCTTATGGATTAATTTCTTGTTGTTTGACATGTTCGAGGATATTGTTTTGGGTCCTCACTATGTTGTGAGCAACTTTTGTTGGTGCATATTAAGATTTTTTTATGTATTAAGGCTGATAGTTGTAATTTATTCTTTTTTTTGGCCGACAGAGTTGTTGATGAAATTCGTGTAGTGGATATATACGAGCGTTTGTTTTTCTTATTTTGGTGTGTGCTCGATGTATGTATGTGAAGTACATGTGTGAATAAAGATCAAATCATTCAAGTGCAGAGGAAAGTGTGAAAGATATTGAGCAGAGTGTATAGAAGTTTTTCTGTGCCTAACCAGAATTGTCATCAAGCTTTTGTACAAGATAATTTTTCAATTCAACCTCATTAGATGGACTTAATCGGATTTTCTTATGTAAGGCAGTGAGCCTTCCTCTGAGTAGTGAGCTCTAGGCATAGTGCCTAAATGCATGTGCATTCTTCACTTATTCTTCATTATACTTTTAACAGGGTATAATCTTGTGGACTAACATCCACCATAGTTTTTCCGCTAACAGGGTTTCCACATATAAAATCTTGGTGTTCATGTGTTTCTACTATGTTGTTAATTTATTCTTTCATTTTTATTCATCAAATTTGAGATTAAAGGTTAAAATTTTGAATAAGTCTTAATTCTATGACAATTGATTCACCCCCCCTCTTAGTTGTCAATTCTTATTTTTCCAACAATTGGTATCAGAGCAGGTTCCTCTAAAATAAAATGTTAACTTGAGGTGATCTGAGATGCATCCTATGAGAAGGACAGTCCTAGATTCGATGGAAAAAATTGCTCTCTGTGGAAGGTCAGAATGGAATTTCATTTGAAGTGCATTGGTGAGCCTTTCTGGAAGATTACAAAGAATTTATATACTATCCCTCAGAATGGTCCATCTACTGCTGATGAGATCAAAGAAGTTGAAACAAATACTAGGGCTATTGAAGCATTGGTGAGTGCTTTGAAAGATTTAGAAATGAAAAATGTGATAGGTTTGAAGACTGCACATGAGATCTGGAAAAAATTGGAAACATTGTATGAAGGAGATCCACTAGTGAAAGTTGCTAAGCTACAAAGTCTAAAAGGAAAGTGCGAGGACATGAAGATGAGTGAAGATGAGAACATATTTTCATTCTCTCAAAAGGTAAATGAATTGGTGATGAGCATTAGATGTGCCGGTGGAATCTTGGATGAAGAAGAGATTGTGGCTAAAATACTTAGATCTGTGCCTCCTTATTACAAAGCAAAAGCTCATGCTATTGATGAACTCGGGACAATGACAAATGTGACAAGAGACATGTTGATTGGGAAACTTGCTACCTTTGAGTTAAATGAATCTAGTGAATCTACTTCTAAGACATAATCTACATTCAAAACTACTATATATGAGAAAATCAAGCATAAATATGATCCGAGAGAGAGTTCTAAGAAGACATTCAAGTACGAAGATGAGATGAAATAGATTAAAGATGAAGAAAGAGAATTAGAAGAACTGGAAGCACTGATTGTGAAAAGAGAAGCCATAGGTCATGGTAAGTACAAAGGAAAGTTACCTATTAAATGTTTTTCCTGTAGTAAAATAGGTCATTTTGCATCAAGGTGTTTTGAAAGAACTTCTAAGTACAAACCTGATAAGTCTAGATTTCAAAAGAAATTCTATTATGCCGAAGAAGGTGTTACTGATGATGAATCTGATAAAGAAACTGGAAATGAATATGAATGGGTATTTATTGCTATCAAATAAAATGGTCAAGTGTCCACTGAATCTACTAGTAATCTGATAGTTGAGAAGGCTCTTGCAAAAAAAATTGAAGAAAAGGATGAGTGGGAAATCGACAGCAGATGCTCACATCATATGAATGGTGACAAAAGTAAGTTTGTAATCTTGTAAAACTATGATGGTGGTGTTGTAAGATTTGGAGACAACACTTCTAGTGTGATTCATGGCAGAGGCACTATTTATTTTGGTGGTAAACATAATACTGATGATGTTCTTTATGTAGAAGGCTTAAAGCATTACTTGTTGAGTGTCGAATAGATGGTAGAGAAGGGATACAATCTTTAGTTCAAGGATGGTAAATTCAGGATAATGAGAGGTTCTGGAAATGTGATTGCTTTAGGTACAAAGATAAGAGGTAATATTTTTCACTTAAGTGTTGCTAGTGAAAGTTGTCTAATTTCTCAAGTTGATGTAAGCTGGTTATGGCATAGGAGTTTGTGTCATGTGAAGTTTGATAACATTTTAAAAATAAGCTCTTCTCAAGCAGTTAGAGATCTTCCTAACATAGTGAAACCCACTGACACTATATGCAAGGAATGTTAGATGGGAAATCAGACTAGAAACTCTTTCCGGAGCAAACATTATAACTCTAATGGAGTACTGGAATTGATACATACTAATCTATGTGGTCCCTCCAGAACCAAAAGTCTTCAAGGTGAAAGGTACTTTATGTTGCTTATTGATGATTACTCTAGAATGATATGGGTTTCTTTCTTAAGAGAAAATCATGAAGCACTAGAAAATTTCAAAAGCTTGAAAGCTATGGTAGAGAATGAGACAGGTCAAAAGATCAAATGTTTGAGGTTAGACAGAGGTGGTGAATCCACATCTCAGGAATTCAATTCTTTCTGTGAAGAGCATGGAATTAAAAGACAACTATCTACCCCCCGGACCCCTCAATAGAATGGAGTTGTTGAAAGAAAGAACAATACCATTCTAGACACTGCTAGAACCATGATGCTGGAAGTAAATGTTCCTCATTTCTACTGGAGAGAAGTTGTAAGCATTGCTATGTATACCATTAATTAGGTAAATGTCAATAGTAATTCTAGTAAGAATCCTTTTGAGTTATGGTTTGGTTATAAGCCTACTATCAAGTAATTCAAAAAATTTGGAAGAAAATGCTACATCAAGAGAGATGATGATATAGGGAAGTTTGATGCCAGAAGTGATGAAGGAATCTTTCTAGGTTACTCTACTAAGAGAAAATCTTACCGGTGATTTAATAAAAGGTTGAAGAAAATGGTTGAAATTGCAAATGCCAAAGTTGATGAAGATATTGATAGACCATCCAGATGTAATGGATATGATTCAAATGATCATCATGATAGTACTAACAATGGAAAGAATGTTCAGACACAAAATCAACATCAGATTGTTCCGGTGAACCAAGGGAATCAAGAAGAAAAAACTAGCAGAAGTGGAGAAGAAAGAGCACAAGAATCAGAAGTCAGAGAAAATCCTAAAGTTCCAAGGTATGTGAGGTGGAATCATTCTGATAGTAAGATCATAGGAGATAAGAACAAAGGTGTGCAAACTAGAAGAAGAATTTTAGAAGAGTATTGTCTAATTTCAAAAATTGAGCCTAGCAATATAAATGAAGCATGCAAAGATGAATATTGGATGGAAGCCATGAAAGAAGAACTAATGCATATAGAGAAAAATGATACATGGGATCTTGTTCCTAGAACTCAGAACAAAAATATAATTGGAACCAAATGGGTGTTTCAAAATAAGCTGAATGAGCAAGGTGAAGTCGTCAGAAACAAAGCAAGACTGGTTTGCAAAGGGTACTCACAGATGTAAGGTATTGATTTTGAAGAAACTTTTTCCCCTGTTGCTAGAATTGAAGTTGTAAGATTATTTATTTCTTATGGTGCTTTCAAGAATTACAAAGTCTATTAGATGGATGTAAAGTCAACATTCCTAAATGGTGAGATAGAAGAAGAAGTCTATGTCGAGCAAACAAATGGATTTCAACTGACTGACAAAGAGAACATGGTATGCTGATTGAAGAAAGCTCCTAGAGCTTGGTATGCTAGATTGGATAAATACTTGTTGAAGCTTGGATTCAGTAAAAGTATTGCTGACAACAATTTGTATTTCAAGTTGGACCAGAATAAAGAATTGATCATTGAAGTCTTCGTTGATGAAATTATTTTTGAAGGTGATGAGGATCTTTGTATGAAGTTTGCTAATGAAATGAAAAGTGAATTTGAGATGTCAATGATAGGAGAAGTGAAATTCTTCTTAGGATTACAAATCACTCAGTTAGAAGATGGAATCTTTATATCTCAGTCCAAATATGTAAAAGAGTTATTGAAAAGTTTGGCATGGAAGATTCAAATCCATCTGGTACACCTATTGTGACCGGATGCAAACTTACATAGAATGATGATTCTCCTAAAGAAAATCAAACAAGATACAGGTCACTCATTGGTGGATTACTCTACTTGACTCAGACAAGACCAAATATTATGAATTTTGTGTGCATAGTTGCTAGATATCAAGCTGATCCAAAAGAATCACATGTGATTGCAATAAAAAGGATTTTTAGATACTTGAAAGGAACAATTGACTTTGGTCTTTGGTATCCTAAGGATGATGATTTTATCCTAAGCACTTTTACTGATGTTGATTTGGAAGGTTTTGTTAATGACAGGAAAAGTACAAGTGGTGGTGTGTTCTTCTTAGGGAAGTGTGTTTTTCTTAGGGAAGAAGCTAGTGTCTTGGCTAAGCAAAAAGAAGAATTCATTTTCCTTATCTACTGCTGAGGCAAAATACATTGCTGCTACAAATAGCTATACTCAAGTATTGTGGATGAGGCAGATGCTGAGAGATGTCAGAATTGAGTATGAAGAACCCATTGCTATATTATGTGAAAAATCAAGTTCCATAAACATTTCTAAGAATCCGGTGTTGCATTCAAAGACAAAGCATATATCCATCAAATATCACTTATTGAGAGATAAAGTAATTGATAAAGAAGTTAGACTTGAGTATGTACCTACCAAGGAGAAAATTGTAGATATATTTCCTAAGAAATTTCCCAAGGATAAGTTTGAGTACCTCAAAGACAAGTTAGGGGTGATTTCCCCTCCTGATTAGAACTAAGTGATATAGGTCTTTGCATCAGTTCGTGAATTCATAGCCATATCCTATTTCAGATTGATGTTGTGGTGGTTGCTACTCAGGGGGAGTAGATAGGTGTGCTAAATATGTGGTTTAGAGTTTGTGTACCTTTTCCATTGATGTCTAAGGGGGAGAGGTGTAATGTAAAAAACCTTCGGAGAGAAGAACAAAAGGGAGAGATGTAATATGAACAAACATTGCAACATCTAAGGGGGAGAATTGGAAAAGAGCACTGTTTGTAGAGTGAGCTGCTAATGTAGAAGAGGGGTGTTAATCTCCTTCCATATGGAAATACAATGATTTCTACACAATCTCAAAGGCCAATCACTCAAAATTCTACATTCAGCAACTTTCACACCAGTTTACCCTTATAGCACTCAAAACCCGGTTTAGGCCAACTTTCACTCAACCTTGCCAAAACACCTAACAATTAGAAGGTAGATTAAGATACCCTTTTCAGGGTTACACAACATACCCAAGAATCAATAGTCACTCTTTTGGACCAACATGGACTTTCAATACACCTACCTTGCTATAGGCTTCATAATTAGCCCTAATTTCCAAAGGAACTACCCTTCCAACAATGGGTATCCACCTAAAAACCTTGAATAGTTTTAGATTATGGTTCCAAACCTCAAATTTTGACAATAGTTTGCATCTAGAGGGACTCTAACCCTCTGCCCCAAGAAACCCTCTTAAGCACTCACAAAAACAAGGGTTCTAGGAAAACTCAAAATTCCAGACCTCTCCCAATCCTTCCAAGGGTCCAAAAACCACAAAACACCCCTGCCCTAACTTGAAAAAATCTCAAAATCCCATTCTTCTTAGTATTTCTCAGTTTCACCACTTAGGTTCCTCATTTCCATGGTCAATCACCCCTACTCAGTATTAGAACATCACACCTTGCTGAGTTTGTTCATTCCCTCAGCATCCAAAGTATCTAATCATCTAACTAGGAATGATACAGGCCAATCCACTGAGCCACATGGTCAGCATAGTAGGTGGATTGGCTAATGAGTCATGGGAAGACCCTCAAATCCTCACACAGAAACAAAATAATCAACAAGGTTTTCTGATCCCTCACATAGAATGATGGATTCTAAGCCTCCAAAGCAAATGTAAGGAAAGGTAAACACATATATTAACAAGTACCCATAGTCTCAATACATATCAAACCTGTAACGGCCTGTGCGAAGGAAGCCAAGTTCAGAAGATCAAATAAAAACCAGTGATCAACATTTGCAAAAGTGATTTCTTCTTCTTAGAAACTAAACCATCATCTTTCCATGAGGAATTTTATTACTTTTGTAATATTTCAACCTCAAAATACCACTTAGAACTAACAAACTATGTGAACCACCTTTTGTTAGACTCTAAAATGGCAATTTGCCAATTTTGTTCCTAATTACCAACCCTTTACAATTGTACTTTGTAAATCCCTCCTAACTGACCTACTAAGCCTTTCAATACATTTCAAATGGTCATTGAGACCTTATTCATAAGAAAACCATGAAAACCAATCCTACATTATATCCTACCCACCTAGACCACCTTGTCAACATGACATACATGGACAACTAATTATAATGCAACATATTTTAACATATTTTGCAACTTCCTCATTGCATATAGTTTAAAAATCTTCAAATTCACTCAATGAACTTTCAAGGACTCTCTCCCTTACATTCCAAGGTGATGGTGTATTTTTCACATCATGTGTTTCCATCAATGCCAAAGGGGGAGATTTTTGGATGTTGTGGTTACATTGCTGATATGTGGTTTTCATTGATGTCAACACTATTATTATTGGTGATTCTGAAGGAAATATATGTTGAGGATATTGAGAAAATTGTAATAAATATATTGTAGGCATCTAGTGAAGCTGAGAAGGTCAGAGTGATGAAAATTTATGTATGTTGATGATCAGAAGGCATGCATTAAAGGGTTTATTGCTAAGCCTATCTAGTATGGTGTCTGAAAGTTTCAGTGGTACACATCAAGGATTGAGGAAGTTATGAAGTTCTGTGTTCCTATAGTTATTCAGCTATTGTAGCAGGTATTTATGGAAGATGAGATTGCAATTTTGGTAAAGTGAGCTGTTGTGTATGTTCCTAAGGTGTTCATTGATGTTTCTAGATCGTGCTCTATCAATGTGGTACGTCTACATTGATCGGTGTGTTTGTGATTAAACATTTTTCCTTGCGTGTTTAAGATTTTCATGTTCTTGGCTGACATGATGGTGGTAGCGTGTTGTAGATCCTTATGGATTAATTTCTTGTTGTTTGGCATGTTTGAGGATATTTTTTTGGGTCCTCACTATGTTGTGATTGACTTGTGTTGGTGCGCATTAAGATATATTTATGTATTAAGGCCGACAGTTGTAATTTATTCTTTTTTTGGCCGATAGAGTTGTTGATGTAAATCCATGTAGCATATATATAAGAGAAATTATTTTTATTATTTTGGTGTGTGCTTGGTGTATGTATGCAAATTACATGTGCAAATAAAGATTAAATCTTTCAAGTGTAGAGTAGAGTGTGATTGAGATTGAGTAGAGTGTATATAAGTTTTTCTGTGTCTAACTGGAACTGTCATTAGGCTTTTGTAGAAGCTAATTTTTCAGTTCATCGTCATCAGATGGACTTAATTTGATCTTCTTATGTAAGGTAGTGAGCCTTCCTTTGAGCAGTGAGCTCTAGGTAGTGTGCCTGAATGCATGTGCATTCTCTACTTATTCTTCATTATACTTTTAACATGGTATGATCTTGTGGACTAACATCCACCGTGGTTTTTCCCCTAATAGGGTTTCCATGTATAAAATCTTGGTGTTCATGTGTTTCTGATGTGTTGTTAATTTATGCTTTCATTGTTCTTCATCAGATCTGAGATTAAAGGTTAAAATTTTGAATAAGTCTTAATTATGTGACAACTGATTCACCCCCGTCTCAATTGTCTATTCTTGTTTTTCCAACAATTAAATTGGTTTTAATTGGGTTATTTCCTAACTATTTATTAGTGAGGACCTATTCACATCATTAATAAGTTTATTTAAGAGTTATTTTCCCAGGTGGCATTCTAGAAACTAGTATTTAATGGGACCATATCTCATTAATAAGCATGTAGTTATCTAGGAATTTAATATTTCTCTCATGCATTTAATATTTGCATTGAGGTTGTTATGACTTAGTTGTCTCATGTGATAGGATTAAGACACTTGTCATGATCTCGTCTAATCCTATCTCTCTCCTTGCCTATATAAGCAAGGCTTCATATGTACATTTCATTCATCCAAAGCTCAGTTGAGTGTTGTGTAAGTCCAATATATCATTGCAATCTTGAGTATTGCATATTGGCCACATCTTGCATCCATTGTTGCAATTTCATGTTCTTTCTTTTCTCTCTTGTAGAAGGTTCTTTTTTTTTTTTGTAGATGATCCTGGAGGCTTGAGTCCTTGAGTGACTCAGACATGTTCTTTGAGCTATATCTCAACTCTTACAATACCCATCTGTACCAATCCGTACAATGTGAATTATCGTCAGTTTTCATAGAAAACACAATAATGAACTTGGAAAATGAAATGGTTTCTGATTCAAACTCCTCTCCAACCCTTGGAATCGATGTTACAAGGCATATTTAGCATGTTTCAAACATTTACAACTAAAAAACCAACCAACAACCTCTTAGTTAACTCATGACAATTTTTACATCTTTTTGACAACTTTTAGCAACTTTTGCAACTTTTTACAATATGACTCCAAAACATCATAGAATGACCCCAATTGACTCAAAATGGTCTCAATGACCTTATTGAATCCAACCAAACCAAAAAAACAAAGTTTTTCAATCATAACAATATTTTCCTCAAAAGGGTGCATTAGAATGCCCCTACATCAGTTACCCATGCCATTCTAGTATAATCATCAATTAGTGGTACAGAATACCTCTCACCTTGTAGCCCTCTTGTCCTTGTGGGACAACACAAATTAGTATGAACTATTTGAAAGGGTTGTGTTGTTGAATAATCCTTTGTTGGAAACTTAACCCTTGTTTTCTTTCCTTGTCGACACCCTTTGTAGGTAGTGTTTGTAGGCTTGGCTATTCTTGGAAATTTCCTTACAAGCCCTTTTAAGCTTATTTTGACCAGATTGTCAAAAATTAACATGTCCCAATCTTCTATGCCACAACCAACTTTCATCTTCTTGACTTATTAGACAATTTTGGCCTTTTACTTCACAAAGGTTGTAGATATTGCTATTAGTCCTTACTCCTTGTGCAATTGTCTTACCATTCTTTCTTATCTTGCAGCCTTCAGAATTAAATATAACTTTGTAACCATTGTCACACATCTGGCTAACACTTAGAAGTTTATGTTTCAACCCTTCAACATAAAGAATATCTTTTGTCTTACTCTTCCCATCCAAGCTCAAGATTCCTTTACCACAAATCCGGACAACAGTATTATCGCCTAAGCTTACGGGTCCTTCTTTACACTTTTTGAGTTCAATGAATTTTCTTTCATCTCTCCAATCATATTCTTGGAGCAGCCACTATCAATTACCCAAAAAATTTGTTTCTTTGCATGTAGTACAGTTTGGGCAATCATAGATTGAGTGGAACTCTACTCTTTTTCTTGCCATACCTTTTTATGTTTCTTTTCAATCTTCTCTCTCTCTTCCTTTGGAACCTTAGATTCCTTTTCCATTTTGGGAGGTGTGTTCTTCTTCTTAGGCTGAACATTTTGTATTATAAGTTTTGTTCTATAGTTTCTAGCTATATGACCAAATTTTTTGTAGTTGTAACAAATTACATCCATATAAACTAAGGGAACAAATAGATTTTTTCTTAAATAATTTGTACTCCTCTAAGAGGTAACTCTACATTCTCTAGCCTTATGACCAAATTCATTACAAGTATAACAATAACCATGGAAGTATGATGAATACCTGGTCAAAGCATTTCCTTGAGATGGATGAGGTGATCTTCTTTGTCTTGGCCACCTTAGATCATGTACCCATGTAAATCCATCAACATCACTCCTAAAAGTTTTCCTTGTCTTAGGTTATATGAGACATGGTTATGTGAGGACACATGGTGTAATCCATCGATTACATGTGTTTCTCTCACCGACACTTGGGTGGTTGAGTCTCACACTCTCTTTTGGCCTTTTATGCCACCTATTTTGCATTTTCCAAGTAGGTATAAATCCCACCTAATTTGAGTTATTACCCCTCTTGGAATTATATTCCCATATTATGCTATATAGTCAACACTCACCTCTCCCTCCTAGCTAGTTCAGATGACTTCATATCAACTCAATCAATTCAAGGGAGTGCTAATACTGATGCATATTGTATCATTTCAAGTGCGATAATATCATTATTTAGTTATTGCACCACATTCCAACATTTCGTCCTCTTGCTACTCTCGTGTAGAAGGTTAATCTTGGTTTTGTAGGCGATCCTGGATGCTTGAGTTCATCAACAACTCTTACATGGTATTAGAGCTTTCAAGTATACAAGCCCCTTCTCAATTTGGGAGGAATTCAAACATTAAGATTTTTCTTGGTGCATTTTCTATGAAAATGGACATCACCAATGAATCCAGAAGGCTGAGCAGATGAATTTTGATATAAAATACTCTATGTTTTGATTCTAAAATAATTTTGAGTATTTTTGGAGGCCTTGAAGAATCTTGCAGAATATTCCATATGAATAGTATGGTCTCCACTTGCATAGTAAGGTACTTTAAAAAAAAAACAAATTTATTTATTTATAATGTTTTTTTGAAAAACAAAAAAAATTAAAATGTCAAAGGGATTTTTAACCCCTATGTGGTACACAAGGTTTCTACATTGTAGGCCTTGGGCCTAGCGTTGCAGGCTGTGGATCCAAAAGTGAAGGGTGCAAACTCTTAAAAAAAAGGCCCCCATTTGTATTCAAAAGTTTTTTTATTATTTTAAAAATTCAATAAAAAAACTGCAATAATTGCAATGCAAATTTTTTAATAAAAAACTCAAACAAATTCACCTCGGCTTTTGTGCCATACTTCTCCTATGACCTTGATCTTTGTGCCCACTTGGGCTCCTCCAGTAAATTTAGTCGGTATTCTAGCGTTCATGCTAAAGTTGGCAATCATCTAAATTTATCTCGAGAAATGCTATATTTCGAGCAGTTATAAACTGACTGGCGAGTGACTATATTTGGCGGTCCAACTATATTTGGTGGCAGTCCTACCAAATTTGGTGGAATTTTTTTTTTTCAAATTTTTTGACCTCACCATTGAGATTTTCCATTTTTCATCTGATCTTCAAGGCCTCTAACTCAATCATCAAGGCTCCATTTTGCGAGCAATTTTTTTTACTTGGGGACAAATTTTGTAGGCTTCACATTGGTTCAATCAGTTTTTGCTCAAATGATCCATATTTTCCAGAAAATTAGTTTTCTTAGCAGATCTGAAGGATAGCTCTCATTTTTTGAACTTCAAACGGTGGTAACATTCACATACGACCTCAGATCGAGGTGATTCTTTTTTTTAAAGTTGATATTTTTTTTAGCACTACACATTGGTACTATTTTGAAGTTTTGATTCTAAGATTATTTTGTACTTTCAATATTTGGGTTCAATTTTGGACATTGTAAAACTTTGGTAACAACTCCAGAATTGTAAACGCACTAATTCTAAAGTGCCACCATCATATTTGTTTGGGGGGATCATTTATTGAGTGAATTTGGGGGGTGATCTTGTGGTGTATTTATTTCTTTCATCTCTTTTGTTGTGTGTTAGTACAATGGGGAAAACTCAAATTGAACTCGTAACTCCATATTTAATTATGAATCATGGAAAAAATCAATATAGAATTATCTAAGGGAAAAATGTTGCATAGGCTATATAAAAGAATCTATTCATGAACCTACTAATGTTGATGCTAAGGAAAAATGGGAGATCAATCATGAGAGATCTCTTGGTTACATTTGTTCACTAGTCTCTTTTGATTTATAATTTCATCTTGAATCATGTAAGACACCTAAGGAGGCTTGGGAGACTCTTGAAAATTTGTATGGTAAAACTGATAAGATTAGGGGTCATCAGATTGATAATGATTTGATGAATCTTGATCAAAAAATTTTCCATCACATCTAAGACTACATCTCCAAGATAAAGCAACTAAGAACACAACTGAAGGATTACAAGATTACTAAGGAGGATTTATAGTTAATTCTCAATGTGTTATCCAAGCTTGGTCCTGAGTATTCAGTGTTTGTTTTTGGCTTTCACACTAATAGGATTTCAATGGGAATCACATATGTTGAGCCTACATTTGATGCATTTTCAAATCTTCTAATCCAAGAGGAAGAGAAGCTGATTCAAATGGGTCTCATCAAGATTTCCAAGTCACAAGCATTGGTGGCTAGTGAGCCTAACGTACAAAAAGAATATGGGCATCCTAATCAGAAACAAAAGAAGAAAAAGAACAAGCCATAGAAATAATTTGAATCCTCTTCCTCAAAAGGGGAATCATCTAAAAAGGACTAGCCCACATGTACATATTGCAAGAAATCTAGGCATGATGAACATCAATGTTATTTAAAACAAATTGATGAGTTGAAGCATCTTTTAACAAAGAATAAAATCAATTTTCCTTAAACCATGTCAAAGGATTCATCATATTCTTCTAAAGCAAAGTTAGAGAAACAAAAGGGGAAATAAATTGTTGCAATTGCAAATTCTGATTCAAGGAGATGGATCCTTGATTCTGGAGCCTCACATCACATGGCTTCATCATTGAGTATGTTCTCTACATTTGAAACTTGTTCATCACCAAACATGATGGCTAACAGCACATATATGTTTGTTTGTGGGAAATGATCTATTGACATAGACGAAGGATCATTCAATGATGTCCTTTGTGTTCCTTCATTTTCAACAAATATCCTTTCTATCTATCAGATCACATATTGTGGGGAACGAAAGAGCATTGAGTTCACACCAGATTATGTGATTATTCGAGATTTGCATAGCAGAGATATTGTTGATGTTGGGGAGGCAGATCATCAATCTCAACTATACGCCTTCTCACATTTTTCTCTAATGTTCCTTTGGTTGATTTACACACTCAGGCATCTAGTGTGAACACTTTTGAGGAGATTCAGTATGGTCAAGTGAATCTTGGTATTATTTCAACCGAGGTTCAAGAGATATGTGTTGATACTCCATCTCTTGCATCACTTTTTTTTTTTGATGATACTGGTATTGCTACAACCATGGCTTCTATTGATTCAGTGCAACAGGACATTCATTATATTCCAAACATAGCTACTTGGGATGAGTACTTGACATACATTTCAAGTTTTTTTTGTGAGTCCTATCTTGCAGACTTGGAGGATATTATTGAGTGCATACATCTTCTCTTTGATGAATTTGCTTCATCTTCTTTAGATGTTGAGGGGGAACCTTTCAACCCTCTTGTTCTTTACCCACATGATCATTCCTCACAGTTTGACATGACTGTGGCTACTATTGAGCAACATTTGGAGGATGCACCTTTATCTTTAGAGGAGATATCTTTGTCTTCAGATTTTTTTATACATCCATCTCCACTAGGTCCTCGATTGTCATATTCTACAGTGTGGTCTAGAACACCTGATTTGATGGTGACAACTTTCGGTATTGACATGGGGACAGCTGAGCAGAGTTTAGAGACTTCATACATTTTTCATAATTCTTCCTACATATTCCTCTCAGGAATGGGAAGATATCCTACATACATCCTTGGTTTTCTTTCTTCCCAAGGGGAGGAATATTTTTTGGTGATCTTGGATCATCTCCAACTTCTTGTGTTGAGAATTCACTAACAATTCAAGATATTCTACATTGGGGGACTATATGGTATCTCTTCTTCTTCTCTCTTAGAGTGAAGTTTTGTCCTATGGGTTTTCTCTTTCTCATCTTTTGAGAGGTTTCATCATTGTACATGGGTACCTAACATGGTATTGTAGTTGGGACCCATCTTTGCATTGTTCCATCCTTTCACCCACCTAAGCTATGCTTAAGGGGGGGTGTTGGTGTAGGTTTTTTATATTTATTTTTCCTACACATAATTAAGCATACTTAGGTTATATGAGACATGGTTTATGTGAAGACACATGGTGTAATCCATCGATTACATGTGTCACTCTCACCCACACTTGGGTGGTTGAGTCTCACACCCTCTTTTGGCCTTTTATGCCACCTCACAAAACCACTATCTTGTCTCTTTCTAAGTAGGTTATGCCACCTATTTGGAATTTTCCAAGTAGGTATAACTCCCACCCAATTTGGTTATTTGGGAGTTATAACCCCTCTTGGAATTATATGCCCATATTCTGCTATATAATCAACACTCGTCTCCCCCTCCTAGCTAGTTCAGATGAGTTCATATCAAATCAATCAGTTCTAGGGAGTGCTGATGCATATTGTATCATTTTGAGTTTGATCATATCATTATTCTATTATTGCACCATATTCCAAAATTTCATCCTCTCTCTACTCTCATGTAGAAGGTTAATCTTGGTTTTGAAGGTGATCCTAAATGCTCAAGTTCATCAACAACTCTTATAGGCATATTTTGTTCTTTACTTTTCTCAACTTCTACAGATTTCTCTTGGAGTTCACTTCCTTTGCAATCAATTTCATTGATATATTTAGAATTTTCTCCTATCTTAAATAATTCATATAAATTTGCAGAAGCATCAAAAAAAGACTTCTTCCCTTTATCCAATCCTAAGCTTGATTTCTCCTTGTTAGCTGGATTTTGTGTACTTAGTAGTTCATCCAAAATTTGTGACCCACCTTTTAGCTTCAGGCCTTGTTTAACTTGCTCTTTATATTTCTCTAAATCTCTTCTTAAGGAAACTACTTCTGCCTCAAGCTTCATGCATTTGTCCATTTCAGATTCTACTTTAGATTTCATCACTTCTTCTATTCTCTTGGCTTCCTCCACTTGAAGTTTTAGACTTACTACCATTTGATTACATTCCTCAAGCTCTTTAGTTAGCTTACAATTCTCCTTTTTTAGTCCTTCAACTTCATCTCTTAGAATGTCAAGATCTTCTAAGGCAAAAATAAGTTCTCCTTCCACATCTATTTCAGCTTCTTCTTTACCAAGATGTTCACCCATACCATGCTTTTGTTTCACTGAGTCCTTGGCTGTTAAGAAAAATTCTTCCTTTTCTTCTTCCATTACAAGAGCATGGTCAAAATCATCATCTGAACTATCATTAGCATCAAATGAGTCACTTTATTCTTGAATATACAAGCTCTTCTTTTTCTTTCCAAAACTCTTATTTTTAGGGTAATAGGTTTTCTTCATCTTACAATCTTGTTCTTGTTTAGGTTTATCCTTCTTGTAGGGGAATTTAGTTCACAAAATGTCCCATTTTACCACAATCAAAGAATTTGAAGGGTAACTTAGCTTTGTACTTTCCAAATCCTCTCCTTAGTCTTCTGATGAAGTTTGCTTCTTCCTCATCAGTCTCTCCTTGTTTAGATGTGGTGGTTTCAACTTTTTCTTTCTTAGGTGCTTCATTCTTCACTTTGTTGGAAACCTTGAAGAAAAATTCTTTACTAGATGGTTCTGCATCTCCCATCCTCATCTCATAAGTAGTGAATATACCATGTAACTCATTAAGAGTAAGTTTGTCTATTTCTCTTCCTTCCTCTATTGCAGAAATCTTGGGATCGTATTTGGTTGTCATTGACCTTAGAACCTTCAGTACAATGAAATATTATTTTACTTCATCTCCATATCCTTTAATAGTTTTCACTATATCATTAACTCTCAAGATATAGTCTACAATATTCTCCTCTTCTATCATTTTCAGGCCTTCAAATCTTGCTCCCAGTATTTGAAGTTTTGCCAATTTTACCTTGTCATCTCCTTCATAAATTTTTTTCAATGTATCCTAGACATCCTATGTAGTTTTACAATACATGACCTTACTATGCATAGATCTAGACAAATTGTTCATAATGGAAAACCATGCTTTTTCATTGTCCTCATAGTCCTTTTTACCTACAACATCAATAGGAGGTGTGACTAGTAGAGTGTATCCATTCACAATAGACATCAACACATAAAACCCTAAAGATCCCAAATATCCCTTCATCAACAAGCTCCAAAATGCATAATCCGTTCCATCAAATCAAGGGGGTTTGTTTGTAGAAGAACCTTCTTGACTAGCGATTGTTTTCACAAATCTAAGAAATTACCTGAGCTGATTAAGCCTCTCCTAGGGAACCTTTCTCTGATACCAATTGTAGGAACACAACAATCTACTGAGAGGGGGGTGAATCAATAGTTCATAATTTTTTTAATCCTTAAACACTTTAAGTAGAATGATTATTTAAACTCTTAATGTGTAAATTGTGATTTAACATAAAAATACATGAACATGCACACACTCAAGCATCACATAACACAATATGTGCATGGAAAACCCAAGATGAGAAAAACCACGATGAGAAATGCTGCTAGGAGCTACTGTCCTAACCCAGCCTCACAATCGAATGTTCAATTACAATGCTTTAAGGGAACCAACCCTAAGGAGACTCCTATCCCCTGGTTTTAGCAGAAACCACTCTAGGGAAGCACCTACTCCCTATTCTAAGCACCTACCCATATATCTGATGGCACCCACCAAATTTATTTACAATAAGAGATATATTTATTTTATTACAATTCTATGTTGCAACCTGTTTGCAACTACTCAATCCTCTATTGTTGATTCTTCAACACTCTCTTCTCTACACACCTTCTTCTTTATCTATTCCTCACTTACACACTCTCTTCTTTTCCACACTTAGTCAAAAATTGATCTTCTATTTTGTATCTTATTCACTAACCTGTGTACATTGCCTCAAGATTCTCACTTGCATTCTGTGTTGGAAATAGGATGCCATTTAATTGCAATCCTAAACATTATTTATTTCATGTATCTCTTAAGTCCTTGGAATGTGTTCAACAACACTAGGATTAGAAAGAGAATAATATGTGATCAAATAATCATGTTAATTGACATTTGTAATTAATTCTAAATGTTAGGAGCATGTGAGGGCATCTATTTTGAGTTGCTAAATAACAGGGGCACATGGGGCGACCACATGGTAGGTGACACTCACCTTGAGTTTAGTTAACTATTCAGAGTAAGAGTTAACACTTTTGAATGCATGTAAAGATCCTAGGAGATAGGGTTTGATGTTTGCATGCATGAAGTTTAGTTCAGTTTAGATTAGTTCAATTCAGTTCAGAATCAATTTAGTTTAGTTTAGTTCAGTTCAGCTATGGTTCAGTCATCTTTAGTTAGTTTTAGTTGAATGCTAGTTGAATTCAGTTAACTTGGAATGCATGGCTAATGACTTGAGTTGCATGACAGATAATAGGGACTACCTTCAATTAATAGGGGATGACCATTCTTGCATGAATGGTGTTGAGAAATGTCTCAGTCAACAAGAAATGACTTGGAACCAACTTGGGCACCCAAATTGGCTTCTTGGAATTAACTCCTTTTCATGTTGAGATATTTCAGAAGGCTGAGTTAAGTGGGCCCTCTTTTGGCTGCCTACTTTGAGGATGAAGCCTTGAAGATATTTATAGAATAAAGGTTGAGTTGGCACTTCAGTTTGGGACGCCCAAATGCATGAAGATGAGGATTTAACATTGTTCTTCACAACATAACTTTAATCTTAAGAGATAGGCGTACCTTTTAGGGATAGGGCTTGCACATTGTAATTGTAACTCAATTGGAGTTTACTAAGTTGACAAAAGCCTATTTATCTCAAGCAAGTTGAAGGGAGTTATTATCGGTTTTATTGTAGGTTGTGAAGAAGTTTTGGTGAAGGAAAAAGAGGCATTATCAAGAAAGAATTGGAGCTATTGTAATCTACTTCAAAGATTGAATAATAGATTAATTTTTGGTGAAGTTTTTTCCTGAAAGGGTTTCTCCATGGTATATGCTTGTGTAATCTTTTTAATATCTTGTCTACTTCTTCTATCAACTTCTATCTACATTCTACAAATAGTAAAATGGATTAATCAGATAATCACCCACAAAGAATCTGTAACAAAGGAAAGTCATATTTAGATTAATAATATTAAAGTTTTACAAATTATTAAGCTAAGAAAACTCCTTAATTTTCAACATTTGGTATCAAAATTGAGGTTGGTTAGACTATTGAGACACCTTTCTCTTAAATATTGAAGGATTTATTGGCTTAGTAGGAGCTTTTATTATTTTGGTTATTTGCTGATTTTGGAAATAAGTTTTGTTACAATGAATTCTCATTTAGATATTGAAAGGTTCAATGGATCTAACTATGAAATGTGGAAATTAAAAATGGAAGATATTCTTTAAGAAAGAGATCAGTGGTTAGCTATTAATAATCAGACAAAGACACCTACAACTATTTCAGATGAGGATTGGGCTAAGTTAGATAAGAAGGAAAGAGGAACAATTAGATTATGTCTTGTTGATGTTGTTCTCTTGAATGTTTCAGAAGAAAATACTACATATAAATTGTGGAAGAGAATAGGGGATATTTATCAAACTAAAAGTCTCACCAATAAGTTGCATCTGAAAAGGAAGTAATATTCATTAAAAATGAAATATGGTGATTCTGTAGCACAACATTTAAATTCTTTTAATTTGATTCTCAGTCAGTTAGCATTTGTAGATGTAAATCTAGAAGATGAGGATAAATACATTTTATTACTTTTCTCTTTACCAGATTCTTGGGAAAATCTAATTGATTCAATTAGTGGTAATGGTGCAGATCCAAAGATGGACAATATCATTTCTACTCTCCTATCAAAGGATATGAGGAGGAAGTCTAAAATTGGCTCCCAAGATGCCTTGTTTGTAAGAGGTAGGCCTAAAGAGAAGGAATCTAAGGCAGACAAGAAAGGAAAGGGCAAGTCCAAAGGACAGTCAAAAACCCTTGGTAAGAGTAAGGTAGAGTGTTGGAATTGTGGAAAACCTAGACATATTAAAAAGGATTATAAGGGCTAGAGATAGGGTTTTGATGCTTCAACAAAAAAATCCACCAATGAAAGTAATGATGCATTACTCATTTCTTCTAATACTGTTGTTGATAACTCTTGGCTTATTGATTTAGGTTTCTCCTATCATATGACTCCTAGAAAGGAGTAGTTCACTAAGTATACTGCATATGATGGAGGGGATGTCTTCTTTGGAGACAACAACACAAAAAAGGTTGTTGGAAAAGGAGAGGTAAAATTGTGTTTCAATGATGGTAGGGTTAAGACCCTTAATGATGTTTTACAAATTCCAAGACTTTCTAGAAATCTTCTTTTTGTCTCTAAGTTCAATGATTCTGGAATGCATGTGACATTTGACAAAGGTGGTTGCAGATTTGTGAAAGGGAATATGGTGGTTGCTAAAGGATCTCAGATAGGTACTTTGTTTAAGTTGAATACCTCCAATGTAAATATTTTATCCAATGTAACTGAAGCTGAAAATACATGTATGCTATGGCACCATAAATTGGGCCATATAGGTGGAAAAGGTCTTAGGACCATTATTAATAAAAAATTGGTTGATGGTATTCCTAATTATAATATTGGTAAAAATGACTTTTGTGAGAACTGTGTGTTTGGAAAGCAATCTAGATCTAAATTTCCTAGTGGTACAAATAAAGCTAAAAGAATATTAGAGATTATTCACACAGATGTAATGGGCCCTGTAGATATTGACTCTATTGGAAAATCTAGATACTATGTCACATTTATTGATGATGTCTCAAGATACACTTGGATATATTTTATGCATAGAAAATCTGATGTGTTTAATAAGTTTAAGGAATTTAAGGCTTTGGTTGAGAAACAATCAGATCATAAGATAAAAGTGTTGAGATCGGATAATGGTGGTGAGTATTGTTCTAGGGAATTTGATGACTATTGTAAGCATGCAGGAATAGTGAGACAAAAAACTACTCCATATACACCTCAACAAAATGGAGTAGCAGAAAGGATGAATTGAACCTTAATGGAAAGAGCTAGGAGTATGTTAAGTAGTGCTAAGCTAGACTGGTCCCTATGGGCTAAGGCAGTATGTACTTCTTTTTATTTAATCAATAGATCCCCTAGTTCATCTATTGAAGATAAAAATCCTTATGAAATGTGGTTAGGAAAGAAGCCTAGTGTTGCGCATGTAAGGATCTTTGATTGTGAGGATTTTGTTCATGTGCCTCAAGAAAAGTGATCTAAATTGGATCCTAAAGCACATAAATACATATTCATAGGTTATGGTGAAAATGTAAAAGGTTACAAGCTTTGGAATCCACTAACACGAAAAGTTTCTTTATCTAGAGATGTCATTTTCAAGGAATTTAGAGCTTATTCAGGAGAAGAACAACCAAAGGAGAAGGATAATTCTCGAACATTGAATTTTGAGATTAATAATCATAAGCAACAAGATGCACATGTTGAAGAACAATCAGATGGGTTGGAAGATGAGAGTTCAGAGAGTTCTTCTGAAATAGATGCTCAAGATGAGCATATTGAGGAACAAGTAGAAACCCCTTTGAGAAAACCCACAAGACAACGAAATCCTATTGATAGGTATATCCCACCTAATTTATGTTGTATTTTTGCTTTAATGAGTACTAATGATGAACCCAGTTCTTACAGGGAAGCTTTGTCTTCAGACAAACACAATATTTGGTCACAAGCTATGCATGAGGAAATGGAATCCTTAGAAACTTGTGACACATGGGATCTTGAGAGTTTTCCCAAAGGAAGAAATTCCATTGGTTGTAAATGGATCTTTAAAAAGAAGATTGGAGCAGATGGTAATATCGAAAGGTACAAGGCTAGATTAGTAGCCAAGGGATACTCCCAAAGAGAGGGAGTTGAATTTAATGAAATATTCTCTCCCATTGCTAAACTTACTTCTATTAGATTCTTTTTGTCAATTGCTACTACTTATGATTTTGAAATTGAGAAAATGGATGTGAAAACTATGTTTTTGCATGGGAATCTTGATGAGGAGACTTATATGAAGCAACCTGATGGTTTTGTTGTAAAAGGAAAAGAAGAATTGGTTTGTAGGTTAAAGATATCTTTATATGGATTGAAACAGTCACCCAAAATGTGGTACCAGAAGTTTGATGCTTTCACATTGAAAATTGGTTATGTTAGGAGTGAGGAAGATCATTGTGTTTACATTAAAGTAATTGATGATCAAGTTTTAATTATTATCTTGTATGTTGATGACATGTTTATTGGTAACAACAAGGTAATGATCAAAGAATTGAAAGCACAACTCTCAAGCACACTTGAGATGAAAGATCTAGGGGTTGAAAAATATATCCTTGGTATGGAGATCAACAAAGATAGAGGTAACATAAAGCTTTGCTTAAGTCAAAGCAATTATGTTGATACTATTTTGAAATGGTTTAACATGCAGGGTAATAAACCAGTTAATATTCCTTTACTAGTTGTCACGAAGTTAAGTTTAGACATGAGTCCTAAATCTGATTACTGTTTAGTTTATCATGGTTCTAATGAAATTGATATTATGCATAGATCATTGGACATATAGGGTTTTGTTGATTCAGATTGGGTAGGAGATCTGGACAGTCAGAGGTCGACAAGTGGTTATGTGTACACTTTGTTTGGAGTTGCGGTTAGTTGGATGAGTAAGAGACAGCCCACGGTTGCTTTGTCCACCATAGAAGTAGAGTACATGGCTGCCACACATGCCTCTAAAGAGGCAGTTTGGTTACAAAGACTTGGGAAAGGTATTGTTTTTAATTGAAAGCAAGTTAGGCTTGAATGTGATAGTTAGAGTGCTACTTTTTTAGCCAAAAATCCTATGTATCATGCTCATACTAAAAATTTAGATGTTCAATATCACTTTGTGTGAGAAATGGTTGAAAGTGGAAAAGTATTAATTGAAAAAGTTGACACTTTGATTAATGCTGAAAATTATCTTACGAAGCCAGTTCCCATAGATAAGTTCTCGTGGTGCAGGAAGGCCATTGGCCTTGAGTCCTGTACTTGATTTAAAATTATTATTCCTTGTTTAGAATAACTTCAATGTATAATGTCAAGTGGAAGAATGTTGGAAATAGGATGCCATTTAATTGCAATCCTAAACATTATTTATTTCATGTATCTCCTAAGTCCTTGGAATGTGTTCAACAACACTAGGATTAGGAAGAGAATAATATTTGATGAAATAATCATGTTAATTGACATTTGTAATTAATTATAAATGTTAGGAGCGTGTGAGGGAATCCATTTTGAGTTCCTAAATAATAGGGGCACATGGGGTGCCCACATGGTAGGTTACAGTCACCTTGAGTTCAGTTAACTATTCAGATTAAGAGATAACACTTTTGAATGCATGTAAATATCCTAGGAGTTAGTGTTTGATGTTTGCATGCATGAAGTTCAGCTCAGTTCAGTTCAGTTATCTTCAGTTAGTTTTAGTTGAATGCTGGTTGACTTTAGTTAACTTGGAATGCATGGCTAATGACTTGAGTTGCATGATAGATAACATAGACTACCTTCAGTTAATAGGGGATGACCATTCTTGCATGAATGGTGTTGAGAAATGTTTCGGTTAACAAGAAATGACTTGGATCCAACTTGGGCACCCAAGTTGGCTTCTTGGAATTAACTCCTTTGCATGTTGAGATATTTTAGAAGGTTGAGTTAAGTGGGCCCTCTTTTGGGTGCCTACTTTGAGGATGAAGCCTTGAAGATATTTACAGAATAAAGGTTGAATTGGCACTTTAGTTTGGGATGCCCAAATGCATGAAGATGAGGATTTAACATTGTTCTTCACGACATAAATTTACTTGCAAGATATAGGCGTACCTTTTAGGGATAGGGCTTGTGCATTGTAATTGTAACTCAATTGGAGTTTACAAAGTTGATAAAAGCCTATTTATCAAAAGAAAGTTGAAGAGAGTTATTATCAGTTTTATTGTAGGTTTTGAAGAAGTTTTGGTGAAGGAAAAAGAGGCATTCTCAAGCAAGAATTGGAGCTATTGTAATCTACTTCAGATATTGAATAATAGATTAATTCTTGGTGAAGTTTTTTCCCGAAAGGGTTTCTCCACGGTATATGCTTGTGTAATCTTTCTAATTTCCTATCTACTTCTTCTATCAACCTCTGTCTACATACTACAAATAGTAAAATGGATTAATCAGATAATCACCCACAAAGAATCTATAACAAAGGAAAAGCATATTTAGATCAACAATATTAAAGTTTTACAAAGTATTAAGCTAAGAAAAGTCCTCAATTTTCAACATTCTGATCATCCAGAACCATCTACTAGGGTTTACCTAAAATCCTCTTCATCATACACCATTTTCATCAAGCCACATCCACATTAAATTTGAATGTAGAGAATTTGCTAAGAATAGCAATCTACAAAACCCTAGGATCAAATCAACATTTAATTCATTCCTCTGTTTATCGATCTGATCATGATCTCAATCTCCTTGGAAATCTATGTCTCCACCTTGCATATCAAATATCCAATCATTTTGGTCGCTATATAGGTAGACGAAGTGAATTCATTCACTATGTCGACTACCAAACGAAACCCTTATTTACACAGACTTATCCATTGAAAACTTCATCTTTGAATTTGGAATGTCAAACTAATACTTCATGGCATGATCTTGCTCTCCTCATTCATCATCAACATCTTTAAAACATTACTGTAGGATGAACCTTCCTTTAAATGTCTCTCATCGATCATGTTCATCGCATATCACTACTCTTCATCAATCATTCAATTCACAACAACGATATGTATTTATGTAGCAACCACCGTTTGATCTTCCTCCATTGAATCTTTGTCATCTAACTTATCTATCACATATCATGACATCAGTTAAGATGTCATGTCTTGTTTTTGTAATGTGAATGAGTATAGTGATCATCATTCGATCACATACCTTTGAATCTATGTCATTGATCGACATTCATCGAGCATTGGTGTAACTCATAAGACTTCATATGTCATTCAAAAAATATGAATACACTCAGTGATCACCATTGGATCAAACTCCATTCAATCTACACTATCCCTCACTATATCGCTAGCTCTAACAATGGGCCCACTAAAAATTAGTGGGCTACTATCACCTATTCTCTGCTTGCATCATTCTCCATTATCGCTCAATGTTGAAAGATTCATATCTCAAAGGTGTATAAGCGTGGTGCACTAACACCCAAAAATGCAATGATATTCTACAACCTATCATTTCTGACATCATACTCCACTAGTTCCTCATTTTCCTTTGTTGGGTCCCACCAGATACACTCCAGGCATTGTTCGATCATCCTCTCTCAATTTGCATCATTCTTCGCTATCCCTTGGGACTTAACAGAGATCCACCAAAAGAAAAATGGGCTAGTAGATGCTGTCAGATTTACTAGATTAAAAATGTTGATTAAAATCCATCACACATCGCTGAACTATAAGATGACTTCAAAGAAATTTCCATGATGCAAGGGATCTTAGTAATAGACATCAAATATTCAAGGCCCGATCTCCACTGTTGATCAAGAATCATTGCCATGTCGAAGGGACAAAAAAGTGATTCCTCTTGACATGATATGGTCTCCCCAATATGAACACATAGACTCCACTTACCTAGAGTACTAGGTGAAGAGGTCAGTCGCTAATGACTTAAATGACATAAGTTGTAACTTATGCAACCGATAACGTACAATAGGCAATCAAAATCAAAATAGAAAAACTATTAAGGCACCATGACTATAACCTTAGGGTTTAACCAATAAACCCTAATTGTGGTTGAGAGGAAATATAATTCATTATGGGCACAATATACAACCTCTGGACCTACTTATCACTTTTCTGAGAAGCTTTGAGAAACCCCATGTCAAATTTGGCCTTTGATTTCACTTTAGATGCCTGGAAAAGTACACTGTAATTTCATGACAACAATGCAAGACAACATTGCAACATCCTATGTAACTTTTGCAACATACACACCAACTTCAAAAGCTAGATCCAAACCATGCCATATCTCTCCTTAGACATCAATGCCAACATTTTAACATCAATTTCATCACACCCTTCATATAGGATTAGTTCCATCTCACATTTGATCCCCTTTTGACAACAATGAGAATAATGTGCTAACACTTATTACCTTCCTGCTATCTAAGTACTGTTCCTATAGCAAATTCAAAAGAATCTATGTGCATGTGGAAAGTAAATCTTAGTTTGGTCCTCTCAAGACACATTCTATGGTCAATGTTATATTGAATGCTTCAAAAGAGTGTTGGCATTCTATGGTCCACTCAAATTCTATATCCTTTGAGAGTAAAATAAATAAAGGTGTTGTACTTTTTCTAAAGTCTTAAATAAATCTTCTATAGTAGCTAGCATGTCCTAGAAAACTCTTGAAATCTCTTTGTTTTTGTGGCACATGGAGTGTGGAGATTATATCAATCTTATTTGGATCCACTTGAATCCCTTTACTTGATACAAAATGTCCTAGCACAATCCCTTGGGTCATCATCATGAAATATTTCTCATGAATTGTGGATATATTGTGTTCTTGACACATATTTAAGACCTTCTATAGTTTTTTAAGTGCTTCATCATATGTTTCCCCATAGGTTGTGAAATGATCCATGTAGATATCCATGGATTCATGTGCAAAATCTAAGAAAATTCTTAGCACTACCCTTTGGAAAGTGGCTAGAGAATTACATAGTCCAAAAGGAAGAACAAAATAGGCATATGTTCCCCAAGGGCATGTGAAGGTGGTTTTATCCTTGTCCTTTGGATCTATTCTAATATGGTTGTAACCACTAAATCCATCTAGAAAAGAGAAGTACTTTTTACCTACTAGGGAGTCAAGCACCTAATCAATGAAATGTAGTGGAAAGTGGTCTTTTCTAGTGGTTGTATTTAATTATCTATAATCCAAACACACTTTCCATTTCCATTATTTATTTATTAAAATAACTAGAGGTGACACCCATTAACTATCAGAAATAGGGTAGATGAAACCTGCATCAAGCAAATTTTGTAATTCAATTTTGACTATCTCTTAATGTAGGGTTCATTCTCCTTTAGGGTTGTTTGATTTGTTTAAAATCATCATTAATGTATATCTTGTGTATGTATAGGTTTGGATCAATCCTCTTAATATCATGGTAATCTCATGCAAAGGATGTTTTTTCCTTCAACATAGTAGTTAGGGAAGTGGGTTGTTCAACAGTTAATTCACTTCTAACATTTACATTCTATCTGGCATAACTTCTAAAGTCTTGGATGTTGATTGTACAGATGAAAGGTCAATTCCAATGATTTATGGGGCACATTGTTGTGGAAATAAAGAATAGAAAAGTTAGTATAATGATTTTGATGAATTGATAGGTATAATGTTCTATAGGGGATCTTGCAGACATGACAAACAATCATGTTGTTTTGGGTTCCTAATTCAATTATTCTATATAATGTGTGCTATTAAATCATCCTCATCTTGGTTTCTCAACAAAGGGATTCATTCAATAGTCATGAGATTCTAAAATGAATACTGGTCTTCCTCATCTAAGGTAGGCCAAATGGTCTGCTCCAAATTTGTATGAGGTTGGGCTGGTGGATATAAAAGGACCAATTTCTTGGTCACAGTTCCATTTGAGATAATCATGTTTCTAGAACTATAACCTATAAATGCATTAGTTGTTTCTAACCATGGTATTCCTAGAATAAGGGGATAACCTACAAGGTTATCCTTTGGTTACAATACTATGAAATGTTTAGGGTACTCCCATGAATCTAAAGCTATGACCAAGTCCTCAATGATGCCCGCAAGTTTCACTATTGACCTATTTGCCAACTGTAGAGTAGTGGGTGTAGGTCTAAGGTTTATTAACTACAATAAATAAATTATTTCCTTATTCATCACATTAATGGCTGCCCCCAATTAAATCAAGGTATTTTTGGTGAGAGTACATCATTTATCTTAACATCTACTAGTAGACTTCTAGGATCTGCATACTTAGGGATAGTTATGTTTCCTAACATAGTGTTAGCAAGGTTCCCTAAGACATGTACTATCTGAGGGTCTTTTCTCTTTCTTATTAAACTTTTAAGACAATGTTCTCTCACTATTTTAGTGTAAATGGGAATTTTCTTGATGGCTTGGATGAGGGGTATCTTTATACACACATCTCAAAGTTTCCCTAATAGGTCAGTTTCAACTTGGTTTTGATTTTTTGAATATCTAATCATTTAGGGAATGGAGGCTTTGGACTTGAATTAGTTTGGTTGAATTGATTTGAATCAAGCTCCAAAGGTGTATTGTCCAAGGATTCTACTAAGGGTTCCTCATCTTCCAACTCAGTGTTCTGAGGTGATGAAGGCCCATCCAATGTTTTCCCTGACTTGAGGTGGACATCACTCACCTCTACCTAATAAGTATGACATTGAATAGCCTTGTTTGTGTAGGCATATTGAATAGGCTTGTTATTTGAGTTAGGTGCAAGTTGGGTTGTAAATTGAGGTGCTCTTGGTGGCTAAGATGATGGATTTGTTGGATTGGGCATGATAGCTTGTTGTTGTGGCTACAAAGGCTATTGTGGTTGCTAGTATTTCATATTCTGGTTTTGCCAATGTTGGCCCTTTACCATTTAGGTTGCCATTTATTTTTCTATAGTGGCCATTGGGGGTTGTATTTAGATCCTTGAAAGTTTGTTGTCGCCACATGTTTTGTTATTGTTTCTAGTTTGGTTGAGGATTTTTCCATTGGTTTTATGTGTTTGTCCAAGGCTGGGGGTTCCAACTAGAAAAGTTTTGATTGCTAACTGGAAATGGTGTATTTAAATTCAAAGGATCTCGAGGCATACCTTGTCTTGGTTTCCATGGCATCCTTTGTGCATTGTAGAACAATTTTCCATATTCAACCTCCAATGCTTGAAATTTTTGTTTCCCTATTTTTTTCTTTGAAATACTTGCTACTATATTGCACTTGCAATTAGCTTTTCTCTATCTACAGTTAGGGTAGTATTCATTAAGGATTTCCTTCACCTCTTCTTGCTTTTTCTTCACATGTAGAGTGTCCAATTGGGTAGCCAAATGGCTTATGATGTCTTCTTTCATGTTTTATAGTAGGTTACTCAATTCCACTCTAGAGATTCCATTAGATGTCTTGTTGATGGAATATGTTCTATCCCCTTTAGTCCTTTTAGTAAAGGTCCTTGAATAGTTCCTAAAAACCTTGCAGATTATATTAAAAACAAAATTGTGATATATCTCTTGACCCAATAAGGTTAAGGGAATCTATGTAACCATAACTGACTCTTAAAAACTCTAACTTCAAAGATTCTTCTGAAATATGATTTTGTGGATTCTTCTTTATGTAGAACTGGAACATTTCTACATAGTCCTCTAATGGTTTGAATCTTATTTTTGAGACATCCTGCAAATTCCATCTCTTCTTCTATCAATTCCTCTACAATAGTCTTGGTATTTTTTTAGGAACTTTATCTTCATAGTGTCCCAATTTGGAACAACATATTTTCCCAAACCCATAAACCATCTTAAGGAAGCATCCTTCAAGGTTGCTGGAAATAATTTGAGCCTATGTACATTTGTTGTGTAATCATAACTTCTACACAGGATATCAAACTCAATCAAGAAGGTATTTGGATCCTCAATAACCAAACCATAGAAGACTAGAATTCTGAAGGAGGTATATTATTTAATGCAGTTTCCCTCTCCTAGTTGGCAATAGGGAACTCAAAAATTACATGTTTTGGTGGATCATCCACTACTGCATTAGATATGGTTTGGAATGTCTCCTCTATATTTGTAGTGGATGTTGGTGAAAGGGAAAGTTATTCTTTAGGAATAACCTCACTTTGGTCATTGTAATCACCAATATCCTCTTTAGCTTTGTGTGTTGAGGGAAGAAATATTCCCAAAGAATCTTGCTACCTCTACATACAATAGGTGTGAATTTTTGTATCAATGAATCCTACACAATTTTAGTAAAACATTCTGGTATTGATGGAATAAAACCTAATTATCCTAATACTGGAAACAAAGTACTAAACTATGAAAACATGAAATAAAAAAGATGAATCTTTGAATGTAACACCATCCTCGACAATGACACCAAAAATGTAAGGCCCAACTAATGTTCAGTAAACTTGGTGATACTCACACAATTCAAATGGGGTACCTAATTGAACAGTCTACTAAACCCTTGTAAAGGCTCCATTTAATTATCAAACAGGGCTAATATAAGCTTGTGATGATGTTGGAATTATTGGTGCATTCAGATATTATATACTACCTATATCATCTTACTATTGTTGAACACCCGAAATACTGAGAGGGGGGGGGGGGGTGGGTGAATTGGCATTATACTAAACCATTTAATTGATAACCACTCAATAATTAAAATATATCTAACTAAAATTGTAATCAAAGACATGAAAGGAATCATAACATCACATGAAACATGAACACCAAGATTTTTATGTGGAAAACCCAAAGTGGGAAAAACCATGTTGAGGATTAGCTCACAATATATTATAACCAGTCATAATATATTACAGGGGCACACTACCGGGACACACTATCCTTGAAAGGATCACAACCTAAAAAAATTACAATATGGAGTGTGTTTCATTTCCAAAAAGATGAACTAATAAATACACCTTCTATGTGCTAAGTTTAGTTCC
Source organism: Sequoiadendron giganteum (assembly GCA_007115665.2). Classification (NCBI taxonomy): domain Eukaryota; kingdom Viridiplantae; phylum Streptophyta; class Pinopsida; order Cupressales; family Cupressaceae; genus Sequoiadendron; species Sequoiadendron giganteum. The sequence continues at coordinate 380,772,015 of CM021100.1, read as the reverse complement.
AATTAAGCTCTGGAATACAAAATCTTGCACCGGTTTGTAGGTTCACAACAACTACCTACGAATTTGCACACCACCACACTTCACTGCTTATAATTTTTGCATACACATAGATGTGCATATATATCTATATATTGATTACAAAAGAAAATGTTATATATATATATACACTATTACACCTACATACATCAATTAGGTCAACCTAATTAAGTGTATACATAATCAATTCAAAATAGCTTGTCGGATTAGACCAAAAATTCTTCTGCGCTCAAAAATCAAAATGTGCAAGACATAAATTAGGTAATCTCGGACCTAATAAGGATCACTTTAACATCCATGAAGCGTATTTTCATACCACTTGTCCATTTTAGCTAGAGAAAGATACAAAACCTGTATGCCAAACTTTTTTCATTATATCTTTCATTCCATTGAACCAAAATCACTAAAAGCTTGTCCATAGATGCAAATAATAGTCCTAAACAACATACTAAAACCACATAGGTCGATCTTTTAATATAAGCAATTTTTGACCAGATTACCGGATTAGAGTAATAAAAGCACTATTTACTAAAAAGGACAAAAATTGTCACCAAACAATGTTGGGATCAATGAAAGCACACCATAGGGATTCTTCTTCATTCTTCCAACAATCTTCCCCTTTTTCATTGATGGAAATATGTTGCAAAAATGGATCTTCAAAGTTGTCTTCACTCTAGCTGCACGAGCTCCCCCTTTCATATATACACAAAACTTTTCCAAAACCAGAATTTCTGTACAATAGTAAATTTTCCCTACGCAGAACCTTATCACCCTTTGACAATAATGACAAAGGATGTGTCGATGATGAACTTGCAAAAAAATAGAAATGTAAGAAATATTTAACTGGAATTGGGGGCACCTTGTAATTCCTTGAGAATAACTTCCCAAGCAGGTTTTCCATCATCCCAAATCCCCTTCACTCTGGCAAGTATTTTACGTAATGATTCCAATTCTACTAAGCATTATTCTCCTTCTTCTAGAGTGGATGGATTAAGATTCATATTTTCTAGTTTTTTTGCATCCACCAAGGCACTTGGTATAGGAATGTGTCTGGACATTACCAGATCTCCAAGTTATCCAAACTGCCTCATTACTTCTTATTTTTACCTATTTTAAGGTGAAAAACTTGCTCTACAATTCTACAATACAAGTCTAGGTAGTATAATTTTTGTCATCTGTAATTCTATAAGCTTCAAAGGCATTGGAAAGCTGAGACTCTGTTGAGTCTATTAAGTATTTAATGCCTCGAGTGGCATCAGGCCACCACATGCAACACACAAACAATATCTGAGATTCCTGTTCACAATCCTTTACCTCTTTTAGACATTGAAACACTTTGCTTTGTGTAGTTGCACACTTATCCTTCAGTACAAGTAACCTTTTCTCCAAAATCCTTGACTTTACCTCTTCTTCAGTCTACTTCTTGAGGCTAGAGGTATATTCTTTGAGTGAATCAACTAGGAACTTTAGGTTTTCAACATGGGCTAAGGAGTCATCAATTGTAGCATCGAGAGCTATCTCTTGCAAAGCCTTAATAGCATCATTTACCAATTCAATCCCTTTCTGATAGGTTTCAACAATTTCTAGTGTACCAAAGTCAAGAAAAGTACCACAAATCTTTATCCTTTCAACTAGTGAGATCTTACTTAGATCCACATAGCTCAAATATAAAGCTCAAAAATTTAACTCATTTCAAATTAAACATTCCCATGATCATTGAACATTACAAGTGAGATTTAGAGATAGCAAGAATAAAATTAACATTCACAAGTGTACCAAAACAACATTAATTTAATAAAGTTGCAAATTTGAGTTTACATACACCTCATAGGGGTGTTACAAATTATCTATTTCAATGATATAATTTCAAATATACATCAATAAATACATTCATGATATAGAATTTAAATTTACAAATTGACTAACAAGCCATACAAAGTACAATATATGAAGCATATCCAAAATAATAGAATCTTTGAACCTCATCCGCCTTGACACCATCGATCTTCTTGCATTGATGCCAAGAGTGCAGTTAAGGTGCCCTTTCCACCCAACCACGAAGCACACGACTTCCTCAGGTTTCTTCCTAACTCAAAGAAATCCCTGACCTTGCATGAGGAGCCTAGCAACTTGGAACAATAAAGCAGGAGGGTACTCTCGATGCATGCCTATTTTCCTATATGCATTCCTAAACTAGAAAAACATATTTCTGGCAAGCAGGATGTGGTAGAGACATAATAATATAAAATTCTAGGCTTTTAATCAATCTATTTTAATGGTACATTGCTTGGCCAAGCATAAAGAAATATAAATGGTAGTTTATGAAAAGGATAAACTATTGTCTCTATGAACCCACATTCGACATCCTATCCCAGAAGTTTCCCATAATACCATATAAATAAAAGAAGCATAATTCTCCATGTGTCACATGTAGTGGAAATAATACAGTTTCATACATTTCATAGGAAAAACTAATGATAAAGTCGAAGTTCATGATAATTTCATACAAGAAGATCTTTCCACATCCAGTTTCATAGTTTGCATTGTCTAAATTGGAGGATTATTCAATGAGAACACATATTCATACACAGCGTGACTTGCTTCCTTATGAAAATAATTCCAAGTTTATATATGCACATTCGAAAAGAAAACAACCTAATTCCCTATGAAATTAAAGGCATTGGAAAGCTTTTCATTTCTCTATCCATTCATTGCAAAATCTAAGTATTGCTTTCCTTTACTCGATGTTTTGTATTGATTTCATATGTACAAGTAACTATATGTTTTATTTGGATTAAAATAAAAGATTCAAAGAAGACAATTGCAGCTGTATTGAGCTCTTAGCAGAATTCTCTATTTTGGTCACAAAGTACAGATGATATATTTTGTTATATATGTTTAGGTAAATAAAAATTAATGCACAATTCCACAAGAATCTTTTCTACATCAAGCTGAAAATAATGCATTTCAAGAACAACATCACACAGTCCAGCAGTTAAATGGGCATAAGATATATATATATGTATATTTTCCTCTGTTTGCAGAGGTATATACATTTGCATGGATTACAATATGAATTATTATATATTTATATGTATATATATATATACATTATATATATATTTGTTTATATATATATATTTTATATATACAGGTTTTAAGTCAAGATTAAATCTGTACAATATATGTCCACATCACAAAATATATATAGCAAAATAGAGGATATACACATACTTGCTTCTATATATATATGTATACACATTATATATATTTGTATATATATATAGGTATATATACATATATATATATATATTAAATTAAGATAAGATTGTATGTTTTATTTCCTTAGCATGAAGTTTGCATACATATATACAACATAAAAGGTATATATACATACATACATCTATATATATATAAATATATATATATATTTATATCACTCTGTAAATTTAATTATCGAATACCATTCAAAGGCTACGAAATGCACAAAAGTGTGTATTTCACATCAATCCATAGCTTGAAAGGAATGGAGGGCTGGCTAGTAAAGCCAGCCGCGACCCCCTTGGGGGACACTGCTTGTGGGGGCAGCGCCTCCCATAGGTCATAGCCTGTGGGGAGTCATTGTCCCCACAACATGACCTCCCTTGTGGGGCTATGACAACCTCCCCCATAGCTTTTGAAAGCAAGCTCCATTTAAACTACAAAATACTTCTCCGTTCTCAAGATTTCGATAATATTTAGAACCTTTCAAATGGAAATATTAACATAAAAACTATACTTTTTATATATATATTCTTCAATATATGTATGCATATATATGTGGATATATATATTTAAATACTTATTTATTTCTCTAGATTTTATTTCCAATCCAGAGAATTATAGAAGATGGTTATTCACAAACAACAGATTTGGCATATTTATATATTTGCAAAAAGAAAGAATATATATAAATATATGAATCTTTATACATCAAATAGGGGAAACAAACTGTTTGAACAGATAAGACAATAAATTTCATTCAACAAACACCCAATTTCTGGAGAATAAATACAGACAATTTCCAAAGGAATTCTATTTTGATCTTTCACAGTGAGAAAATTAAAAACATTGGAATAGATTAAAACTTGGAGAATACTTTCCCCTCGAAATTGATTGTTGAAACCCCAGCTATAGAATCCCCCTTGCTCCTTGCTTCTTCCTATATCTTCATTCCAATTCCAAAAACTTATCTTGCAATGCTATAGACAAAGAAAACCCCCCATGTCTTGCACCCAATTTTTCCCATTTTGCAGAGCAACCCAAAAATATTGTAAGAGAAATCGTTGTATTCCCATTACCTCATTTCTCATTTTAAAATATTTTCTCCCATTTCTCGAGACCTAATCTTGAAATTGGGAAATTAAAAATGAATTTATTTTCTATTTAACTTTTATCTCCAAATTAATAATTATTCCTATTTAATTTATTTTCCAACATTTTTCTGAATACAAAAATCTAAATAAGCTATTCAAAAACATGTGCATGGAATTCACATTAATTGAAATCAAACAATTATTTAAACAACACCTCTCAACGTTCAATTGCATATGTAAATATTTAATTAATCTAGAATTAATTTTCCATTCTTTCAATTACATGCATATATGGATATAAAAGAAAATAACCATTTAAAATTTACTGATAATATAACAATCATCCAAATCACATGCTAAATGCATCTATATGACTTTAAGTGTTTGTATGTGATCGAGAGCATCATTCCTGCTTTACCCTACCAAGAGGCTAAACTCCCCTACCTTAGCCACACCCTTGGTCTTTGATGACCTGCCACTCAATTACACTCAAGCAACTAACATGAGATTAACATCCATATTGAATTAAATCAACTTAACTCTTAAGATCATAATACATTAATTATGAATATCATTTTCCATGTTGCATCATTTTCAAAATAAGACAATGTTTAATTTATTGCAAATTTCCATGAAATTTAACACCACTTTTGTTATCATTTAATCTACTAAACACATACATGTAATCATGAAGCAAAAACCACATAAAGAAAAAGTAGGCATCACCAAAATTAGATACGTGACATCCTTCCCCACCAGGAAGAGACATAATCTCGATGTCTAAGTGCAAACATACACACTATATAGTCTATATTATCCATATTTCAAGAGTTATAAAAATGCATGAAAATAAAATATCAGGCTAGAATCCAAGGTGTGGAAAATATCTATCAATATCATCAATGTCTTCCAACATTGCACTATCCTCAGAATACCGATCCCATTGGATCCTGTATTGCAATATATCTCAACTTCACAATTTAACGTTGCGCTTTTCCAGAATCTTGACAGGCTCCACTAGCATCGCCCCTGTACCCAGAACCTATAAAGCATGCCAATCGAGCACATGAGTAACATCTGGGTGATATGGCTTGAGTACAGAGACATGGAAAATGTTATGAATTCGGGATAGAGTTGGCGGCAGAGCAAGCCTATAAGCAACTGGATTCACAACTTCCAAGATTTCAAAGGGCCCAACAAAACGAGGAGCAAGCTTTGATTTCTTGCCAAAGGAAATTGAACTCTTTTGTGGAAGAACTCTTAGGAACACCTTATTGCCCACTAAGAATTACCTAAAAGTCCTATTTCGATCGACACAACTCTTTTGATGATCAAAATCCTGTTTCATCTTTTCCTTAATCAATCTCATATGATCTTCCATTTCCTTAAGAATCTCAGGTCCTATCACAATTCTATCCTCCACCCTATCCCAACTAATGGGTGTGTGACATTTACTACCATACAATGCCTCAAAAGGTGCCATACCTAGTGAGGCATGATAGGATTTCTTGTAGGAAAACTCCACTACAGGAAAGTACTCTTCCCATTTATGCTACTGCACCATATTCAGGGCACCCCGGTGTGACGAAAATGGTAGAGGGACTCAAACCCTTATATTTCTGGCCAAGACTTAAGAAAGATGTAATATCATTTGTAGCTCGATGTTTGGAGTGCCAGCGAGTTAAGGCTGAGCATGTACATCTGGTGGGAATTTTGTACCCACACAAAGTGCCAACATATAAATGGCATGTGATCATGATGGAATTTATTTAGGGGTTTCCAATGACTAAGGCCAAACATGATGTTATTTTGGTTGTGGTTAAATTAACAAAGGTAGCTCATTTCATTCTTAGAAACCATAGAGATGGTTCTTTGGTGTTAGCAAAGAATTTTTTTTAGGAGATCTTCAGGTTACATGGAGTGGCCAAGACGATCATTTCCGATCGTGACACTCGTATGACTTCTAGGTTTTGGACCATATTAAATTCTTCCTTGGGAACTAAATTGAATTTCAGCTCTGCATACCACCCTCAGATTGACGGTCAGAATGAGAGAGTGAATCAGGTGGTGGAAGAACTTGGTTGTTTTATTTTTGAATGTGTATATATAAACTTGGAATTAAAGGCATTGGAAAGCTCTTCCTTTCTCTATCCATTTATTTCAAAATCTAAGTATTGCTTTCCTTTACTCAATGTTTTGTATTGATTTCATATGTAAAAGTAACTATATATTTTATTTGGATTAAAATAAAAGATTCAAAGAAGATAATTGTAGTTGTATTGAGCTCTTAGCAGAATTCTCTATTTTGGTCACAAAGTATAGATGATATATTTAGGTAAATAAAATTTAATGCACAATTCCACAAGAATATTTTCTACATCAAGCTGAAAATAATGCATTTGTAGACAACATCACACAGTGCAACAGTTAAATGGACATAAGATATATATATATATATATATTCCTCTATTTGTAGAGGTATATATATTTGCAGGGATTAAAATATGAATTATTATATATTTATATGTATATATATACATTATATATATATTTGTAAATATATATGTATATATATACATGTTTTAAGTCAAGATTAAATCTGTACAATATATGTCCACATCACATAATATATACAACAAAATAGAGGATATACACATACTTTATATATATATGTATATACATTATATATATTTGTATATATATAGGTATATATACATATATATATATAAAATTACGATAAGATTATACGTTTTATTTCCTTAGCACAAAAATTTGCATAGATATATACAACAGAAAAGGTATATATACATACATCTATCTATATATATTTATATCATTGTGTAAATATAATTATTGAATACCATTCAAAGGCTACGAAACGCACATAAGTGCGCAGTTCACATCAATCCATAGCTCGAAAGGAATGGAGGGCTCGCTAGAAAAGCCAGCCAGGACCCCTTGGGGGACGCTGCCTGTGGGGGAAGCACCTCCCCACAAGTCGTAGCCTGTGGGGAGCCGTTGTCCCCAAAATGCAACCTCCCTTGTGAGAGGGCACTGCTATGATAGCCTCCTCCATAGATTTTGAAAGCAAGCTCCATTTAAGCTACAAAATACTTCTCCGTTCTCAAGATTTTGATAATATTTAGAACCTTTCAAATGGAAATATTAACATAAAAAATATTCTTTTTATATATATTTACATATATATATGTATATATATTCTTCAATATATGTATGCATATATATGTGGATATATATATTTAAATACTTATTTATTTCTTTGGATTTTATTTCCAATCTAGAGAATTACAGAAGATGGTTATTCCTAGACAACGGATTTGGCATATTTATATATTTGCAAAAAGAAAGAATATATATAAATATATGAATCTTTATACAAAAAATAGGGGAAATAGACTGTTTGAACAACCGAGACGATAAATTTCATTCAACAAACACCCAATTTCTGGAGAATAAATATAGACAATTTCCAAAGGAATTCTGTTTTGATCTTTCACAGTGATAAAATTAAAAACATTGGAATAGATTAAAACCTGGAGAATGCTTTCCCCTCGAAAATGATTGTTGAAACCCCAGTTGTAGAATCTCCCTTGCTGCTTGCTTCTTCCTTTATCTTCTTGCCAATTCCAAAAAATTATCTTGCAATGCTACAGAAAAAGAAAACCCCCTATTCTTGCAGCTAATTTTTCCCATTTTGCAGAGCAACCCAAAAAATTGTAAAAGAAACAATTGTATTCCTGTTACCTCATTTCTCATTTTTAAAGATTTTCTCCCATTTCTCGAGACCTAATCTTGAAATTGGGAAATTAAAAATGAATTTATTTTCTATTTAAATTTTATCTCCAATTTAATAATTATTCCTATTTAATTTATTTTCCAACATTTTTCTAAATACAAAAATCTAAATAAGCTATTCAAAAACATGCATATGGAATTCACATTAATTGAAATCTAACAATTATTTAAACAAGACCACTCAATGTTTAATTGCATATGTAAATATTTAATTATCTAGAATTAATTTTCCATTCTTTTAATTACATGCATATATGGATATAAAATAAAATAACCATTTAAAATTTACTAATAATATAACAATCATTCAAATCACATGCTAAATGCATCTATATGACTTTAAGTGTTTGTGTGTGATCAAGAGCATCATTCTTGCTTTACCCTGCCAAGAGGCTAATCTCCCCTACCTTAGCCACACCCTTGGTCTTCGACGACCTGCCACTCAAGTACACTCAAGCAACCAACATGAGATTAGTATCCAGATAGAATTAAATCAACTTAACTCATAAGATCATAATACATTAATTCTTAATATCATTTTCCATTTTGCATCATTTTCAAAATAAGAAAATGTTTCATTTATTGCAAATTTCCATGAAATTTAACACCACATTTATTATCATTTAATTTACCACACACATACATGTAATCATGAAGCAAAAACCACATAAAGAAAAAGTAGGGATCACCAAAATTAGAGACGTGACATCGGATGTGATGGAAGTTGAATCAACTAAGGAGGTAGCATAAGTTGAATCCTTATTTTCCTTGTCAATAGACCCTTCAGAGTATTTTTGGATGATTCTCCAGATGGATTTGATGACTCAATAGTCTTTGGAGATTCTTCTTCACTTCTTCCAACCTTTGTTTCTTCCTTATTTTGTTCTTTCTTTTCCTCTTCTTCTTCTTCTTCTTCTCTAGAGGGTTTTTCTAATGGTTTGTATTTGTTTTCATCCTCGTCTTCATCATATTTTCCATCATTACTATTTTTATTTTTGTTTCCCTCATCTTCATTCTTATCTTCTTCACCATTATTTCTGGTATTTTCACGATGTTCTTGTGAATTGTCACTAGTATCATTTTTATGCTAATCTTTAGTGTTTTTGCTGGTTGTTTCCTTTGTATCATTCAGAGGAGCATGTTGGCATATTATTTTCATTGATGCCAAAAGGGGATCAGGTGTGAGATGAAACTGGTCATGCATAAAGGAGATCCAACATTGATAAATGGTGTCATTAATGTCTAAGGAAGATAGTGTACTATGGATCTGGAAGGTCGAGAGGTTGAAGGCTATGTTCAAAATTGTCATAATTGTTTTCTTAGCCTATATTAAGGTTTTGCAATTAAACCCTTGTGTTGGAAGTCACGGTGCCTTAACAATTTTCTATTCTATCATTGACTATTTTTTGGATGTTGTAGTTCATCTAAGTTATAAATTATAGCCTTTAAGTTCATTTAGTGACCAACCCCTTCACCTTGTCATTCAGTCATTTTCACCACTTGATATTGCACATCATGGAAAGATAGTTGGTTTTTGTGATAATTTTAGTGATACATGATGGATGACTATCGCTAGATCACACACATGACAAAAAGGAATATTAAATTGGTTTGTAATTCAACTATACATGATGGAGAACAGAGCCTTGGTGGGACCAGTGACATGTGGCATCATATCGCCCAATCGATTCACATCGTTGTTGTGAAGAAAAGAATTTGGAGATTTAAGTGATGAGAAATGTTAGTGGAAAGTGACATCAACATGTACATGTCATTTTATGGGAGTTGAGCTAGCCATTATTCCCAAAAGGCTAACTTGCCAAGAATCTGCTACTATCCTAGTTAAGGATCTCACGTGAGGCTATTAGACCTTGTCACAAATCATGTGCCCAACATTGAATGAGGGGTTGAAGCATTGAGATTCCAAAAATCCACCCCAACGTGAGCATGAGATTCAAACCCATGACCCCACTTTGATACCATGTTTTATGGGAGTTGAGCTAGTCATTTTTCCCAAAAGGCTGACCTGATAGGAATCTGCTACTATCGCAGTTAAGGATCTCATAGGAGGCTGTTAAACCATGTCACAAATCACGTGCCTAGTACGGACTGAGGGGTGGAAGCATCGAGCTTCCAACAGAGCAGACGTCTCCAAAAAATCATGTATATCACCAACCTTATCCAAAATAGAATGGTCCTTTACTTTTGTGACATTTGCAGGCTCTTGTACTTGAGCTGTATGAGATGAAGAGCTAGTTCTCATCCCATACTTCTTTGCCATTTCCCTTAATGTATCAAGAGTTTCTTGTCTTAGCCTTTCTGTACTATTTTTCTCTTCAATCATTGGAAGAGTGACTCTCTGTTTGACCCTGAACAACTTAGAACATTCATTTAATAGGGTAGCAACATATTCCTCAGATAAGGAGGATCTGTATGCGCTCAAAGCATTAGATTTGATTTTTTCATCAACAGTTACATCTTTATGCCTTCTTTGTACTAGAGCTTCCCATACATTGTCAGTTACCTTCTTCCTTATATTTTCCATATTCTCGTAAAAAATAACCATATATTGAATGAAAGAATTTACAATTGTTTCTTTATCCTCTTCATTAACTTCATCAAACAACTTAGCAGTAGCTAGAAAGTCTTCAGTTTCTATCATATTATTTACTAAAGCTTCCAACTTTAGAGGTGGACGATCATTTACTAGAGGAGAGCTGGGTATGTCCTCTATAGGTTCTAATGTGCCTTATTCTCCCTTCTTATCATGCACATGGATTTTTAAAGAATTATTTTATTCCTTTGTCTCATCTTCATTAGATGAATCCAAAATATTTTCTATTCCAGTCACTTGTGAGATATTTTCATTGCTGGTGGAGGCACTAGTTCTTCTATTCCTTTTCAACTAACTTTACTCTTTCAAGCCAAGGTTAATCTCTTCGTGTATAACATCACTCAAGTTTCTTTTCCTATTAGACTTTTTCTTTATTCTTTTTTTGGGGGTGACAGATGGTGCAACAAGAGGTACATTTCTCTTCTTAGAATCTCAATGTTAGGTCCAAAGGAAGTAGTTACATTAATTTCTCCTAGAGCATTGTTCTCTACCTTCTTTCCTTTCATTGTTGCAGTAGCACTGAGTGTTTTAGGTAATGAAGATATAGTGGAGGAAGGTTCTTTTCTTGATCTTCTAGGCCCAAAGGACATTTCAACTGATTTGGTACTCTTCTCTTCAACATGTTTCCTTAGCCTTTGAACATCATCTTTAGAGATTGAATGCATTTGGAAGAATGCCTCAACATTTTTATTTACCCTTTTAGTCCTTTCAGGTGCAGAAGTTTCCAAATGCACTTCAGCTGACTTCTCTTCATATGTACCATGTCAGGGTAGGGTAAGATCCTTAGGGTTTCTTAGCAAAATCTCAATGAGTCTCTCAACCATCTTCTCTGTTGGTGGTTTTTCAAGAACCAAGCTGATCTTCAAGGATGCCTATGGACTTTTCCATTTCCAATCCTTAGCACCCTGAAGGGATTGGCCAATGAACGAGTGAAAGAATCAATGCTTTCCTCCTATACATCAGGCTCTACAAGACCTAGGAGGGTGATCCCACAATGCACTTAAAGACCTCTTCACCTAATGACCAAGTACATTGTAAATAACAGATAAATTCTCGTATAATGACAACAAATGGAATGTTTAAAGAGAGCTAGCTATTTCTTTACAACACAACATTTGGAGCATGAGAATGGAAAAATTAACATAAAATAGTAACAATTATAATTAATTTGAAATTTTTATTATAAGATTGATTTGTAGCTGAATGACAGACAAGATGTATTATGAATACATAACTCCGATCAGTGCCTTAACCTAGGAACGAAGTTAATATCAACACACATACAATTTGATAATAGATTAATATGTAGCACCATTAAGCTTTGATAATAATCCATTACAACATCACATTGTATTCTTAACCATAACTTCTTATAAAGATCCTAGTACTCAATTTACATGAACCTATAGCTTCATTCAAGCAATTTCACTAATTCTTTGAATTAAAAGCAAGAACAAAACTATACACCCACTGGAAATCAATGAAGATGAATAAGCCAACCCTTGATCATTTTATTCATAACCCATGAAAAAAGTACATAGGAGAGAAATATCCTTGAATTTGCACCATTCTGTATTCAATTTTCTAGTTATATTATCAAAATTACACATACATATTGACAGACTCAAAAACTAAGACAAAACTCTAAAATGCTCTCTGTATTCTCTTTACAAAATTATCTGTGATCAATTAACAAGTAATGAACCCGTACTTTTGGCCTTGAATTTTTTTTTATAGAAATGAAGGAGCAAGCAAGCTTTGGGCTAGAAATTACACATGTCCTATTCCTATTGGACCATTACAAAATATTCCCCTTGCAATTATATTTGCATTTCAAAAAGGAGGGAAATATTACATGAGACAAAGACCATTTATATTTGTCAATGAATATCATGTTTTGCCTTCCAAAAGGAATATTTAAGTTGATGTAGCAATATATCCACGTGCTCTCAAAATTGTGTCCATGTACTCCAAGCATGAAGAGACAAAGGCAATAAAGTGAAGAAAGACATAAGGGACAAAATACCTTCCATGTCTACATCGTTGTCATCAAATTTAAATTGGGGAGAAAATAATATTTTGACATTACTTCATCAAAAGTCTAATCTATACTAGTTCTAGGCTATATATTTTTTTTCTCCCATCCGTTATTCACCATTGTTGCAAACCAAAAGACTAAAATTTTAGTGATTACCCCATGGTAGAAACTCAATCCTCCAAGATGCCAAGGTATTTATCCTTCCATGCTTGGAACTCTTCCTCTATGGGCAAGTTGAAAGTGATGATGTTGTCTACCTTCTGCCTATAAGGAGCATATTTAGTCACAACTTGATTAGCCTCCTTATCAAATTATTCTAGGGCAACCCTTTCCTGAGCAAGTATATCCATGTTCTTCTTAAGCATGCTCATATCTACTTCTTTAAAAATATTTGTTGCTTGGTTTGAAATTACATCATTTGTCTCCTTTTTCCAATCCTACATAGATTTAATATCACCATTGTTCTTCAATATATTAGGAAAGAAGCCATGATGGATTTAATGAAATCTCTTAACCAACTCCCTTATCTTAGCCTCCAAAGGCTCAATTCTTCCCTTGAATTCTTGAATTCCACTCACAGTTTTAAGGTTAGGTTGGATCTTGTCAAGCTTATTTATGTCATGTTTAGATCCCATAGCCATTAATCTCAAGTCTTGAAGTCTTGGGATCCACTTCTCCATGAGGGGTATTGCCAACTCCTTATCAATGTCAAAATTATTTATTGCATCCTTCATGGAAGAATAATTAGCATGGATTCTAGTTAATCTTTTATCAAATCCTCTATTCAGATGTTCCAACACAACAGTTACAATTTTCAAATTTCTATAAAAAATCATCTTATCATGTTGACTACATTTTCCTTCATATTTTTTCAACTTCTAAATAAATTCTTCCTTACTAATTTCTTCTTCTTGTGGTGCACTTGATGTACTTGGCTCCTCCATTGAAATGGGCACATTTCCCATATTGTAGGGCACAATTTCCCATGAAGAACTGGTGGGAGGTGTAAAATCAATAGGTGTTTCCTCCTGTGAAGTAGAAGGCTAAGGAGGATTTGTTTGCATTGGCTCCCCTGGTTGCAAATTTTGCATTTTTTCTTTCAACAATGCCAATTCAGTTTGCAACTACATTGTTTGTTACTGTCCCTTGGGATATTGCATGAGAAAATAATTGTTCAAATTTTTGAACTTCTCTTTCTTAGATGTTACTGATTGTACTATTGCTTTAGTGAACTGTGCAACATTAACTGACATTGTAGCAGCTTCAATAGCAAATGTGTCATATACCCTGTTAGAACCTTAAATTTTCCATGAAAAAACCTAAGGTTTCCCCATTTGAATCCAACATTTTCCTATCTTTCATAGAATGATTCATTTATTCCCTGTCCATGAATCCAAAATGACTTATATATTCTACCGTTTCCTTGGTTTTAAAACCCAATAGGTTTCCACTGTTTACCGCTATACTACGGCCTTTTTTAAAGTGGCCTACCATATCTCGGTAGTGGTTAGGCACGATCATGGTGATTGTCACCACTGTACTGCACACAATCTTCCAACCAACTGTGGTGGTGCGGTAACAGTAGGTAAAAAAAGAGCAATCGGTGACAACACAGGTAGGCAGTCAGTGGAAGCTGTTGACGGTTTGTAGAGAGCCTACTGCGGTACCGATGGCAGTCAACCCAGTGACCACGGTAGCACGGGGAACAATTAACAGTCAGTGAGTGACGAACGGATAGCGGTTGCCGTGATACCTTTGCTGGGCGGAATGGTGACAGCAGTGATACGGTAGCGATGGCAAGTTGGCATAAGATGTCTACCACAGTACCACTGACGGTCAAGTCAAGGACCGTGGTGACTGTGGTAAATGGTGAGCAATTGGCGATGGTGAGGACAAAGACGAGGCTGGTGGTTTGCATAATAGTTACTATGGTACTACCAGGGGTCTACACTGAGACCGCGATAGCGAGGTAACGGTGGGGATAGCAGTAAAAAGTTGGAGAAATGTTACCGCAATACTACCAAAGGATAATGCAGAGACCGCGGTAAGGTGATGGATAGGGGCAAGCAGTTAAGTGATGGTGGTAGTTAATAAAGCAGTAGATAGCTAGGGGTAACAACGAATGTTAGAACCACCATACCTCCAGTGACAGAAACAAGGGCTATGTTAAAGCAGTGGCCAGAGAAGATGACAGTTAATATTGGCACCGCGCTACCACTTGTAGCAAAAGTGAAAGCTGTGGTAGAGTGGTAGATGAAAGGAAGACCATGATGGTTAAGACTGCCATACCACCAACGGTCAGGAAGCAGATCGTGGTAGATCAGTAGGAGAAGAGAAGGCAATGACAAATGGATACCACGGTACCGTGAGGAGGCAACAGGTAGACTGCGGTAATGCGGGTAATGATGAGAGCTAATAGTAAAAGCTAATACTGCTATGCCGCTAGGAGTTAAAATGAATCCTGCGGTAAGGCGGTAAGCAATGGTGATAGCCGTAACAGTCAGTGAGGGGCCGGTCACTGCGTTACCATAGGAGGAAAGGTCAAAGCCCACGGTATTACAATCAACATAAAGGCATAAAGTGTTAAAATATTAAGAGAGGATAAAGTATAAAGTGAAAAGTGAAGGCGGGAAAGATAGAATGAAATATAAAAAGCGAACTATAGTTTAAATATTTTGATTTACTGATGAAGGAAATATAATCAAATATTTTTCTGTCACAAACTATAAATGACCATAATCAGAATATCAAGCAGTTGCACAAGTAAAATGAAGGGTCACGACCCTTGGAATTTATTATATAAATACTTGTAAAAAACTCAGTTGTAAAGGGGAGGAGTTAGAAGATAGATATTAGGAAATAATATTTTCAGAATGTTTGCATTCAACAAGACCATGTTGCATGTATAAATTTTGAGGAAGATAATGAAAGACTCTTGATTTGGTGGCTTCATTTTGGTATTAGTTGTTTGTTGGATTTCTACAATTATTTGATTGTCTCCAGTCTGATGTCTCTTGATTATTTAAGTTGAGATATCAAGTATATGTTCAATTTATCAGTGCACATTTGTTGTATCTGTGTGATTTGATTAATTGGTTTCTTTAAAGAAGAATTAAATTCCTTTCAGTCAATTATAGTAATCTGGGAATGTTATTTGGATCATTAAGAAGAATCAAATAGTTAGGATTGGTATTCTTCCTCAAGTAGGGTCTTTCAATCACATTATTGCATGTTTATACCAGTTATAAACTCATATTTTTATGCCAAACAATTAGAGAACTTTCCAGATAGAAATCACTCATTTGACTCTGTTTTACCCAACAAGGCACTGGTCTTCCAAATTTCATCATTTAGTTTTATCCATTTTATTTAACATCTATTAACTGAACATATAAGCTTTACCTTCATATTTCATACACCATTTACACCAAATTTAGATCACATCTCTCCACTATCAAATTGCCATTGTGGATAGATTGGTCCAGTAGGAAACATAATCCAAAAACTGCACCATTCACATAGGTACACCTGCCTAGGTTTAGCAGAGCCTTAAGAGAAGAAGTTTCAACTATATTGGTTGGCCTTGTTAGTTGGCCAATAGCGTTGTGAGAGCTTGGCAACCTCTCGTGGGTCAAACCTGCATTTTTGACACCCAACATACCCTTTTTGTTGGTATGTGGCAATTGATCATGCAAATGTTGTACACTTGTAACAAGATGTATATGAGCAATCTAGGAATGGAACATTGGAATGTAGTAAAATGGGTTC
The DNA here is from genome assembly GCA_007115665.2 of Sequoiadendron giganteum. Lineage (NCBI taxonomy): Eukaryota > Viridiplantae > Streptophyta > Pinopsida > Cupressales > Cupressaceae > Sequoiadendron > Sequoiadendron giganteum. The sequence continues at coordinate 380,755,388 of CM021100.1, read as the reverse complement.
TCTAATATTTGAGAGGTACTACTTCAAAGAAGCTATGTTTTGGAGGAGAAAATTCTGCTCTAAAAGGATATGTTAACTCTAATTTGGTGGGTGATATTGATAGTAGGATGAGTACTATAGGGTATTTTTTTACTGTAGGAGGTACTATAATTAGTTGGATTTAAAGAGTGCAAAAGGTTGTGTACTTTCAACCACCGAAGTTGAGTATGTTGCTGTTACAAAAGTAATATTTTCTAGAGAATTAGGACAACGATAAGTATATAGCCCTTTGTACAATGGTAGCCAAAGTGCCATTCATCTTGCTAAGAATTCAGCTCTGCATTAAAAAAATAAGCACATACAACTTAGATACCACTTCATCTGGTCAGTTTGGGAGGATGGACAATTGAAGTTGGAGAAAATTCACCCAAGAGAGAATCTTGCAGATATGTTCACAAAGGAAATTACATGAGAGAAATTGATTTCCTCATCAGTTTTCATTGGTCTTCATGAATGATAATGGTGAACATAAGAAACCAGTGAGACCTGTAATCTAGTGGGAGTTACAAGTGCAACGATGCCATCCAGGATCAATATCCAAGTGGGAAATTGTTTGGTATGGAGCCTGATCAGTCTCCAAGTAGGAGATTGTTGGTATGTCGTGACTGATCATGAAAACACTATGCAATCATAACAAGATGTGGTGTTTTGGGAAATGCCTTAATTTGTTTTTTGTTGACACGTCAAGGTTTTTTCCCACTGACACATCAAGGTTTTTTCCTAGTTGACACATCAAGGTTTTCTTGTTAACATGTCAAATGCAAAATGACCTTGTAAAACCCCAATTCTAGAAGGTTCCAAAAAGCTTTCTATAAGTGGTTGGTATGTATGTTATGGTATGGCATTCATGAGATTGTAATCTATTTTACACTAGATAATAAAATTATTGGGTGGCTGAGTTTCTATGGATGTAGCCCATATTGGGTGAACCATATTAAATTTTTGTGTTGATCTCTTTTGTTTTATTCTTCATTGTTATTTCTAGGTTATTTAATCTGTATATAATTGTTAATGTTTATTGCTCTAATATGCTTGAATCCTAACAATTTTTATGGTCAACCCCCCTCTATAATGTGTAGCAAGTTCTATAATGTCTGGCTTCTTGGGGGCTAGGGACCAGATGGTCAATGTATCCCACTGCTCACTAAATGTATATCCTTGTAGTGTAATGGTGGCTTCCACCTCACAATCATATAGAGGTCTGTCATACCTCTTGATCATATCAAAAAAAATTGCAGAAGATAAATCCCATTCAAGCAACCAAAGTATACCACTCTTTCTTACCAATTCCTTGCCCTCTTGAGTACTTATTTCTTGAAATCTTTATTTCATTTCCTTCATCACTTGAGTCTAGATAACTACATCTGGAAATTCAGGATGCAAGCTTCTCTTCTTTGCATTTTTATTGGAAAATTCATCCTTTTTAACCCTCCAAACAAATTCCATGAAAGATTTAGACTTCACAAAAGAATCATCATCCATGAACTTTGTACATGCATCCTCTCCAACATCATCCTGGCTATTTATGCTAGTGAGGTCAACATTTTTCAATCTTAGACTAAGTTGTTGTGGCACTATCTCCCTAGGTGGAGAAGGCATTCCTTGTTGCATTTTCTCTTTAGTAACCAATATCTCATCATTTGAATCTTCTTCATAGTCCACCAGGCCATTGGATTCAATATTTTGTTTCTTTTGGGGTGGCTGCCTAGGTGGTGATGCTTGCTAAGAGGTGAATCAATCTGAATAATTGTAGGGATAGTTTCCCTAGGAGGAGATAGTTGTGGAACCTATCACATTGGAGAGGGGACTTTTTGTTCCTCTTGCTGAGAAGAGGTTGGCAACATTTCCTTCTTCTCCTTTCCCCTACTTTTATTCCTCTTGAAAACAATTACCTTATTTTATTTCAAGGGATGATAGGCTAGCCTCTCTTCCATCATAGGGGTTTCCCCCTCACCTTCTTCTTCTGCTGCAATAGCCTTCCTGTTTTCTTGAATTAATCTCTCACCTTTTAGGTGTCCAACTACCGTCTCAAGTTTTTGGAATACATACTCAATTCTTTGCATTTCGTTTGGTATCTCTATAAGGGAAAGAAATTATGGATCCTTTTCTCTTATTTCCTTTTCCAATTTATCATAGGCAATCCACTTCATTTTCCTATCATCCTTCTTCTGAAAATCAAATATATTCCTTATCACATCTTTTGGGAAATCGAAGTTCTGGGTGAAGTTTGAGCTTCTAATCCTTATTTTAACCATGCCATGAATCCTTAAGGATTATGGTTTCTTTCTCTTAATATTTTCATTCCTAGGGGATTGAGTATATCATTAATCTTATCCCATCCTCCTTTGATCATAACAAAATCATAAAAAAAAGTATATGAAGGGAAAAATGTTCCCTTGCCCGGATCTTTCAAGTGATTGTTCTCCACATTTCCAAGTTGCCACATCATGTCTAGAAAACCAATTCTTTTTGGCAAATCCTTGGGAAACATTTTGGGTGAGACAACTAAGCCATAAACTCTCCAAACTATATAAGTTGGATAGGGGATAACATCTCTCCAGTTGTGGTCAATGTTCAAGTCTAGACTTCTATCCTTAGGCCTCAAAAAATCATGCAAGGCTGCAAGAATCCTTGGTGTGTTTACAATCAATAGTCTTCTTAGTTTGGAGGCAAAAAGATTCTCCAACATTACATAGTCAAATTCCCTATCATCTTTATCAAGGATAGTAGTCTAGCATTGGACATGCAACTCTAGGTTACCTTCCTTCTTTGCCAAAATATGGGGCTCCCTCAAACAAAATCATGTGCATGAATAGAGAGTACCAATAGAATTTGACCTCGAACTCACCTTTCTTCAGCTTGATCAAGCCCTCATGAATCCTTTCTGTCAGGTAACCTCCATTATCATAGAGTGTACAACATGTGGGATGTTGGATGTGTCCTACCATATACATCCAAGCCATAGGCATGCTTGTAGTGGGGTCATAACCAATAGTTTGGCACAAAGAATAGAAAGTTATTTGGAATTAAGAGACAAAGTAATTGATAGGGTAGGTTTATTTATCTAATGATCCCAAGATAATCCTTCGACCATCAATAGATGCCAAATAATTCTGCAACAATGAAATTTTGAAAGTGTGCCTTACCCTTTCATATTCTGCCCTAAGTGTCTTCTGATCAATTGGAACCATATCCTCACTCCATTCTGAGCCTGAAAAACTCAAAAATTTCATCCCTTGTGACCTTGACCATGTCAATTACATCAAATGTTCTAACAATCCTTATGATTGAATCATTGTTTGTAGCCACTGACTTTAGTAAATCCACATCCATATAGACATTCGGGACTATTAGCTTCCCCAAACCCAAATTCCATGGGTTACCTACCGAAATACCATAGTTTCTATTGCCAAACCAGCAACTAAACATTGCCCATCAAGTGTAGGGCAATGTGGAATCCCTAATTTTGCAATGTTTGTCAACAAGGCCCTCCGAAATTTGTGTACCACATAATAATAGTTGACCCTTAGGTTTCATATAAATTGAGGGCTTCAATTGCTTAGTCAAATCCTGAACAGGGGTCTAACTGGGGGTTTTGAACTAGAGGGTTGTTCTTTTGACATAGACGCTTTAGCTTTTGGTGCGATGATTCTAGGGTTTTCGCAAACTAGGGTTTCTTTTAGCAAAATAGAAGCTTACAACTTAGGCAAAGGTTTGACACAAAATAAGAGTAGGACTAAACAAGCTAATTTTTTAAAATTAATCCCAAACCTTAAAAGTACTTCTAATAGGAATACCATAATGACATAATGATAATGCAATCACAACAATGAAAGTTTTTAAGAAATTTAGAAGTAAGGCAATGGTTCTACTTACTTTTTTTTTGTGAACACTTGAAAATCCTAAATTTATCATCAAAAAAGTTTGAAATTGCAGCATGAACTCCTTGGATGCATTGAATGTATTAGTAGTTCACAATTATGCTTTAAAATGAGCTTTTATAGCTTTAAATATTTCCAACTTGGTAGCTCTGCGTCTTATCTTCCATTATGGTTCACGTGCAACTTGTTTTCTTTCAATACCAACTTTGAATGTCAATAATTGATCATATAGTGAGATGGACCAACCAACAATCCATATTAAGTCAAAGATGTTTGAAAAAGTTAACTATAGACCTCCATCATCATTGACTAATCAAAATAGGCCGCATGGAACCTTCCTCCAAATCATCTGTGGTCTCCACCATCTTCTTAAGCACTGAGGAAATCCATGTGTCAGATTCCCCACTTCCTCGTTGGGTTTAACCTACGTGCAACTTTCAGCAGTGGGGAGGTAGGGAAAGGATCAAATTTAATCAAAAGTATTCAATATGTGTGCACTTTACCTTAAGATTTATTGCCCATGTGCATAACCTTCAAATATGATGGATGAAAAAGATTAAAAGATCCTATCCACTTTTAAAAAAATGTGCTTAAAAGGTTCTTTAGTAACTCGAACATTAATGCCTTCAACCTTGTGGAAAAATATTTCATTAATATTTCTTGCCTCGATATAGTTCTTTGACATTGCAGATCTCGCCACGTGGCTTATCCCTGCTTCCTCATTGAGAGATGAGAGATGAAAATGGGTCCCTCGCGGGCTAGCATAGAATGGCCAAGATTGACCCACATCACCCTATCTCAATCGTCAATCTCATTAAAATAATTGTCTGTTGCCTTTGAAGTTCAATGGGCCCTGCTGATAAGGGGACAAATGTCATCTACCTGCCAGCCTATGAGCTTATTTTAATGAATATTAAAATCAAGCGGGGGCATGGGGAATGGTTAGGATGTGGCCACATCATTTCATATCCACTGTTGATTCCACCAAAGCTTAATAACTGTTGCCTTTGAAGATGACAGGGCCCACTGACCGATGTGAGATGCAACACTTGCTCGCCACCTCGCCCAAATATTTTAATAGAAAATGAAACCAAGTAGGGGTGCAGGTAGTGGTCAGGATGAATTCTTCCAGATCTGATGGCCTGAATCAAATGATGATATATTCACACACAAATTTTTAGCACTTAAAAGAGGGACGACTAGGTTAACGAATGAAGGGGACATAAGGTTTAAGTCTAAGCATTAGGCCAATGACCAAAAATTAAACTCCAGACTTAGGGGAGTAGCAAATATTAAATGGACTATAAACCCATATAGTAAATAAAGCAATGATTAAAATAATCCAATGGGCAACAACCAGGGGGACTAGGGTTGAGGGGACAATAAATGAACGAGCAAAAAGGCATAAGTGTTGACTTAAGTAACCAGGAATTGGTGATAGGAGGTCATCAAAAAATTAGAATGGTTGTAAAGAGGATAAAAACTGGATTTTTTGAGGGTTTAAGACATAATAAAAACCCTATAACAGAAAACAACCAAACCCTAAGCCATCAAACTAGGAAAAAAACCATATTTGTATACAATTTATCAGTGAAACACAAAGATTTTTAGGGGTTCCACCAATGGCTCCTGTTGGGGATGTCTATTTTCTAGAAAAAAGTGAAATCAAAGAATCTCAAGTTGAAGTAGACCAATAAAAAAAAGAAAAACTAGGAAACTACTCGAACAAGGTAGTCAGACCAGACCCAAGCAAAGCAAACACACCTATATGCAAAATTTAAAAAAATTATAATTTACATGGAAAAGAACATATTTCAAGAAAAAAATGGTTTCAAGAACTATCCATGTATTGGTAGTTCAAGAAATTCACCTATTAGATCTTGCAAAAAATAAGAATCTTCTCCACGAGTGTTTCTGATTAGACAAGGGCCTAGCCATAATGCATCAAACTTTCCATGTTTTCCCTTATCCTTAGATCTTGCATTTCACATCAACACCATGTCTTGTATTTGGAAGTTTCTTGGAGATGCCTTTTTATGTTAGAGGTTCTTGACATGCATCTGCAATTTAACATTCCTTTTTTGAGCATATCTTCTTGTTTCATCCACTTCCATCAAAGCATGTCCTATTTTGTATCTCATTACATGTATCTTCATCATATTCTTGGACAAACTTATACATTTTCATGAGGTTTTTTTGAGGTAACCTGACTGCAATACCATAAAATAGATCGACTGGATCATAACCTGTGGCCTTCTTGACAGTTACCTTATCCGCCCACAAAGCTAACTTCAACTTGGAGTCCCAAGCTCTTTCGTTTTTCTCAATGATTCTCTTTATGATCTTCATCAAGCTTTCGTTGCTTGATTTTTCTTGACCATTTCCCTATGGGTGATATGGTGAAGAATAAGAAACTTGAATCCCATGTTTTGAGTAGAAGTTAGTAAATTCTTTAGACCTGAAACACATTGCATTGTCTAAAACAATTCTTTCAGGCACTCCAAACCTAATCAGTACATTATCCATCAAGAAATCAATAACCACTTTATTTGTTGCTCTTTTTGTTGGAATCACTTCCACCCATTTTGTGAAGTAGTCTATAGAAAAAAGAATCCAAGAGTGACCTCCACTACACTTATTAGATATCTCTCCAATGAAATCAATGCCCCAATGTCAAAATGGTTCATGAACTGCAATTGGTTTGAGTGGTAGATTTCTTGAGAATTTTAGCTTCCCATAAAACCTTTGGCATGCATCACATGTTCTCACCAGCTTCCGAGCATCTTTGAAAACTATAGGCCACCAAAATCCAGCTCTTAAGACCTTGTGAGTAGTGGTTTTAGCCATATAGTTCCCACCACACACTCCACTATGCATCTCACTCAACAATTTAGAAGCTTTGGCCTTATCTACACATTTCAACATAACACCGTCTAGATTCCTCCACCATAGTTCACCATTTATAATCACATACTTGATGGCATGCAACTTGAGATTACTCTTTTCATTATATGTTAATCCTTCTGGTCATTGTATCTTTTGTAAGTAATAAATGACATCCTTATACCAATCAAATTTTTCATCACAAATCTATGATCTGTCAAAATCATTCTCAATATTTATTTGATTAGCGTCAAGGTTCACCTCGACCATTAGCTTAGCCAATCCTTGAAATCTCATCAATTTGGTGATTTGGATGTCAATATTAAACTCTTGTATTTTGTTTATCCATTTACACCTCCTACCTGTGACTTCCTATTGGGTGAAGATGTCTTTTACAGTTGTAGTTGGAACATAAGCTATGACAGTGGCTCCTACAAGATATTTTTAAAAATTATTCACAACTTTAACTAGTGCATATGCTTGTTTCTTAGTTAAATCATATTTCAATTCTTCTGCTTGGAGAGATTTATTAAAAAAGGCAATAGGTTGTTCAAAACCTTCTTGGTTTTTATGTAGTAGAACTATAGGAATAGTGTGAAATGATACAAATATGAAGATTTGTAGTGGCTTGGAAAAATCAGGAGTCCTTAGAACTGGGGCCTCCTTAATTACCTATTTAATTGCTTAAAAGGCACTACTTAGCTCTTCAGTCCACTCCACCTTTTCACCCTTTTTTGACATCTTGGATATAGGGTGAGTGATCTCTGCAAAAATTTTGACAAATATTCTTAGGAAGTTAATTTTACCAAAGAATGATTGAATTCCCTTCACATTATTTGGTTGTGGAATTTTGTCAATGGTAGCTATCCCTTAGGGTCAATTCTCACTCATTTTGACACAATGTGTCCCAACAATTTTCCTTTAGTAACTCCAAAGGAAAATTTATTTGGGTTGAATGAAATACCATATTCAAGGGCTCTAATGAAAATCCTCTCCAAGTGCATACATTTATCTTCTTTTTTCTTGGAGTAAGCAGTTAAATTATCCTAGTAGATTGCCAAAAACAAGTCAATAAAATCAGAAAAGGCTACATCCATAGCCCTTTGAAATGTAGCACCTGCATTGGTCAGACCAAATGGCATTCTGACATACAAATAGGTGGCCCATGTGGTGGTAAATGCAGTCTTGTACTACTTCGACTCCTTCACTTTAACTTGATTATAACTAGAAAAATGATCCATCATAGACAACATTTCACACCCAGTCACCTTCTACAACATAGATTCCATATTAGGTAGAGGATAGTTATCTTTTAATGATGATATGTTCAAATTCCTAAAATTAACACATAATCTTAAATCACCACTTTTCTTCCCAACTAGCACTAAGTTATACACCCAAGATGAGTGCCTAATAGGCTTGATAATGCCAGTATCCCTTAGCTTTACTATTTCTTCTTGAATTTTTGGAGCTAAGGCTGGATTGATAGGTCTTTTGTTTTTCCTAAAAGGCTTTGTATCTTCCTTTAGAGGAATTTCATGTTGGAAAAATTCCTCCATGTATGCTTTTAGGTCATCATAAGACCAAGAAAAGACATTTCAATACTTTATTAACAAATCAATCAACATTTCCTTGATCTTGGGTTTCATTTTCTTGCCCACATAAACTTGTTAAGTAGCATTTTTAATCCCCAAGTTTACTTCTTCTAAATCCTCTGGATGGGTGGCAGTTTTTTTGGCATTTCTTTTGTCTTGATTGTCAAAAAATCTCTCAAAGGCCACAAGGCTTTTGGGAATTTTATTTGTCTTCATCTGAATAACTTCATTTCCAAAGATTGTGTCATTTCCATCTATATTTTCAAAAAAATCTCCAAAATCAATCTCTCGACTCTCATACTCATCAACACACTTCAAAATCCTCAAGATGTCTTCATCATCATTGAAGACTTGCCAATTTTGTATATTGTCAGAGATTGAAGACCTTGTTTGTACCTCAACCTTGGAGATACCAACAAACATTATATCATTAGGCCTGAGTGAAATGTTTTCCAACAAATCTACCACTCTATTTTGGCCCTTTTCCATCCAATCAATTTTAATTGCATGAAATTGCTCAATGGAATCCCACACAACATTCCTATGTTATTTCAATCTCTCTTTTTTTGATGCATATCTAGATCTAACTTGGGATATTATCAATTTCGAATCACCAATTACTTTCGATTTCTTGATCCCATGTTTTTTTTATAATCTCAATCATAGTAGCAAGGCCTCATACTCTAACACATTGTTTGTGTAGACAAAATATAAAGTGAAAGAAAATTTAAATTTGTTGCCACTAGGTGAAACCAACAGTACTACTGCACCTGATCCTTCTTTGGAACTTGCACCATCAAAATACATTTTCCAAAGACCATCATTATTAGATAATCTTGTAATCTCATTCTCAATGGGTGCAGGCCACCTGCATATATCTCTTGGTAACTCCTCTACCTTAAAATCACTGAGGTCGATGTCAACAAAGTGAACTATATCATTTTAAGGGACATGTTCAATCATGTGTGGTAATTTTGACTCTCTAACCAACATGAAATCTTTGCCATCAATTGGGAAGGTGGAAAAAGACATTATCACATTGCATGCTACCCCCCATTGAAGCACTCCATTTTATTTACAACAACATTCCATAAATTGGTGGAATGTCAATGACTACCACACTCATTAGAAATTCCTTTTCTAGAAATGCAAATAGTTTATATGGGAGTTCATTTATTACACCAATCATAAGGAATTCCCTAGAGTCCATATCATAGCATTTTTCTTGAATGCTATCAATTTTCAATCCCATTGCTTCCATAATCTTAGCTAGCATACTATTGTTTGATTCTCCCGAGTCAATCATTCAATTCTTCAATAATTTTCCATCAACAATCAGAGCTACAAAAAATGGGTCTATGTTACCAAGATAAGTGGTCAATGTATTTCCAAGGAAGAATTGAGGGATCTCAGTGATTGCTCCCTCAACATCCTTCTCTTTTAACTTCTTTCCTCTCTCTTTATTTGGAGTATTCACCACTAGTTTATTATAGGTTGTAGTAGCACCATTGATAAGGGCTACTACCTTTTTTTTATGCTCATCAATCCTCATCATTTCAAGCAAAGGAACATAAACCTTTACTTGACTAAGAAATTGAAACATATCAATAGGGGTATACTTAGGTAGATCAATTGGAATTATACCTTGTTTAGTATTGCTCTCATTCTATTGCTCACCTTTTGTTTCAACTTTAGGCTTTGTATCCTTCTTACCAGGATCAGAATTTGGATTTTGTGCTTTTACCTTCCCAACAAGAGATTTGACTTCTCCATCAGCTTTTGGTTTCTCAGCTTTCTTTTCCCAGATTTCATCTCCCTTGGGGTGATCACACAAAGCTGGTTTACAAATTCTAAGAGATTATGATTTTTGCTAAAATCGCATATTTTTAGAAAATATAATGATTTAAGCCATAAAAAGTTCCATTTTAAGGATTCCAATTGAAGAGGGTTTGATCAAACCACCTTAGATCAAACCCCCTTGAATAGAACCCCGCTAGTTTTAAACCATACATATAACATAGTCTCCTTTACACCTATCAAAATGCTGGTAAAAAATCACTTTTGATTTACCTTTTGGGGGATAAAATGAATTCATTTAAAATTTATTTGAAATTATTATAGTAGTCCTTGGAACAAGCTATACAACAAATATAATTTTAATATGTTTTTGTTTTATTATGTATTTGTGTTTTTAGTTTTATTAAACATAGGTTTTTTACCAAAAATCAAGTTGTCTGTTATTCACATGTGGAAAAATACAAGATTATCAAAATAAAATTTTAAAATTTTTATTTAGGCTGGGTATTGAAATCCTTGATCCATTAAAAATAAATATTTTTTTTTGATACATACAAAAAAAGTTATGTTGTATATAGTCTGCCTATGTCTGAATTGTAATTGGTTTGACTTCGAAACTTGATTAATGAAAAAGTATTCAATAAAACACTATTAAACCAAATGAATGGGCTAGATATCATAGTTACGAATCTAAATTCAAAAACAATAGAATTTTATCCTTCATACAAAAAACGTAATGTTGTATACGGTGAGCGTCACTCCTTAAAAATGTTGTTTTTTTAATAAAACTAGTTTTCAAAGGAGATGGAAAAAGAAGTGCAATCTCATTCCAAAAAAAATTAAAAAAATATATTTATGAAAAAAATATATTTAGAATCTATAGACAAAACGTCACAAATCACTAGTTTTCCATATCTTATAATTCCTCACGGTTTAGCTGCTATAAGAGCCCGAAAGTGAAGATTTAGTTAAAAAAATTAGTTTAGTGTCCAGTTTACCCAAAAATTGTAAACCAGTATTGTGGGATCACCCCTTGATTTCCTTGGCTTAGCCCTATCTACTTTATTTTTAGGTTTTGTTTCTTTTCCTTTAACATTCTTCTCTTTGATGAAGAGGCTAGAAACATTGCCTTGATCACTGCCCACCGTTCTATTTCTCAGATGATATGAACTTCTTGCTTGTGTGGCTAAGGCAACTGTCAATTTTGCAATTTCTTCATATGAGGGTTTCCTTAGAGACCATCACCATCTATTTCTAACATACACACTTCATTACCATGGTCATTCTCTTCATAAGAGAGAAATTTTTGGTGATATGCATTTTCTCTTTGCCTCTGGTCCTCTACATCAATTTCATGAGACTCCACTTCAGATGACCATTCATTGTCAACAAAATCAGATTTTCTTAGGACCACATTAATGTCAACATCATATTCATGAGACTGATCATAATCTTTTAGACACCTTCCTCAAATTCAACCAATTGTGCAACTGCACATTAGTGAGGAGAATGAGGAAATTGACAAACCATGCACCAAGAAGCTTCATTAGTGAAATTTGTAGAATTTTTTTACGAAGGATTAGGTCTGGTCTAATCTTTTTTACCTTTCTGATTATTTGGTATTGGCTTTCCATTTTTCCAATTGGTTTTGTAAGGGTAATCTTGAAGCCTTGGGGGCTTCTCATTATTTTGAAATGGTTTCTTGTAATTTTCAAGCCCCTTATCATTTTTTGCAATAGTATATTTGATATCCTTGAGAGTTCTCATTACTTTATCACACTTTTCATCATAGGAAGGATTTGAGCGAGAGGCATTTTCTTGTCTATCTTTGGGATTCTTCAAAAATTTGACATCATACCTTTGTCCCACTTTGCCTAAAGCTCTTCTATTGCTTTCAATATGCAAAGAAATTCTAAATGCATTCCTTAATGTTTGAGTGTCTTTATCTCTCAAACTATAATCCATCTTGGTATCAAATGCATTGAAATAAGTAACAAGGCATACTGAATCATTTATCCTCAATTTTTTTGGCAATCTATTCATAGCTTTTTGAAATCTGATATTAAAATCAAAAACCATTTCATTCCATACTTTGGTGATATTATTAAATTCATTGAGCATAAAACTAGGGTTAGTCTTATCTCCATATTGCTCTCTAAAGATTCTCTTGAATTCTTCCTATGAGCCAATGCTATTATCAGGTAAACCTCTATACCAATCTCTGACATCCTCTATCAAAGAATACATGAACAATTTCATGACCACATCCTCATGCTCCACCTCATAATCATCCAGCATATTTAAAAAAACTCTTAAATGTTCCTCTCTAGAGATTGCATTATTCCTAGTAAATTTTCTCAACACAACCCTGATATCATTATCAATGGGATTTGGGAATCCATGGATCCCATCAAAGCACAACTTTCTATACCTTTCCAACGGCATAGGGAACCTATGAAATTGATTATCTATATCATCATTACCCCTATTTGCTTCTCCACCTCCTTTCTTATGATCCACATTTCTATTAGTATATTGATTGTGGGTACAATAATTATTGCTTGTGATCAAAGGTTTGAAAGTATGAGTGGATTGGTTTATATGACTAGAAGTTTCTGATAAACTATGGGTTGAGGCTTTATTGTAGACTAAGAGGGATCTTGTGAACTAGATGCTACATCACCATCTGCTAAGCATGAAGCTTTCAAGAATTCAAGCTTTCTTTTCATCTCAACATTAGTTTCCATGATCTCCATCTTTTCTAATTCCTTCTTCAAAGCTTCATTCTCCTTCCTTAGTTGTTCTACTTCAAATTTAGATTTGGGGGTAGTGGTGGCTTTGCAGATGTAGAATTTTCATTAGTAGCCAAATTTTTCATAGGCTACTTGCCTTTATCAGGTAGTGGATTTGAAATGATTGTAGTAGGGTGTGGAGCAACGATACTAGTAACTTTGGATTCAATTCGAGTATTGGTATGGGAATTTTTTACAGGATTAGGCCTAACCTTCTTATCAAGGATCTTAGACACAACAAGACCTATGGTAATTGGTTTAGGCTCAGCTTGGTTTAAGAGTCTCATTTGATCCAATTCCCTTATCAATGTTTCTCTTTCAATCATGGCAATCCTAATCTTTTCTTCTCTCTCCTTTTCCTTATTTCTCCTTACTTTAGCCTGAATTTAAAACTCTCTCTTGAGATAATTAATATGTCCAAAAACCTCCTCAGGATCAAGGAGAGTAATTTTTGAACCAGAAGATTCTTCCAAATCTATTAGGTTTTGGGCCTCTTCATTTGTTCTAGTTAACAAATCAGGAGGTAAAGGTGAATATCCACTGAATGTAGGAGGGATAATGTTTCCAACAATAGCAATATTAGTAGTATCAACACTATTATGAAAAGTTCTACTTCTAATTTTACTTTATTTGGGCCTAGACCTATGGATACTAGTGACAATATTGTTTTCACAATCATCTTCCTCTTCATAAGTTAATCCCAACAAATTCTTTTGGATTTCATGATTACTAGAATTTCTTGAAGGAATTTTATTTTCAGGGATAGGATGAGGGGTACACTTGTATTTGCGTCCCTTTGTACCAATGTTTTCTTGGGAGTCTTGTGAAGCTTGCCTTCCAGCTTTTATTCCAGATGGTGCTTCATATGAGCTTTAGTCTTCCTCATCTTTCTTCTACAACTCTTCTTCTTGAATATATTTTGGGTTTCTTCAAATAATGCACACTGGTGTAGAGACTTTGAAGTCACTACCCAAAATAATTGGGAATTGTAAATAATATATGAATTATGTAGATCTTGTAAGAATTACAAGGATTTCTAGACACAAAGAACTCCTAAGCCAACCCTTAACACTCTAAGTGTAGAATTTACATGGACACACAAAGACTTAATATGATTTATGCAAATGACCTTCAAATTTATAAATGGTGGGAGAACTCAACAAGTTATAGCAAGTTTTGATATGAATCTAGTTGTAATGCTTTGGAAAAATCATATGATGATATAATTATTTTCATAAGTGTTCCCCAACAGAGTCACCAATCTGTTGGTGGTTTTTCAAGAACCAAGTTGATCTTCAAGGATGCATATGGGCTTTTCCATTTCCAATCCTTAGCACCCTAAAGGGATTGGCCAACAAACGAGTGAAAGAAACAATGCTTTCCTCCTACACTTTGAGCTCTACGAGACCTAGGAAGGTGATCCCACAATGCACTTAAATAAATTTTCACCTAATGATCGAGTACATTCTAAATAACAGATGAATTTTGATATAATGACTCAAAAAATGGAAGGTGTCAAGAGAGATGGCTACTTCTTTACAACACTTAACATAAAACAATAATAATTGTAGTTCATTTGAAAGTTTAATTATAAGATTGATTTATTGTTGAATGTCATACAAGATGTATCATGAATACATAACTCAGATTAGTTCCTTAACCTAGGAATGAAGTTAATCTCAACACACATATAATTTGACAACAGATTAATATGTAGCACCATTAAGCTTATATAGTATTTCATTACAACATAATATTTATTTTATTCTTAACCATAACTTCTTATAAAGATCCTAGTACTCAATTTACATGAACCTATAGCTTCATTCAAGCAATTTCACTAATTCTTTGAATTAAAAGCAAGAAAAAAACTATACACCCACTATAAATCAGTGAAGATGAATAAGATAACCCTTAATAATTTTATTCATAACCCATGAAGCAAGTACATAGGAGAGAAATCAATTTTAGTTTTCACCATTTTGTATTCAATTCTCTAGTACTATTATCAAAATTAAATATACATATTGACAGACTCAAAAACTAAGACAAAACTCTAAAACACTCTTTGTATTCTCTTTACAAAATTCTCTATGATCAATTAACAAGTAATGAACCCATACTTCTGGCCTTGAATTCCTTCTTATAGAAATGAAGGAGAAAACAAGCTTCGAGCCAAAAATTACACATATGCTATTCCTATTGCACCGTTACAAAATATTCCCCTGGTAGTTATATTTGCATTTCAAAATGGAGGGAAATATTACATAAGAGAAAGACCATTTATATTTGGCAATGAAGATCATGACCCACCTTACAAAATGAAATGAAGCCAGGGGAGTGAAAACAACTTCCAACATTAATTTAATCAGGAGATAGTTACAAAAAAATTCTTTTAACACCTTTAACAATTGCAACTATAGAAACACATAAAGAATAATGTAAATAGAATAGAAACAATGCTTAAAAACAGTGACACCAAATATACCGTGAGGAAAACCATTTCGGGTAAAAAAAACCCACCCTCCAAAAGCACAGTACTATCTTTATTACTTCAAATAATGGTTACAAGATATCACAAAGTACAAGCTTCTTCAACAAGTGCTTCAACACCAACACCTGTTATGGAGTAATAATGGCAGAACTTCGTTACCTGCAAACAAACTATGCATTCTACAATGCAAGGCACTCATTTTATAGAGAGATGCAAGATTCAAGAAGCATGTAGAAGGTGAGGGGCTTCCAAATCCAAAAGGCACAATATTCAATGCCTTGGACATGCATTTGGATAGATTTACAACATTCCCTTACACCCATGACAAGTGTCAAACATGCAAATAGCCTTTTTCCATGCTTGGAAGCCTAGAATATGCTAAAAATAGGCTATGATATATGCCTTACACATCTTACAACTGTCATAGAATTTTTCATAGCTGAAAGCACTTACAGCTGTAAGAGAATCTATCATAACTACCTCAAAATAGGTGATTCTCTTACATCTTGTCATAACCCATCTTGGGTGCAAACTTTCTCCATTCATTCAAAGATGCCTTATGATGCATCATAAAATCTATCATATTTCATAGAATCTAAAGTGGGATTCCTATGTCCACTTGGGATGATGATGTGTCATCTAGTCAGCTCCAATGGAGGTGCCACCCAGCCGGTGGGTCCCAATTAAAGACATGACACCATAGGCATTTAAATTATACAAATAAATACATTAAATTACATCAATTAAATCAATTTTAGGACTCTAAGGTTGAGACACCTTAATTCCAACATTCTCCCACTTGTCGAAGACTTGCCAAGAGTCATACAAAATCATCTTCTTAGGACTCCAAGGCCCATGTAATTGGAACACCATCTAAAATTCTCCATGCTCACTAGTTTTGTCATTGCATTTGCAACATTCACTAAAGTGTCAACCTTCTCTAGGTTCACCTTTCCATCTTCTGGCATATCACAAAAAAAATGATACTATACATCAATGTGCTTTGTTCTAGCATGGAAGATATGATTCTTTGCTAGACAAATTGCACTTTGACTGTTACAACAAACAATAATTTTTCCTACATCTAAACCAATATCAGAACACAACCTCTTAAGCCAAATGGCTTCCTTACATGCATGAGTGGCTGCCATATACTCTACCTCTATCGTGGACAATGCGACTACAACCTACCATTTACTCATCCAACTGATAGCACCACCAAACATCATAAACACATAACCATTGGTGGATATTCTAATGTCAATTTCACCTACCCAATCTAAATCCACATATCCTTGAATGCTCATAGAATGTTGAGGTCCAGTAGGATAACCATGAAAACACAAGGCATACTTAGAAGTTCCCTATAAATATCTGGACACCTCTTAACCGCATACAATTGCACCTATCCAGGATTAGCCATAAAATGGCTAAGGAATCACACTGATTAGGCAATGTCTAGTCTCGTACACACCATCACATACATCAAAATGCCAACTTCACTTGTATATGGTACTCTAGTCATGCCCTCCATCTTAGTAGGAGATTTCGGATAATCACTCACAAAAATATTTGTCCCTTGCATCATAGGAACAACTAACTTTCTGCAATCTACGATGTTGAATCTCTCTAACATGGAGTTCACATACTTGCTTTGGCTTAACCAAAGCTTTATGTTAGCTCTTTCTCTAGTGATTTCCATTCCAAGAATGAACCTAGCTGCACCTCGATCTTTCATCTCAAATTGTGCTAACAAATGAAACTTCAAATATGAAATTATACTTTTACCATTCCCAATAAACAACATATCATCTATGTATAAGACAATAATGAGAATATGACAATTATTAGTTTTAAAGTATACATAATGGTCAGATTTAGATATCTGAAATCCCAATGAAAACACATAGGTTTCAAACTTTTGATACCACATTCTAGGAGACTTTCAAACCATAAAGAGATTTCTTTTGTTTTCAAACCAATTTTTCTTTACCTTTTTCAATGAAATGCTCTGGTTGTGACATATAAACCTCTTCCTCCAAATCACCGTGGAGGAATGTTGTCTTCACATCCATCTATTCCACTTCTAAGTCATATGCTGTTGCAAGTGACAACAAAGGCCAGATAGATGTCAGCTTCACTACAAGAGAGAATATATCCCCATAATCAATTCTCTCCACTTGGGAATACCCCTTAGCAACCAGTCGTTCCTTATACTTCTCAATACTACAATTAGGACCACACTTTTTCTTGAAAACCCATTTACAACCAACAGGTTTACGTCCAACAGGGAAAGGTACCAAATCCCAAGTCTTGTTTTTTCTTTAATGAAGCCATATCTTCATCCATGGATTACATCTAGGAATCTAAATCATTCATACCCAATGCCTCTCTAACCATCCTAGGCTCATCAACATTAGTAATCAATGAAAATATGCAACTGAAATCCAATAATGAATATCCAAAACTTTCTGGTTGCCACCTAACTCATGTAGACCTCCTCAAAGGATAAGATTGAGGTTCTCCTTTTTCTTTAGAAATTTTAGAGCTACTTGAGCTCTCCTCATCATTAGGTCCAACAAGAGTACTTGGTTCTTCTTTCTTCAGTGTAGGTGGAATATGCACTACCTCCTTTTGTTTCTCTTCTTTCTCTTGTTGCAACTCAATAGTGGAAGTTTCATCTCTCTGAAGATCTCACTTCTACTATAGAGAACCTTTTGTTCTTTTGGATCCCAAAGCTTGTACCCTTTCACACCGACACCATAGCCGATAAAGATAAACTTAACAACCTTGTTCTCCAAATTAGACCTCTTCTCAATTAGAACATGAGCGTAAGCTTCACAACAAAATACTCCGAGATGTCTCATTGAAGAATTTTTACCAGACCATGCCTACATGGGTGTCTTTCCAACAAGAACTGATGTAGGAGATATATTGATCAAATAACATGCAGTGGCTACCGTTTCATCCCAAATTTTTTTCTCAAGGCCAACACCACTCAACATAATCCTATCCCTCTCCATCAACACTCTGTTTATTCTCTCTACAACTCTATTTTGTTGTGGAGTGTAGGGAGCTGTCTTATGTCTCTCAATCCCATGCTATTTGTATAACTTATCAAATTATATGGAACAAAACTCACCACCATTATTAGTTCTCAAACACTTAATCTTTCTGCTAGTCTAATTTTCTACCAAGGCCTTAAAATCCTTAAATCGACTAAAGACTTCAACTTTACTTGTGAGGAAATCAATGAATTTCCTTCTACTATAATCATTTATGAAAGAAATAAAATATACAGATTCTGATAATGAAGGAACATTTACAGGGCCAAAAACATCTGAATGTACATAATCCAAAACCACAGAAGACTTATGAGAACTAGAGTGAAAAGAAACATGGTGTTGTTTTCCATATACACAATGTTTGCAAAAGTCAAACTCAAGATTACAATCATAAAGGCCTTCAACAAGGCTCTTATTTTTCAGGGTTCTAAGACCCTTATCAGCAATGTGACCAAGTCATTGGTGCCATAACATTGTCTTCTCTATAGGAAGATTTATTTCCATAGAATGGACACCCTTAGGTACCCAAAATGTGTTGCAAAGATGACTGTCGTTGCACCAAAAGATCGACCTATTAATGCCCGATACAACCACTGGATTTATACAAGATCCAAGATTTCATAGGAGGTGGTTAAACCATGTCACGAAGCTAGAGCACCATGTAGCTGGCCCACATCAAGGAGACCAAGAGAAACACCTTGCAACAATCCCCCCAACGCAAGCGAGGGATTCAAACCTATGACCTCAACTTTGATACCAATTGTTGCAAAGATGGTTGGTGTTGCACCAAAAGATTGACCTGTTAATTCCTAATACAACCGTTGGATTTATATAATATCCAAGATCCAGAAGAGGTGGTTAAACCATGTCACAAAGCCTGAGCATTGTGCTGGCCCACACTGAGGAGACCAAGGGTGACACCTTGAAACAAAATTCATGACCATCAGATGTAGCTACAACATGCTTCTCTTCTACATAATCTGATGGTGAGGATGAAGAATCCAAAGGTATCTTCTTTGGTACATCAAAAGAACTATTGCATTGTAAAATGCATGCATCAAGTTGAGATAGAGTCCAAATACGAACCCCCTTAGCTAACACCATAGCTCCTCTTGTCATCTTTTATCCTCCACTAGAGAAAACAACTTGCACTCTTGAATCATTCAATTTAATTACAAAAAGTAGGTTTCATGCCAAACCTGGGATATGCAAGACACCATTAATCCCTTTCAATCTTCCATCATGAAATCTGATTTTGAATCTTCCATGACCAACAATTTTCAAGTGAGAGTCATCACCCAGGTACACCTCTCCACCATCAAACTCCTCATACTTTGAGAACCAATCTTTGCGAGAAGTCATGTGAGAGGATGCACTGAAATCTATCAAACACACATCATTTGATGCATGGGTTGCCAAGGCTGCAATAAATGCTTCTCCATCATCTTGGGATGATTTTTCAGATTCAAAATTGGAGAAAGACTTTTTTTTCGTCTTCTTCTCCTTGCAATCTTTCCGAATGTGACCAGTTTCACCACAATTCCAACATTTTTTCTTGGATTTCTTACCAAGAGACTTTGACTTAGATTTCTTGTCTTTCTTTTTCCTTCTCTCTTTTGGTCTGCCACAAATTGCAAGGGCCTCCTTGTCCATCTCAAAAGACTTCGTTTGCATCTCTTCAAATAGTAATGAGGCAACAACCTCATCCATATTGAAGGTACAAGTAGTGATTCCAATAGCCATTACGAAGTGATCCCAAGAGTTTAGAAATGAACACAAAAGGAGCATGCAAGTATCTTTCTCATCTATTTTGTCTCCAATGGAACCCAGTTATGCAACCAACATGTTAAAAGAGTTCGGGTGATCTAAAATGGATCCTCCATCTTCCATTTTTAGAGAATACATGTTCTTTCTCAAGAAAATCTCTTTACCAAGGATTTAGCCTGGTAGATATCATCAAGCTTCTTCCAAAAAGAAGCAAAAATTTTCTATTCATGGAAATTCAAGAGAATGAAATCATCCAAATAGAGTCTAATAAGACCCTTGGCTTTCCTATCTATGAGATTCCAATCCTCTTGTTTTATGCCTAAAGATTTTGTTCCAAAAATTGCAAGCCATAAGTCTCGGTCTACTAACATGTCTTCCATTTTGAGATTCCACAGCTCAAAATTACCATCATCAAATTTTTCCATGTCAATCCACCCAGATGTGCCTGCCATCTCTTTTCCTACAACAAGGTAATGAAACACACACTTCTACAAAATCCCACTAAAACTGAGATTAGCTCCAAAAACCCTTCTACCCAACAAAGGAACCAAGGCTAGCCAGGCTCTGATACAAACTAAAAGGAAGTTGGGTGAGCGAAAACAACTTTCTACACTAATCTAATTAGGAGATAGTTACAAAAAAAATTCTTTTAACACCTTTAACAATTGCAACTAGAGAAGCACATAGAGAATAATGGAAATATAATAGCAACAATTCTTTAAAATAGTGACACCAAATATACCGTGGTGAAAACCCTTTTGGGTAAAAACCCCACCCTCCAAAAGCACAGTACTATCTTCATTACTTCAAATAATGGTTATGTTGATGGTGTTTTTATGCACTTCACAACACAGGTAATACGCAGGTGAATTACCTCTCTTGAAAGACAATCTTCCACAATTAAATTGTAGAACACTATCCCAAGGTCTCTCAGATGTTAGGTCATGACGATGCTTGGAATATATCAGTTGTTTGATGTGATTTTCTGGAATCACTTGGCGGTCTTACGAGAGTTAAAGCCGTAGGAGAATCGGTTCTATGAATGGAGTTCTTCAAGTAGGAAGTTACTGCACTTTGCTGCAGGCTCAGACAACAGTCTTGGACTCCATTGTTTCGTTAGATTTGGCTTTAAAATGTGCAATGAACCTTAGCACAGGTTGTTTCTAAAAAAAGGGGAAAAAGAGGCAAGGGAGAAGGATGGTTTCTAGACCTACAACTACCGATGAACAATGATCATGGAGGTTCTTGCGGTGGACAGTTTCCTTAAATAGGATTTCACTTAATCTAAATTCTCACAATGTCATGAAATCTATGCTATCTTCTAAGGACTGCAGATATTCATCATTCGTTCGCCATGTAAATGTGAAAAAAGACAAAGTTTAAAGAGCACCTATGAAATTATAGTCTAGGCTAGCTTTGCACAGTCACCTACCAACAAAAAATGACCAAAAGTATGGACAAGGAAAGCATACACATAACAGAAAGCTTCATAACCAAAGACACATCACTAAATCCATCAAAGCTAACTAAAAGAAACTAGAAAATCAAGATAACTTAAAGTAAAGTTTTAACTAATGGGAGAAGAATCATGCAACATGGGAAGAAATCTAGAAATGCACCAAGTCAATGTATTTCTATTAAAATTTATTCAGCATGCCTTTACAACAACTCAACTCTCTTAAAATGAGAGGAGGAGAGCCCTATTTATAGCTTTCCAAAAGAAAAATGAGTGGCCAAGATTCAGTTCTATTGTGTGGCCAATATTCACTTTACACCAAGGTTTCACCTACCCCCAAATATATTACATTTTTAAAACATTTCCTGTCTTTTCCCTATTTCATCATCTAGTGGCAGCAATGTAGCAGTTTTGTCTTTTTGCTGTTTGCCCTTTGCTGTAACTACTCTTTTAAGAATTCTTCATTGATGATAGGATTGCCTTCACGCTTCTTCAAATCTGCATACTCCATGAAGCTTAAGATCATTGGCTGAAGCTTGTCCACCTCCATGATGTTAGATCGTAGCACCTGGTAACTCCATTCTTAGGAGTTTTTAACGAGCTTCCTCCAATCGTCGTCATACTTAGCAACATTGCTTCTGAAAAGCTCAGATTGGGTGAAGGCTTGAGCAGCAAAGCACATGAAACCCGTGGTAACCTCAGCCGACATCCCATCTTCCATGTTTTTCAAGAAGTGAGGCTTTATGCTCTCCTGATTAATTTCAACGACAGGAAACTTGTACCTCGTCATCAACTTGAGGTACCGAGCGTAATCTCCTCTGGCCTCTTTGGCCCATTCGATATCCGAAACTACCCGTTCTAGGATCTACTCCAACTTTCCCTTTCGATGATCAAAATATCATTTCCACACATCCACTAACCAGTGGTGATCATCCTTGAGGGAAAGGTCCTTCTCCCAAACCTTGCTTGGTAGTACGAGGATGGCATCAATTTTCCGGTAGGCGGCCCTGTACTTTCTCGAGAATTCTTCATAGACTCGCCTTGTGCCCTCAAGAGTTCTGTGCACCTCTAGGAACTTATTTGCTATTCGGACAACCAAGTTGATGATCGTTTTTCCCATGTCTAAGACCTACTGGAACCAATTTTCCGTAGTCTTATCCAAGTTCCTTCTCTTTTCCAACTTATTGATCTGCTCTTGGGACAAGAACTACGGTGGGGCCGATGACGTGGTGGGTTGCTCATCCGGGAATGACCATTGCTGAATATAGGCCGTCAGATCGGCCACCTATGCCTTAAGTTCCTCCTTTGAGACCTTATCTTGCTGGATAAGGTGCACCACCATGGTGACCGATTCCCAGAGGTGGTCAACCTTCTGCTCTCTAGTGGCCACTCCCAAGTCGATAGTGGAGACGTTATAATTTATTCCTTGTTCTCCAACCATTGGCATGGCTATTTGTACTGCCCTAGATTTAGAGGCGTCCATGGTTATCTTCGATCTGATTTTTGGCATTTTCTCTTTCTTGGTGCTTATCTGTGCTCTGGCCAATATTGCCTCTAGCCTCGCCTTAGGATCTTTTAGGGCGGGAGTCTTTTGCCTAAGTTGATTCCGTAGCCAATCGGGCATTTGGGGCCCCTCCTTGGGTGATTCACACTAGTCCTTGCTGCCCTCTGCCCCAAGTTGAATGGTTCTGACAACAAGGGCCTACTTCTCAACCTCTACATCCCCCTTCTCCTTGTCAAAGTCTTGTACGAGGATCACACGTTTGGCAGGAGACTTGGGTAATTGCTTGTCGGAGGGATCTTCCCTTTCAACATCCTTCTCCCCTTCATCTTGATCATTTTCATGTTCCCCAGGCTTATCTTCTTGTCTATCTACATGGAAGGATGTTTCCTCTTCATGCTCTGAAGTTCGACCATGTTTTTCAGTTGGAGACCCACCGATCTCATTTTTCAGAGCAGCAACTTCTTCTTCAACCGTAAGCCGATCCTCAGTTTTATTATTCTCAATTTCCTTAAGTTGCTTGCTCCATTCTGCGTCGAGCTCTAGATCATTTGTTTCTTGGATTAATTCAGTGTCCATCTCCTCATTGCCTTTGCTAGAGGATTCATAGGCTACGTCATCAATCTCCCAACGCTCGACCATTGGGTTCTCATGGTATTCAAACATCTTCGGGCATCTTTGCAGCCTCTAGCTGCTATCGTTCGAGCTCGTCGGATATCTACATTGTTGCTTCCATTCTTGGCAGTTTGGTGGGGGGAGGGATAGCTAGAGTGTTGGCCATAGCCTAGGCTATTGCAACTTGCACTATTGGACTTGTAAGAATCCCATAAATCTCGAAGGGCACGTTCTGCATGTATTTTATGAAGGATTCTGGGAGACTGAGGATAGGCATTGTAGCAACGGAAGCAGACGGAAGGGAAGATGACATAGAAGATGAAGAGACCGGTGAGGTCGTGTCGTAGGTTTAATCCATCGATATGACCTGCATGATTGGAGAAGTTGAGGCAAGGTGGACAAAGATGTCCATCGTAGGCGGAGAGGAAGCAGATACTACAAGTGAAGTAGGTGGGATAGTGGTAATGGCAGCAACAATTGCAGTAGATGGAGACCTTGGCGGCTCAGACTCTTCCTCTCTACCCTCAAGGAGTGGATTTTCAGATATGACTGGCATCTCCACAGCCCTGGATATTTTTCTTTGCTTCTTGGAAGGCTCGGCCTCCGAAGCCTTTCGAGCATAAACCTTTGGGTTAGGCACTTGCTCACTAGTTTCCTTTCTCTTTTTGGTTTTGACGGATGGTGGGGATTTGGAAGTTTCCCTAGTTGTCGCAGTAGACACCCCACCATCAGAGCCACTTGGCTCACTTTCGAGTCCCTTGAATGTTAAGGTGACTCCCTGTTGCTTCAGTCGTGCCACTTTTTGGTTGATCCATGCCTTCATTCGAACCTCCATATACTTGGTGAGTATTTCAAGGTTATCAATCTCTTTCTCTTCCCAATCAATCATAGGCAGTGACAGGTTGGCGATGACACTATATCCCAAATCGATCAGCGTGCTCTCATCTTCCTCAAGTTGGTCTGGAACAGGGCACAAGTTTACTCTTCATACATAGAGGGCAGTCATGCACATGTAGTGTCATAACCGCACCTCAAGATCATCCTTGCAGTTGGCCCATAAATCCTCAACATTGTGTAGGTGGGAATACTCACGTCCCAGTGCCTTTCTGATATGACCATACAGGTCCATTCACGGTCGAGCCATATATTGCCTAAAATGGTACTCGCCTAGCTCCTTTTCTGAATTCCTCGCACATTGGGAGGTATGGATTTTGTACATTCCTTGGCCGAGGCCAATAGGATAAGGTGTCCTTGCCAGATTTTTGCTGCTTAGAACATTGTGAATGTGTCGTAGCTGCCAAGTTAGCTCCAAGAGTATGATTCGGTCATTGGGGTACCGAGGCAGCTTGTTCGGCCTCTCCATGAATCCTTGGGTGCGAATGTAAGTGAACTTAGGGAATTGTATGTACAAGAAGGCGTAATAACTAAGGAGACCTCTGGCACTGTGGGATACTCTTCTCTAGAAATCACCTCCAAGCAACCTAATGATGTAGGCAATGAAGGCGTCATTCACCCTACAGTAGTCCCTCTTGAATTTTTTGTATTGCAACTGAGGGTATCTGTCATAAGGCTTGAGCTCCCTCCCTGGCGCCGTATTGGGCATCACGTTCAATCCATGATAATGCCACCGATCGGCAAGCGAATAAACCAGGTAGGATGTCATATAGAAATTTGAAGTCTTCTTCACACTGATAAATTGCTCGTGGAAGCAATTGCTGATTATTTCTCCCTAATCAAAGGAAGCATCACCACAAAGAATTTTCTCCACAAAGGATAACATCCATTACTCTACTCAGTAAGGTAATGAGGTCATGGTAATCCTCAAAGAAATCACTGTGAAAGAGTTCCTACGGGACTTTCCCAACACTGGCCCACTTATCTTTCAACCAGTACTGATTGATCAGTTTCTCACATCTCATAGGATCTTGATCCCATAACTCCTTGCATTCTTCTATAGTCAGAGTATCCATACTTTCAAAGGCGGTGATGTGGAAATTTGTAGTTATCCCAAGAGGGGACATGTCTGCAAGGATGTTTCCATCTCTATCCACTATGGTTTTGGTGTTGGGTTGATATGCTTCCTGGCATGTCATCACCAACTCAGGGGCCACCAAAGCTAGCGGGAAGCCTGTAGCCTTAGAAAGTCTACTACTTCTGATTAACTTTGCATTTTCTATTTTTGGATCCACCCTGACCCTGTATGTAAACTCATCAATATCGACATGCCCAATATTGGTATCTGTGATGTCTCTCCAAAGAGTGGTGATTATGGAGTGTAATGGCACCCCCTAGAATTTGAAATTCATTTGATCCTTGTCCTCCTTACCTCGAGGTGCTTTGGCAGTTCCTTTTCCTTTTTCCTCGACGACACCGGAGGTCTCTGTACCAGCTTCCATAAATCCTGCACAAAGAGACATGAATCAGTAACATTAAACAGGGAAAAGCGGCCTCAGACAAATCCCTGCACATCAAGGTTAGATCCACAATCATCATTCATATTTGATAAACACCTAACACATAATAAAAATATAATTAGGAAACAAAATAGGCAAACCAAGTTCCCAGGACTGGAATTCCCTTAACAGAATGTCGTTTGGAAGGGAAAATGTGGCAAGGCACTCCTAATGATTTTGACGGTCTTGGATTTGATCAATGAAGGGATGGCGTGAAAGAAGACAAAATTTTAGGAAGTGGGTTGAAGTCCGTTTTGGATTTAGAGGTCATCTAAGCCCTCATTTAGGCGTTTGAGCTTCAGCTACAGGAAGACCGTTGGGAATGACATAGGGAAGATGATACTCTGGGCGTCGAGCTCTGGAGTTCAGGTTGCCGACATTGGGAAGCTGTCATGGGACAGACGTGTAAAACAGAAAAATGCAGGTGGCAATCTACGGATGAAAGTTTGGATGGTAATCTCGGAAGACAAATTTATTAGTTAGGAAAGCCCAACGGTGAACCAAAGGTCGGGGCCTGGGGACCGGAAAGATGGTCAGGTTTGGCCATTTGGAATGGCAAAACCAGAACGGAATTCCAGGGATGGAATTCTGGAGTCTGGACTCCGAAGGGTGTCTGGACGTTATGTTTTTAGTTTGGAATTTATGCTCGGCAAAAAGGGGGACCAGGTAATCGGGAGTCGAAAAGATGTCCCAGGACGGCCGTTCGACACGACGAAAGTGACATGGAATCTCAGAGACGGAATTCCAGAGGTCGGGGTACGACGACAATCTGGAAGTTTGATTTTCCTAAAAAAAATTTGAGATGGACGTCTTGCGCCTGGGGTTCGAAGGTCGGGAAGACGCTCGAGGAAGGTCGTTCGGAATGGCGAGGGCACAACGGAAACCCAAGAAGGGAATTCTAGTGGCCAAGACCTGCGGCAAGGTTGGTCTCATTTACAAATTGGCAGGCTTTGCAGGGTTGGGGTCCGGGACCCGAAAAGACGTTGGGAGTTCACCGTTTGGAACGGGGAAACAGACATGGAATCTCGGAGACAAAAACCCGAACACCAGAGCCTGAGGGGAGGTTTTCCATCAAACCCAACTTTTGGCTAAGGTTTGAACCGGCCGCGGAGAGTTTTGGGCCCGAAGGATGTAGCCGCTTGCTTTGAAGAACAACGACGGGGAAGTGAGGCTCCGATCTCGAATTTGATGGCTTGAACTATTGATTTTCCCACTTCCAATTCATGGGTTTCGTGGTTGGGGCACCTCTTTACAAAATTCAAGTTCATTTTATCATTTTTAACTTGATTTAAGCCATGATTATGAGGAAATGAAGATGAGGCACATTTATGGCAAACATACCTCGAAACCCCGAAGTAGATTTCTGTTGAATTCTTCAGGAATGACGAAGTAGAGGCTCGGGCACGGAGGTGGGATTTGCTAGGGTGGTGCTGTCTTTTTCAATCATTTCTGTCATGTGAAAATGATAGTTTGAAACTTGTTTATATAACCCCGACGCCATTAATGTTCTAATTAAATGCCCGATACGGTAACACGTGAGGTAGATGAGTTTAAATTCTGGGACGACTGTGGGAAGACCGGGGTTCGGTGGTTGGGAAGACGTTGAGCCATGACCGTTTCAAAAATCTACTAAGTGAGATGCATGTGATGACGGGAGATCCGGGGTCTAGGGTTTGGAAAGATGGAAGCTGGTGGCCGTTTGGAATGGCGAAGTCCAAAGGGAAACCCAAGAAGGGAATCCTGGTGGGTCGGGCCCGAAGGGCCGGAAAGACGTCGCGCAGCTACCGTTTGGAACGGCAGAATCGGAACGGAAAACCGAGAGGGGAAACCCGAGGGTCCGGGCCTGGGAGGAGCCACGGACACCAGAAAGGCTGATAGACAGGGAAAACCCGAAATGACTTAAGATTTAACTTTTTTACAAGGGGAAAAATTTGGTCAAACTTAAAGTGTGACTTTTGAGAATATGTTGACCTTCAAGGACCTAAAAATGGGCATGCAAAATGAGGTGAAGTAAAAAGAAAGGGACTCGAAAAGCAAAAGGGGAAAGAGAGTGTCCCCGTTCTGAATGGGATGTGTGTGCAATAGGCACAATAGGTTACAAGATATCACCAAGTACAAGCTTCTTCAAAAATTTCTTCAACACCAACACCTATTCTGGAGCAATAATGGTAGCACTACATTACCTGCAAACAAACTATGCATTCTACGATGCAAGGCACTCATTTTATAGAGATAAAAGTTTCAAGAGGCATCTAGAAGGTGGGAGGCATCCAAATTCAAAAGGCACAATATTCAATGCCTTTGACATGCATTTGGACACATGTACACCATTCCCTTACACCCCTAACAAGTTTCAGACATGCAAATAGCCTTCTTTCAAGCTTGGACTCCTAGGATATGCTAAAAATGAGCTATGAAATATGCCTTACACATCTTACAATTGTTATAGAATTTGTCATAGTTGACAATAGTTACAGCTATAAGAGAATCTTTCATAACTACCTAAAAATAGCTAATTCTCTTACATCATGTCTTAACCCATCTTGGGCACCAACTTTCTCCATGCATTTAAACATGCCTTATGACATGTCATAGAATCTATCAAATGTCATAGATTCCAAAGTGGGACACCTATGTCCACTTCGGATGATGATGTGTCATCTAGTTACCTCCAACAGAGATGCCATCCAACCACCAAGTCCCAATTTGTGACATGACACCATGGGAATCAAAATTATACAAATAAATACATTAAATTACACCAATTAAATAAATGTTAGGACTCTAAGGTTGAGACACCTTAATCCCAAAACAAAAGGCATTTTTAAGTTGATGTAGTAATATATCTGCATGCTCTCAAAATTATGTCCACATACTCCAAGCATGAAGAGATAAAGGAAATAAAGTCAAGAAAGACATAAGGGACAAAATACCCTCCAAGTTTGCACCCTTGTCATCAAATTTAAATTGGAGAGAAAACAATATTTTGAATTTACTTCATCAAAATCCTAATTTGTACTAGTTTCAAGCTATGTATTGTTTTTCTCCCATCCGATATTCACCATTGTTGCAAACCAAAAGACCAAAATTATTTTGATCACCCCATGGTAGTAGCTCAATCCTCCAAAACGTCAAGGTATTTATCCTTGAATGCTTGGAACTCTTCCTCTTTAGGCTAGTTGAAAGTGATGATGTTGTCAGCCTTTTGCCTATAAGGAGCATATTTATTCACAACTTGATTAGCCTCCATATCAAATTATTCTAGGTAAACCCTTGCTTGAGCAAGCATATCCATGTTCTTTTTAATCATCTTCATATCCGCTTCTTTACAAATCTTTGCTGCCTGGTTTGAAATTACCTCATTGGCCTCCTTTTTCTACTCTTGCAAAGATTTAATATCACCACTATTCTTCAATATATCAGGCAATAGGCCATGATGAATTTCATGAAAGCTCTTAACTAACTCCCTTATCTTAGCCTCCAAAGATTCAAATCTTCCCTAGAATTCTTGAATTCCACTCACATTTTTAAGGGTAGGTTGGATCTTGTCACGCTTATTTATATCATGTTTAGATCCCACATCCATTAATCTCATGTATTGAAGTCTTGGGATCCACTTCTCCATGGGATATTGCCAACTCCTTATCAATGTAAAAATTATTTATTGCATCCTTCATGGAATAATAATTATCATGGATTCTAGTTATTCTTTTATCAACTCCTCTGTTCAGATGTTCCAACACATCAGTTACAATTTTCAAATTGCTATTAAAAATCATCTTATCATGTTGACTACATTTTTCTTCATATTGTTTCAACTTCTGAAGCAATTCTTTCTTACTAATTTATTGTTCTTGTGTTTCACTTGATGTACTTGTCTACTCCATTGAAATGGACACATTTCACATATTGTAGGGCACAATTTCCCATGAAGAACTGGTGGGAGGTGTAAAAGTAGCAGGTGTTGGCTCCTATAAAGTAGAAGGGGAAGGAGGATCTATTTGTATTGGATCCCCTGGTTGCAAATTTTGTATTTTTTCTTTCAGCAGTGCCAATTTAGTTTGCAACCACATTATTTGTTGTTGTCCCTTGCCATATTGAATGAGAAAATCATTGTGCAACTTCCTAAAATTCTCCTTCTCAATTGTTACTGATTCTACTGTTGCTTTAGTGAACTATGCAACATTAAATGAAATTAAATCAGCTTCAATAATATATGTGTTAGATACCCTTTTTATGATCAACCCCCCTCTGTAATCTGTAACAAGTTCTGCAATGTCCATCTTCTTGGTGTTGGGGGCTAGGGCCTAGATGACCAATGTATCCCATTTCTCACTGAATGCAAATCCTTCTAGTGCAATGGTGGATTCCTCCTCATAATTATATAGAGGTCTGTCATACCTCTGGACCGTATCAAAAGCAATTGCAAAAGATAAATCCCATTTAGGAAACAAAAGTTGACCACTCTTTCTTACCAATTCCCTACGATCTTGAGTAGTTATTTATTGAAAGTTTTCTTTCATTTCTTTTCTCACTTGGGCCTAGATAACTACATCTAGAAATTCAAGATGCAAGATTCTCTTCTCTACAATTTTAATTGCAAATTCATCCTTTTATCCCTCCAAACAAATTCCATGAAAGCCTTAGACTTCACAAAAGAATCATCATGCATGAACTTTATACATGCCTCCTCTCTAACATAATCTATGCTATTAATGCTAGTGAGGTTAGATTTTCTCAATCTTAGACTAAGTTTCTATGGCACTATCTCCCTAGGTGGAGAATGCATTCCTTGTTGCATTTCCTCTTCAGTAACCAATTTTTCATCATTTGAATCTTCTTCATAGTCCACCAAGCCACTAGATTCAATCTTTTGTTTCTTTTCAGGTGGCTTCCTAAGTGGTGATGCTTGTCCTGGAGGTGAATCAATCTCAATAATTATAGGGCTAGTTTCCATAGGAGGAGATGGTGGTGGCACTTGTTGCACTAGGGAGGAGACTCTTTGTTCCTCTTGCTGAGAAGAGGTTGGTAATGTTTCCTTCTTCTCGTTTGCCCTACTTTTCTTCCTTACTAAAATAATTACCTTCCTTTCTTTTAGGGGCTAATAGGCTTGCCTCTCTTCCATAACATGGGTTTCCCCCTCACCTTGTTCTTCAACTACAATATACATCCCCCTTTCTTGAATTAATCTCACCTTTTAGGTGGACAACTACTATCTAAAAGTTCTGGAATACAAACTGAATTCTTTATATTTTTTTAGTATCTCTGCAAGAGCGAGAAATTGTGGATCCTTTTCTCTTATTTCCTTTTCCAATTTATTGTAGGAAATATACTTCATTTACCTATCATCCTACTTCTAAAAATCAAAGATATTCCTATCACATCTTCTAGGAAATCAAAGTTGTTGGTAGATTTTGAGCTTCTAATCCTTCTTTTCAACCATGCCATGAATCCTTCAGGATCATGGTTTCTTGTGCTTACTATTTTCATTCCCAAGGGATTTAGTATATCATTAATCTTATCCCATCCTCCTTTGATCATAACAAAATCAGAAAAACAAGCATATGAAGGGAAAAATGTTCCCTTGCCTTGATATTTCAAGTGGTTTTTCTCCACATTTCTAAGTTGCCACATCACCTCTAGAAAACCAATTCTTTCCAACACATACTTGGGCAACATGTGTGGTGAGATAGTTAAGCCATAAACTCTCAAAACTTTATAAGTTGGATAGGGGATAACATCTCCCTAGTTGTGGTCAATGTTCAAACCTTCTATCCTTAGGACTCAAAAAATCGTGCAAGGCTGCAAAAATCCTTGGCATGTTTACAATCAATACTCTTCTCAATTTGGGGGCAAATAGATTCTCAAACACTACATAGTCAGATTTCTTATCACATTTATCAAGGAAAGTAGTCCAACATTGGACAGGAAACTCCAAGTTACCTTCCTTATTTACCAGGGTCATGTCTTTGCAAAGCATGTGCATGAATAAAGATTATCAATAAAATTTGATCCCAAACTTACCTTTCTTCAACTTGATCAAGCCCTCATGAATCCTTTCTACCAAGTACCCTCCATAATAATAGAGTATACATCATGTGGGATGTTGGATGTGTTCTTCCATATACATCTAGGCCATAGGCATGCCTATAGTGGGGTCATAACCAATAATTTGACAGAAATAATAGAAAGTTCTTTGGAAATAAGAGATGAATTAATTGATAGGGTAGGGTTATTTATTTGATGATCCCAAGATAATCCTTCGACCATCAATATATACCAAATAATTTTGAAACACTAAATTTTTGAAAGTGTGCCTTACCCTTTCATATTCTGTCGTAAGTGTCTTCTCATCAATTGGAACCATATCCTCACTCCATTCTATGAGCCTAAAAATTTCAGCAATTTCATCCCTTATGACCTTGACCATGTCAATTCCATCGAATTTTCTCACAATCCTTGTGACATGATCATAGTTTGTAGCCACTAACTTTAGTAAATCCACATCCATATAGACATTTAGGACTATTAGCTTCCCCAGATCCAAATTACCTAGGTTACCTACTGGAATACCACAGTTTCTATTGGCAAACCAACAACTAAATATTGCCCATCTAGTGTAGGGAAATGTGGCATCCTTAATTGTCCACTATTTATCAACAAGGCCCTCCATAATTTGTGTACCACAAAATAATAGTTGACCCTTAGGTTTCTCATAAGTTAATGGCTTTAATTGTTTAGTCAAATCTTGAATGAGGGGTCGAACTATGGGATTTGAACCATAGGGTTGTTATTTTGACATAGATGCTTTAGATTTTGGTTTCATGATTCTAGGGTTTTCACAAAGTAAGGTTTATTTCAACAAACTAGAAGCTTAAGGCTTAGGTGAGGATTTGACACAAAATAAGAGCAAGACTAGACAAGCTAATTGTTTGAAATCAACGTCAAACCTTTAAAAAAATGCTTCTAACATGAATACCCTAACGACATAATGATAGAGGAATCACAACAATGAAAGTTTTCAAGAAATTTAGAAGTAAGGCATCGATTTTTCTTACTTTTTTTTGTGAATTCTTGAAAACCCTAAAATTATCATTGAACAAGATTGAAAATTGTAGCATGAACTCCTTGGATGTGTTGAATGTATTAATAGTTCACAATGATCCTTTAAAATGAGCTTTTGTGGCTTTGAAGTTTTCCAACTTGGTAGCTCTATGTCTTATCCACCATTATGGTTCAATCATTCAAACCAAAATGACTCATTTTCCTTTAATACCAACTTTGAATGTCAATTCTTGATCATACAATGAGATGGGATGACCAACGGTCTAGATTAAGTCAAAGACATTTGAAAAAGTTGACTGTATACCTCCATCATCATCAACTCAAAATAGGCCACATGCACCATTCTTCCAAATCACTTGTAGGATCCACCATCTTCTTAAGTGCTAAGGAAATCCATTTGTCAGCTTCCCTGCTTCCCCATTGGGTTTAACCCGCATGCAACGTTTAGCAGCTGGGAGGCGGGGAAGGGCTCAAATTTAATCAAAAGAATTCAATATGTGCATGCTTTACCTTTAGATTGCTTGCCCATGTGGATAACCTTTAAATATGATAGACGACCAAGATTAAATTATCTTGTTCACTTTTAAAAACACGTACTTAAAAGTTTCTTTAGTAACCTGAACATTAATGCCTTCAACCCTACGGAAAAATATTTCATTAATATTTCCTACCTCCATATAGCTCTTTGATGCTATAGATCTCACCACATGGAACCTGCTTGCTTCCCCATTGAGAGACGAGAGATGAAGGTGGGTCCCTCATGGCTTGTTGAGGAATGAACAAGATTGACCCACATCACCCTATCTCTTTTGTCGATCTCATAAAAAGAAGTGTCCACTTCCTTTGAATTTCAATGGGCCACACTGACAAGGGGACAAATGTCATCCACCCCCCAACTCGTGAGCTTATTTTAATGAATATTAAAATCAAGAAAGGGCATGGGGAATGGTCAGGATATAGCCACATCATTTCATATCCACTTTTGATTCCATGAAAGATTAATAACCACTACCTTTGAAGATGACCAAGCCCACTGACAGATATGACACGTAGCGCTCGCTTGCTAGCTTGTCTAAATATTTTAATAGAAAGTGAAACCAAGAGGGGGTGCAGGGAGTGGTCAAGATGAAGTCTCCCAAATCCGACGGCCTACATCAAATGATGATATCTGTAGGTGTAAATTGTTAGCACTTAAAAGGTGGTTGACCGGGTTAATGAACAAAGGGTACATAAGGTTTAAGTCCAAGCATTAGCTTGTTGACCAAAAAATAACCTCCAAACTTAGGGGACCAATAAATATTAAATGGACTATAAACCCATATACTAAATAAAGTGATGATTAAAATAATCTAATGGGAAACAACTAGGGGGACTAGGATTGAGGGGCTGATAAATGAATGAGCTTAAAAGGATAAGTCTTGACTCAAGTAACCAGGAACTGGTGATAAGAGATCAACAAAAAATTATAACTCTTGCAAAGAGGATAAAAAACATGATTTTTGGAGGGTTTAAGGCATACTAAAAACCATAGAACAAAGATATAACCAGAACCTTAGCTATCAGACCAAGAAAACAACCATATTTGTATACAATTTATCAGTGGGACACAAATATTTTTAGGGGTTCCACCATGCTCATCAATCTCATATCCTAGAGGCTCTATCCATAGAGTTCTAGGTTCTATTGCCTCTATAATGCACTCATCAGTGGACACCAAGAAAGTTATCTTCTTTGCATATTTCCTTACTAAGCTCCTTGGAACTTTTTCTTGTTCATACATATTATTCTTAAAAATTGTGAAGAATGTAGTTAAAGCATCACCTTGTGCTTTGAAGTCTCCAATTCTATGTAAATGTTCAAAGATTTGATGTGCCACTAGTTTGTTGGTATTACATATAATGTTTTTCTTTCGAGGTAGCTCCCTTAGAAATTAAAGTAGGAAACATACTACCAATGTACCAAACTCGAATGTATATTTATTTGTCTTATTCTGGCTTAAGTTATCCATAAGTTGCTACTGGAACAACTCACACAAATCATAGCCCCTTCCATTTACTACCATATCATGTGCAACATAAATTGTAGTTGCAGACACATAATTTCCTTTGTTCGTGAAGTATATTTTCTGACCTATAATTATTGTAGCATACCTCATGGTAGGGTTTGTTATGGGTTTGGTTGTTAGTGCTCTCCCATCATATGTGGCACCAGTTAATTTCATAACCACATCATTTTTCATAGCCTTTAGCAATGGCACAGGTCTAGTGTCACAAAGACCAGTCACAACCTTAATCACTTCCTTGGTAATTACTCTAGGAACACATGTCCATAAAAATTTATCATGCACTTTTCTAAGTGCTATCTTTACAAACTTTGCATCCATTCCACTACAAATTTTTTGGAACCAATTCCATACATCTAGATTCTTCAGTACAAGATTTTCATATTTTGGATTCATCGAGGAATTATCTCCAATTAGCTCCTTTAGCCATATATTTGAGAGTTCTTGGTGATCAAATTCTTCTAATTTACCATGAATGTAGGTTCTAGTATCCTTAGTGGGTAAGAGATTATTTGGGTTTGTGAAAATTCACCCATGGGGTCCATTCCGTAAACCTTCCCAAAAAACCTTCTGAATTTCAATCGAGGTCTCTCAGAAACTTCAACCACAGTGGAAGTGGCCATTTTCCCCTCAATTCTCTTGTATATTCTTATGGAAATTACTTCTAATTAAAATACATATAGTATAGATGGTTGTAAATACCATTTTCAAGATTCGATTGAAACTAGGGTTTGATGCTAGATGCTCTAAATCGCCTTCAAATTGCTTCAACTTTCTCTACTTTCTCCAAATGCGTAAAGGTAATTTAACTCAACTTTATTTTTCACTTTATACCTTACCGATTTACCCTAATTTCACATTTAATGCATTCCAACCACAAAAATATGATAAACACTTTATGAATATACTGTAAATGCTAAAATGCTCCAAAAATATCTAGTTTTGCATCTTTTCAGTTGGAAATTTTTTCAACATCTTAAGAATGACAGTTCTCATCACATATTTGTGTGTCATTTCTTGAAACCTCTTATATAAGGGGTTTATTAGATTTATCTGTAATTGCTCCCCCTAAATCCATTACTGGGTTTAGTTTTTAGAAGAAGTATCTGCACTAGATGTAGGTACATATGCATTTGGCTCATCCTTATTCTCAGGTTGTTCCTTTTTCTTCCAAATCTTCTTCATTTCCTTCTTAACTTCAGTAGGATCAATATTTTTTACTAGATTATTCCATTGTTCCAGATTAGATTTACTTCTATAGAATCTTGAAATATGTCCTAGTTTATTGCAGGTGTAGCACACAACAATTTTCTCAACAGACTGATTTGAATTTATCTTTGATTTGCAGTAGATATCTTTATGTCCAAATGCATAACATGTGTAGCAATAACCTTTAAAAGATTGAATCATTCTACTAGTATTGAATCTATTCATTATTATTCGACTTCTAAATTCAACAACTCTATGTCCAATTTTTTTGCAAGAAAAACATTATCCAGAAAAGAATCCAACATTCTAATTCATTCTAATTTTACATTCTATTGCTTTATGACCAAATTTATTGCATGTGAAATAGATACCATTGAAAGATGGGTTCCTTTGAGCATTAGGTTGCTGGATAGGAGGTTTTCTAGTATTGCTTCTTTGATTCTTGATTTTTCTGCCATTGCCTTGAGTCTTCCTTTGATTTTCAAATTTGTTAGGAGTCTCATTTTCTTTTGAGATTTGTCCTTCTTCAAGTCCTAAACCACCTTTATCCTAAGTAGGTTTTCTGAAATTCAATCAACTATTCAAGTATTGTAGTACTTGTTTTGAATTTTTCCTCATGAGCCTTTTCTTTCTCCAAGTTAGACCTAAGTGTTACCACTTCTTGCTCAAGATTTGTACATTCATCAATCTTGTTCTGAATTTCATCTTTTTGATAGTACTCAATTCTTTTCTTTTCTTCCACTTGCACCTTTAGTTAGGTGATGTCTTCATTTTCTTTCTTCAATTGATCACTGGATTCTCTATGCGTTTCTTTGAATTTCTTGATTTTTTCTCTTAGTTTCTTGATGAACTCATTTGCTTCTTTTAAGTTCTCCCTCAAAGTTTCGTTCTCAATTTCAATTATGTCCATATCTTCAAGAGAAACATGGAGCTCTTCAATTGTAGAGATCTCTTCTAGAGGAACAGGGCTCCTTATGTTAGCCATGCATTCAAATTTCAAGATCTTCCTCAAGCTGTTAAAATTTTCAAAAGGAACCAAGCTTTGATACCAATTGTTGAACACCCAGAACCCTAAGAGGGGGTGAATCAATATTCTACTAAAAAATTTAACTACTAACTATTCAATAATTAAAACATATCTAACTACAACTGTAATAAAATACATGAAAGGAATTAGAACACCACATGACACATGAACACCAATATTTTTATGTGGAAAACCCAAAGTGGAAAAAACCATAGTGAGGATTAGCTAAAAATATATTATAACCAATCATAAGATATTGCAGGGGCACACAGCTAGGACACATTGTCCTTGAAAGGCTCACAACCTAAAATGATTAAAAACTAGAGTGTGGCTCACTACCAAAAATATGAACTA
Source organism: Sequoiadendron giganteum (assembly GCA_007115665.2). Lineage (NCBI taxonomy): Eukaryota > Viridiplantae > Streptophyta > Pinopsida > Cupressales > Cupressaceae > Sequoiadendron > Sequoiadendron giganteum. The sequence goes on along the minus strand of CM021100.1, from coordinate 380,717,333 downwards.
ATAAATACACCTTTTATGTGTCGAGTTCAGTTCTAATTAAGCTCTAGAATATAAAATCATACACCGATCTGCAGGTTCACAACAACTATCTACAACTTTGCACACCTTGCACTTCACTAATTATACTTTTCACATACACACATAACATATAAATCTATATCTTCAATAAAAAATAAAATGTTTCATATATATATATATATATATATATATACATTGTTACACCTACATACACCAATTAGGTCAGCCTAATTGAGTGTATAAATAATCGATTCAAATTAGCTTGTCGGCTCAAACAAAAAATTCTTTCACACTCAAAAATAAAAATGTGCAAGACATGAATTAGGTCAGCCTAGACCTAAGAAGGATCAATTTAACATCCACGAAGTGTATCTTCATACCAGTTTTCCATGTCGGCCAGAGAAAGATTGAAAACCTATATGCTAAACTTCTGTCATTTATCACTTTCAACTTATTCATCCAAAATCATTGAAAAATTGTCCATAGATGCAATTAATATTCCTAAACAACATATTAAAACCACATAGGATGGTCTTTTAATATGAGCAATTCCAAACCATATTTTCAGATTAGAGTAATAGAAGCACTATTTACCGAATGGTCAAAAACTATCAGCAAACAATGTTGGAATCAATGACAACACACCAGAGGGATTCATGTTCATTCTTACAAAAAGTATATGTGTTTACACATGTGGTAAAACATAAACTATATAATAGTAAAAAGAATTAAATATGGAACTATTTCTATGGGTACTTACAGCTAAAGACTATGACTAGTTCACTGTCAAGAATGAATTCTGTAACTATCTATAATGTCATAGAATTACACCTAGGGGAAATTTGACATTTTAGAACTTTTCCTAGAATTTATGATGCTTAAAAGCATTAATGGAAAAAATACCATGAATCATAATTTCACAATTCTAGCTCCATGTGGACCAGTGGCGAAGCAAAAAATCTAATGACACATTTCTTGAAAATTGATGACTTGGATGCCTGCACGACACGCAGATGTCTACGCGGTGTGCTAGTGTCCTTACGGTTTTTCAAGTTTGAAATGAAGAATCTTGAATCTTGACTGTTGACACATGTACTAGTAGTCAAAGTTCAAGTGTAATGGCTCTTTGCCACCCTACATGCAACAAAACCCCTCATTTTCTCTCATTTTGGGGTTCAATTCATTTAGTCAAGATTTCTCTTCAACTTTATTCTTATATTTATTTCATTCTTGACAAGCAATACCTCTACAAGTGAAGATCTATTGGATTGAGGTCCCTCCAATAGTTATAGCTCTCTAGCAAGAAATCAATGGTGCATTTATGGGTTTCAGAGAGGGCCAAGGCATGTGGGTAACACTCTCTCTCACTCTTTCTCTATTTATATATCTTGTCCATTTACTACTTGGTGGTGTGGGTTTTTCTTTCATCACCCCCTTTGTCTATTTCGATTACACTCTCTTTCTATCTAGCTGTCCATGGAGGTGGGAACACCAAAATGGGGGTCTGACTGTGGCAGGCCCCTATACAGCCCCAATATTTTCCCCTCATTCTTTTGCGTGTAGGTTGAAAAGTGGAGCTTGGAGTGAAGACTCAAACGGCCGATTGTAGGTAAGTTTTCTCCAAGTTCTCCTTGTGCTTTTCTCATATTCGTTGTTCTCTGCTTTATTGTTCTATTTAGTAGACCTCAGATTTGAGCTAGGAAGTGAAACCTAGTTTCTCCTACCTGAGTTCCTGAGCTCCCTATTTCTTAGGATTCCAGTGCACCATTTGGACGAAAACACGCCACATTGGCATCCCGAATCCATCTTCTCGTGCTTTGGCCGAGAGCTCCTCTATCGGAGCTAGAAATCTAGAAGTTTCACTCTCTCGGGATCTGAAGTAGTTTTCTCTAAAATTTAGTGTGTACACATTTCATTTGTAATATCTTCATTCAACTTATGTTGAGGTGGATAAGAGCAGTTCATTCCCTGGGAATCTTTTGAGAACAAAGATACTTGTGTGCAACGAATCCCTCTTATCTCACATTTTGGTGAAATCAACATGAACGATGTCATATCTATTTTTACAATGTTTTCATGTCTACGATAATGCTTTCTCTAAGGAATATTTCGACATGTTGGATGATGCTCTAGATGATTTCTTAGAAGAATCTTCCCCTATGCATAAATCTTTCGAGCAAACATCTTCTCTACAAGCTGAAGAGTCAGTAAACATTATGGTGGTCTCTGTGGCTCCTCCAAGCCCCAGGGGACCTGTCATTTACTTGACCCCGCATAGCCCTTCTCTAAGGAAGGATGATTTTTTCTATGGGATTTCATATCGTGATGATTCACCAGACTTGTATTCAAGGTTCGTAAAAGTTACAGACTTTACTTATAATGTTGTTGGGCACACATATAATACAAGAAGAAACAACCAGAACTTGGATCAACAAACTTCTCTTCCTACACCACAATCTACTCAAGTTCCTATTTCTTTACCACCTTCTCGACCAAGTCTTCCTTTAGCACCTAATGTGTGACTAAAGCACCGGGTGATTATGATCTTGTCGATCAAGTCCGTGTTACTCCGACTAAGATCTCACTTTGGGATTTGCTTCATACCACTCTAGTTTATTAGGAAATTATTTAGGAAGCCTTGCAGAAGATACCCTTTCCTGCCTCCGCTAGGGCTATAGATGTTAATGTGCTATTAGCTCATATTCTTGTGGATTCACTGAATTTTTCATTCCATCTGCAAGAGCTCCTGCCTCTGGATGTGCAGAAATAGGTAGACCCTTTAATGATTATAATTAACATTAATAATATTGGCATTAGGCATACCCTCATTGACACCGGTTTGGTTCTCAACATTTGTGGTATTGACATACTACTTAAGATTAAATTTTATTCATCTTCTCTATTTTCTTCTTTTTTGTATTCATGGGTTTGATAATGCCGACCACCAAGCTCTAGGCATGATAATACTACCCTTGTAGCTAGGCCCCATTACCCTACCTAATTTGGTTTATGTGATGCCTAGCCCTTTGACTTACAATATTATTTTGGGGAGACCTTGGATTCATGCTATGGGTGTCGTAACTTTTCCTTTACATTGTTCTTTAAATTTTGTTGCAAATAATCTGGTGGTCACAATTAAAGTTGACCCAAAAGTTGTTCACCTTTGTGAGTTAGCAGTTGCTGGTCAGGCTTCGGTCATCTCCACTCTTAAGAATTGTATTCCATCTTTAACTATTGATGCTATGACATTTTCCTCAATGATACCCTCCATGGAGGTTGTCCCCAAAGTGAATGCCACCAAAGACAAGTCACTTAAAGTAGAAAGTCCTAAGTCCTCCCCGTCTACTTCTTCTTCTAAATCAAACACTTTCCTTGGTGATGATTGGGGATCCTTAGAATTATCCGAGTTCTTTGTTGGATAATATAAGGTGAGTCCCACTCACCTAAAGCTCCCAAATTCCTTTGATGAAAAAGTGGACAATGCTCCCATTGAGGAAGAGAACTGTAATCCTATCTAGGAGACTAGTCCTTCCCCTAGTGAAGAGAGTAGTCCCACTCTTGCAAAAGAGGTTAATGTGTGTGAATCGAGTAAAGGAGATAGTTGTGCTCTTGTAGATGCATTTGATGTTCATTGGTGGAATGAAGCCCTCTATGTAGAGCCACCAGCTCCTGAGGTTTTAAGAAAATCATTATGGTTTTGGATATCAACTTAATTATTGGTATGGCTATGGGAAAAAAGGACCATGGTTTATTGAGCAAGGAATCCAAGTCCCCATTCAGTGAAAGCACTATCTGGGTTTTGGGTGTTTTATTGAACAATCTAAGAAAAAACCTCGGTGGAGTGTTAATATAATCTTAGTTGAACCACTTAGTCTGGTACACCTTGAACTAATAGAGGATGAGGTTCATTCCGAGAAAGTCCCCTTGGATGTTTTCTCTTTGGATGAAGAACTTGAGGAATTAGATTAGGAGCCTACTCCCCTTTGCCTCCTTTTCACCACAAAAGACAATTCTCGTATCGCCTGCATAAATGAGCATATTTTGGAGAATCTATCTTGATTGTTGATGAGGAGAAACCTCTATATAATGTTAGTGATGATGTTTTGATATCACATCTTGGAGATCATAGTTCTCTCCTTAAGGGAGATATAACGAAAATCTCTATGGATCCTAAGTCTTCTGAAAAGGTAATCAATGTCGAAAAGTGCCTTTCTTTTGAAGAAGTTAAAGAACATTCAGACCTCTTGCATTCTCATCTTGATATATTTTCTTTGATGTATGAGGACATGTCTGCCATTGATGAGTCTATAGTGTTTCATAATATCATCCTATGTCCTGATGTCAAGCTAGTTAAGGAGAAAATCCAAAAGATCAATCCCAAGGTGGTGTTGATGGTTAAGGCTAATCCCCTTGGATCTCGAATATTGTCACTAATATTAAACCTGATGGCTATATTCATATATGCATTGAATTTCGTTATCTTAATATGGCTTCTCTTAAGGATGATTTTTCGTTACCTAATATAGACATGATTGTGGAATCAACTACTGGCCATGCCTTATTGTCTTTCATGGATGGATTCTCTAGTTAAAATAAGATCTATACTAATCCAAAGGATCAATACAAGACAAATTTTACTACCCCTTGGGGCACTTTCTGTTATGTTGTTATGCCCTTTCGGTTAAAGAATGCGGGAGCTACTTACCAACGGTAAATGACCCTAATAGTTCACAATTTCATTCATAAGATTTGGGAATATTATGTTGAAAAAATCTTGGTGAAATCTGTAACTCATCAGGATCATGTGAAGAACCTTCATTTTATTTTTGAGAGGCTTTGACTCTATAAGATGAGACTTAATTCACTTAAGTGTGTCTTTGATATAGATGTAGGAATTTTTTTGGGATTTATAGTCTCTCACCGTGGAATCGAGGTCGACACAAATAAGATCGATGTTTTCGTTAATATGCCTCCACCTAGGAATATCACTGAGTTGCGAAGTTTACAATGGAAGATTCACACAATTCATAGATTCATATCTCAACTGATTGATCGTACCTTTCCTTTCACTCACTTATTAAGGAAAGATGTTCACTTCATATGGGATGAAGAGTGCCAAAAATATTTTTGAGTCAATCAAAGCCTATTTGTCTAATCCTCCTGTATTAGTGTCAGTTATGTAGGATAGACCCTTTTTGATTTACCTCTCAACATCACCATATGCTTTGGTAGCTTTGCTGGCTCAATATGATGATGTCAAGAAAGAGAGAGTGGTCTACTACATTGGTCATGTTTTGGTTGATTTTTAAACTCATTACTCCTCCATGGAGAAGCAATGCATTGCTCTTGTCTTTGCTACACAGAAGCTAAGGCACTATCTACTCCATGCTGAAACACATGCCATTATAAAAAGTGACCTTCTAAATCATTCGTTATCTAGTATTGACATTGCTAGGAGGTTAGCAAAATGGGTGATGTTACTCTCTAAGTTTGACATAAATTTCATTACTCAGAAGTCAATAAAGGGTCAAGCAGTTGTCGATCAATTTGTAGATGCTCCCTTGTCTCACTCCTTCTTGAGTTTAGATTTATTTCCTGATGAGAACATTCTTGCAATCAATTATGATCTTGAATGAAAAATGTACTTTGATGGGTTGAGATGTTAGACTGGCTGTGGAGTGGGTGTGGTCCTAATATCACTCGAAGGTAAGCTAATACCTCTATCCTTTCAATTGGAATTTACTTTCACTAATAACATCACTAAGTATGAAGCTCTCATTGTTGGCTTACGTGTCGCAATTGCACTAAAAATAAAACATCTTTGTATACTAGGTAATTCTGAGCTTATTGTGAACCAGATTATGGGAACCTACTAGTCTAAGCAAAGTAAGTTGTCTTTATATTGAGATCTTTCTTTGTGCTTTCTTAAGCGGTTGACCTCTTTCACAATAGATAGTGTCCCTAAGAGGGAGAATAGACAAGCAGATGCCATGGAAAGCACTGCTTCCCTAGTACCTTTGAATGAGTATACAAAAGAATACCACTTCATGGTTCAGGTCCTTTAGACCCCAACTGTTTCTGATCAACCTAAATTTGATGCCTTTGTGTTTTCTCACGTAGACTCGAAAGAATGGTTTTCTAATATTTGCAACTACCTGAAGACTGGAAAATTTCTCGATGATGTGACGAAAAGTGATTGCACTTGTATACAACTCACTATGTTATTTTGTTTGATGTTCTTTAACAAAAATATTATAACGGCTTGCTTCTCTAATGTCTCACTAAAGTGGAAATACCCCTTGACCTTAAAGAATCCCATTCAGGCTATGGGGGTGGACACTTTGGTGGTAAATCCCTGGTGAGGAAATTGATACACATGGGATACTTTTGACAAATGATGGAACAAGATTCCTTTGAATTTGTTAAAAAGTACTTGCAATCTCGACAACATAGTCAACTCATTCATGCACCTGCACAAGAGTTACAAAACTAGACCTCTCCTTGGCCATTTGAAAAATGGGGGTTGGATATTATTGGAAAAATATCACCTTCTTCTTCTAAGGAACATACCTTTATCATTACTGTTATAGATTACTTCATAAAGTGGGTCAAAGCTACCCCACTTCGCTCTACAAACAATGAAGTTATTTGTAGTTTTCTTTTGAATAACATTATTTATCATTTTGGGATGCCATCTACACTTGTTTCTAGTAATGGTACGCCATTCAAGAACAAGGAAGTAAATTAATTTCTCAAAAAGTTTCACATTCAACATAGATTTTCTACACCATACTGTCCTCAATCCAATGGCCAAGTAGAAGCATCTAATAAGACTTTTGAGCTTATTCTTCACAAAACAGTTAATAAGCATGGTAAAGATTGGCATATTCAATTGACATATTCTTTAAGGGCCTATCACACAAGTGTTCGTACAATAGAAGGAATGATTCCTTACAACCTCATGTATGGTGCTGAAGCTATCATACCTTTAGAGTTGAAAATTGCATCTTTGCGGATTTCCCTTAAAGGATTAATTGATGACAAAACTTATCGAGCTAATCATTTGCATCAGCTAGAGATGCTCTATGAGTGTCGATTACAAGCCCTCGATCATCTTAAAGCTTATCAACGATCATTATCTAGACTGTATAATCAAAGTGTGCTTCCTAGAACTTTCAAGGTAGGTGACTTAGTTCTCTATGAGAATCAGAGAAATGTAAATGCCCCACTTGATCAGAGAGGAAAGTTCAGTCCTAACTAGTTAGGCCCCTACATTGTCATCTCCATGTATGGTTTGGGTGCTTATGGATTATCATCTATGGATAGGATGCCTCTAAAAGAGACCATTAATATGATGCATCTTTTTCGATACTATGCATAGTTTCTAATGTGTCATGTGTGTGGTGCTCACTCTTTAAGGGTAGTAGCACTACATATGTTGGTATTATTCATTTACACATTATGAAATAAAATTATGTTATGATGTAACCGCGTGTGTGTGTGTGAAATATACATACATGTGTCTTACTATGCTATGTATCCATGAATTACATTACATCTTTTAAGGTAGTTAGATCATCATCATTTTTAATTAATATACATCCATGTGTGTTCATTAAATTATGATAGCATCTAATATAAACATACATCCATAACATCCATAGCATCAACATACATGAAAATAAAAGAGCATACACATCAAAGTACACAATGCCATAATGTTGAAATCAGTATCTCATATATATATATATCAAATGTCATATACATGTATCAGGCCACTATCATCAAAAAAATGAGTGGCTACTGAATATGTGTATCCATGTCTAAACAAAAAAGATCTACAATACATATATAGATAATGGATACAAAACTAATGTATAAAATAGGAGCTCTTTATGGCTAGGGCATATGGCTCCTCGAGCCCCCTAGCTCTGGCTATGGTTGTGGCCTTAGAAGGGGCTACACAATGGAGACAGATCGAGAATTGTGTGAGAGTGATATGGATAGGGCTATACGCATCCCCCTAATCTCTCCCTGAAGGGAGCATATCTGCTTATAGGGTTACATCAGCTCCTACTGTAGTTGCTAATCATCTATTGAGATCACAGTTGTCGGCTGGATTGTGATGTCATTGATGTGACTCTGAAGGGCGTCACGCTCCTACGTGGTGACATTGGTCCTCATCATGACCGCATCTTGCTATGTGAGTGTCATCTATAGCTCCCTTAACAACTGGTCACATTTCCCTCAGAGTGTGGTAGCGTTTGCAGCCCCTACACAATCTTCACCCCCCACTCCTCATAACTGGTCCTCAGATGCACTACCAAATCAAACAAGTGGGAATGTCACTCCACAAAAATTGGTCAGTATGCCTCGAGGACCACCCACTAGATGAGCATGTCGGGGGCCACCTCTGATATGCACTAGGCTATCAACCTAGTCCATCCTTTTACATCCTCTACAACCACAAAAAAAAAAGAATAGGATCAGTATCGCATGGCATATCTATGTAATCATCAACAAAGATAACTAAAGGTATTGAAATATAAATAACATGATCAATATACTTGGGTCCCCTAGTTGCGAAGTAGGGTTGAGGTGGGGAGTGACACTAGGATGTACACCGCCGGTATCGACGACCACTCCTAGTGCTGCTAGTGCCACCACTGCTATGACGATAGGTGCTACTAGTGATACCAATGAGATGAGGGTAGCTAGTGGAGGAGATGACCTCATCTATCGCTGCCTCAACCTCGGTGATGTTGTCAGTTGATCCTCCTCCTCTTGTGGCCTCTCCTCCTCCTCGCCCTACTCCCACCTGCCTCTTCGACCTCTCCTCCTATCTTGTAGTGCTTGTGTTGGCACGCCACCCTATGGGCCGAGATCCCCTTAGGGGGCATCCTCTATGAATAGTGGAAAAGGGCGGTGCCTACCCCACCATGCTCTAAAATCTATAGCTACACTGACGTTATCTGCCACGGCTATTGGTGGAAAATCTTGGTCGATCTCATCATCATCTGACAAAACAATGTCTATGATAGAGGGGAGGGAAATATCCTCAGGTCTCGTATCACTCCTCATCTCTCGTGTATATGTAGGGATTGCAAGAGGGATGTTCTGTACATGACCATGCTGCTGCATGACCCAACTCTAGTAATAAGAAAAGATAATTTGATCGCAGCAACCAAGGAGAAAAAGGTCCTGCTCTAGATTCCTAAGGTTCCTAAGGTATCTGTAGCTACATTGATGTTATCTTCCATGACTATTAGGGTCACTAAAAAAGGAAAAATCATCAAAAAAGGGAAAAACCTGACTTTGTATAACCCTAATCTGGAAGTTTCTAAAAAGATTTTTATAAGGGGTTTGGGATGGGAGTTGTAGTATGATAAGAAAAGGTGATTATTCGCGATATTGCAATAGGTTTTTGCATTGGATAATAAAGTCATGAGATGGCTATGGTTTGGTGGATGTAGCCCATTTTGGGTGAACCACGTTAAATTCTCTGGGTTATATTTTATGTGTGTGTTTTATTTATCAGTTTATTGATAAAATCTGCATTTAGTGTTTAGATATCTTCCTTCTAACCCTAACAAAAACCTAAAAGAAAAATTTATTCTAGATTTTTGCACGTTGTGCATGTGTCCTGTTCCACCATTGAAGCCTAAGGATGCCAACGTGTATCACAGATGCCAACATGACAATGAGATGATAGCATAAGAATGGGACGACAACATGTATTTTAGATGCCAACATATAAAAAAGATGCACGCACAGCTCGAAAAGGATAAATCACCTAAAAACATGCTAAAATAAACTATAAACATGGTTTCAAAACCTACTTGGTCCACCTCATAGCCCTCAATGATGTCCTCCCTCAACTGCTCTAGCCTCGGTGCCTCATACTCCCTCATGCTTAGCATTTTGTTGACTTTTATCTCACAAAAGTCAACAATTTCCTTGCAGTGAATAGTGAAAATGACCCTTCTAGGGACCCACCTAGGTAAATATAGGCCTCTCGTAGCCCATTTTTCTTGGAGTTTGTGGCTCCTTGGTTTCTCCTAAATTTACCCTACCTAGTTGGGGAAAAACTCAGGAGGGGGCATATAGTCACCTCTTTACCATATTTTTCTTTTGAATCATCAATTTTTTATTGATCATTCTTCTCATCATTGTAGCTTCTTCTAATTTTTGAAATTGACTTAAATCTGAGTTTTGCAGATTATAATTTCGTGCAACCTTTCACAACCAGTCTCACACTGCTTATCGAGCTTAGTTGTTGGGGTGCACCTTTAGTACTGGCTAGCTTGAACTTGGTGACCTTTGAGGCATCTTTTCTTGGCACGCAAATCTGTAAAATTTCAAATTTGGGTAAATTTTTCCTTCTCTACTTTAGTGTGGCTGATTTTTTTCCAAAATCGAGCCCACTAAAGTGGGGGCAAAATGTAATGTCGTAGAATTGCACCTAGGAGCAAGTCCATAGTTTAGCAGTTTTCCTAGCATTTATGATGCCTGAACGCATTAACGAAAAAAATCTCATGATTCAAAATTTCACAATTGTAGCTCCATGTAGACTAGTGGTGAAGCAACATCAGCCTAATGACACATTTCCCAAAAATTGATGACTTGGATGCTTGCACGGTGTGCGAACGTTTGAAATGAAGAATCTTGAATCTCGACTCTTGAAATGTGTGTTATTAGTCAGATTTCAGGTGTAGCAACTCTTTTGCACCCTTGCATGTAATAAAACCCATCATTTGCTCTCATTTTGGGGGTTTAATTCATTCAGTCAATATTTCTCTTCAACTTAGTTCTTAGATTTCTTTCATTCTTGACAAGAAATAATTCTACAAGTGAAGCTCTATAAGACTGAGGTCCCTCCAACAACTACAACTCTCTAGCAAGCATTCAATGATGCATCCATGTGTTCCAAAGAGGACCGAGGCCCGTGGGTAACACTCTCTCTCACTCTTTCTTTAATTACATCTCTTGTCCATTTACTACTTGGTGGTGCGGGTTCTACTCTTGAAGTGGGTTTTGCTTTCACTGCCTCCTTTGTCTATTTTGGTTACACTCTCTTTCTATTTGGCTATTCGCGGAGGTAAGAACACCAAAATGAGGGTCTAAATGTGGTAGGCCCCTATATAGCCCCAACATTTTCTCCTCATTCTTCTGTGTGTAGGTTTCAAAGTAGATCTTAGAGTGAAGACTCAAACATCTAGTTGTGGGTAAGTTTTCTCCAAGTTCTCCTTGTGATTTTATCATATTTGTTGTTCTCTTCTTTATTTTTTTGTTCGGTAGACCTCAAATCTAAGCTAGGAAGTGAAACCTAGTTTCTCTCGCCCGAGTTCTTGATCTCTCTATTGGTCAGGATGCTAGCAAACCATTTGGATGACAACACATCATGTTAGTGTCCTGAATCTGCTCTATCGTCCTTTGGTTGAGAGCTCCTCTATCAAAGGTAGAAATATGTAAGTTTCAATCTCTCAGGATTTGAAGTAGTTTTCTCTAAAATTTAGTGTGTATACATTTCATTTGCAATCTCTTCATTCATCTTATGTTGAGGTGGATAAGGGCAGTTCATTCCCTGGGAATCTCTTGAGAACAAAGAGACTCGTGTGCAGCAAATCCCTCTTATCTCACACTAACTAATGTTGCTAACTTTGACTTACTCTAACTTAACTCACTCCAGAGGATAATGCATTGAGACAAAAAAAGTATGAAATATGAGATGAGATCTTATTCATAATTTCATTCAAATTAACAACATGAAGAATCTAATTAATATGAATACAATAATGAAGGTAGCTATTGTAACAACAAAAATAAATGTGCAAAAATTAAAGTGGGGAATAGTTACCTTGAGTGGCCCTTGCTCAAGTGACTGTCTCCATAGGATAAACTCAAATCTAGCTTCTAAAATCAATGAAGCATAGCAATAACTGAAAACCTCTTCATTGCATAAATCAATATTTTACAATCTAACCAAAATCTTCAAGGATATATTATTCATGAAATCATAACTAGAGACAAAAGGATTGTTTATGTAAAACAAAAAAACTATCTGAGCATATCCAATTGTTATATTTTCTATGCATGTTATTCTTTACCACTAAACAATATATATAGGTGTGGGGGAGTCTTATTGAAACAAGGAATCAAAACAAAAATCTAAATGCAAATCTCCACTTCCTTAAGGAATATAGTGAAAATGTCTTCATAACTAAAAAAACTAAAAAAGTAGAAGAATTTGAATAGGACTACAATTCTATTGTAGTGGTAAAACTAAAATGTGGACTATGGAAATAGTCACATTGGATTCCCAATCATATCAGGTTTCATCTCCTTCAGTAGTCTTATTAATTGACATAGTGACTCACAATCATCTTGATAAATAAACACCTCCAATTCTATAACTGTTGTGTTATTATTATTTTGGAACTTCCTCTGCATTGTTGTCTGAAACTCCTTTGACTACAAGTTGCACTCCTTAGTTGTTGTGGGCTACATTCTGCTTGCTCTAGCTTCTTGGCTGAAAATAGTTAGTTCAACAAAACGTATACACAATACTCATAACCATAGTTTAAACATAGATATAAATTACATTGCATACATATTCACACATTAACCATGAAATTACTAACATACCATAATCATATTTCCATATACATAAAACTAGGTTCAAGTTGCATGATGATCATAAAAAGATAGTAAATTTCAAGAATATGTATGAAATAAGTATCTAAAAATGTCTAAAATTATGTATTAAAACAAAAATAAACTAGCCTATAATTGGCCTCATCAACTCTCTCCCTCTCTCCACCTATCCTTCTCCATACCTCTCTAAATACCTCTATCCATTTCTCTATCTCTATACCTCTATCTCCCCCCTCTTCCTTTCTCTCTCTATCTATTTAGCTATCTATCCCTCTTTACGTATCTCTCTCCCTTTCCCTTACTCTATCTCTATTTCACTCTCCTTCTTTATCTCTATTTAATCTCCCCCCTCTTCCTTTCTCTCTCTATCTATTTAGCTATCTATCCCTCTTTACCTATCTCTCTCCCTTTCCCTTACTCTATCTCTATTTCACTCTCCTTCTTTATCTCTATCTATCTTCTCACTTTACCTTTCCCTAGTTATATATATCCCTCTTTCTATCCCTATCTCTCCCTCTCTCCATATCTATCCATTTATATCTCTCTTTATACCTATCTCTCTCCTTTTCTCTTCCCCCTCTAATTTTCCCTAGTAATATATATCTCTATATATCTATCCTTCTTTCTATCCCTATCTCTCCCTCTATATACCTCTCTCCCAAGCTCTCCCTCTCTACATATTTAGATATCTCTCCCCTTGTCTCCCTCTTCTTGTCTCTCTCTCTCTCTAGCTATTCTCTCCCTTTCTCTTCCCCTCTATCTTTCCCAAGTTATATATCTCTATATATCTCTCCCTTTTTCTATACATATCTCCCCTCTCTCTATAAAGTTATCTCCATATCTCTCTCACTCATATACATATGTACTCTCCATATTTCTCCCTTCCTATCTTTATATCTCTACTTATCTCCATATCCTTTCTCTCTCTCACACCATATCTTAACATTTGATATAAGAAAAAACTATCCCACATAACTACCCCAAAATAATAATCCAAGTTAATTTTTTATTTGTGTCAACTCCATTGGATTAGCTTGGATTAACCCTAAATGAAGTTTTATTTTTTATTTGCATTTAAGTGAACCCCATAAATCCTATACAACCTACTATTCTTCTAGGGTTTCTTACCATATTATTATTTTTGATATCTATTCTTTTATGATATTTATATCTCAATTTTATATTTGGAAACATTTTCATGACCATGTAATGGTACGAATTTGCATCCCTATGAAAAATTACCCATTTACACTACCCCTCACCTTAGAAAATGAAATCCGATGATGCAATTCCCACATTTGCCACCTTTCCTCATCCACTCGATAGCTCATTTTTATGCCAGTGGAGGAATTTTTTTAGGGATGCACACGTGTTGCATGGACATCTATGCACCACACTTCCTTCATGATAGGATTCCTACATCTAGAATCTACAAAAGGTGTTACATTTATCCATTAGACACAAACAGTAACACTTCCTGCTCCCTCGACTGATGAAAAATGGCTCTTTTTCCTCCTCTTTCTATTCAAATTGTCTAACTCTTCAATCTATCCAACTTCTTCACCATTCTTGCACTTTTAACTAAATTCTTGATACTTTCTTGATCAAATCTCAAACTTTCAAGCTTCACCATCACTTCGTTGTAGCTAAAGCTACTGATTTCTTGGCTCCTCCACTACAATTGTTGTGACAACATTGTTGTTGGATAACTTGCAAGCTCTCTCCTTCCTCTAATTTCTTTGATAGCATGTAGTTGTGAAGGTGATATTCTCCATTGTAACTTGTTTTTGTATCATCATATTTACATAGTAGCATATTGTTGTTTGTGTTATTGCTTGACACTTCTATTTCCATACATTTCTTTATAATTTTTCTATACAGCATTTCTATTTGGCTCTCCATGGAGGTGGAAACACCAAAGAAAGGAACTTACTGAGATAGTCCTCTAAAAATAGCTTGAACATTTTCCTTGGTCTTGTGTGTGTAGGAGCTTCTCGATTGGAGTTGTTTGAATAATCAAGTTGCAAGGAGTTTAGTATTGTTTTCTCACTTCCTTTGTCAATTCAAGTATATTTTAGTTAAAGTATTCTTCTTATTGTACTTTATTTCTATACTTTTTCTATATTCTATCATAGCAGAAAACATCTACTAGTCAGACTGTTATATTTTTAACCTCGAAATTGGACTCTCGAAATTAGCTCATTTAACCTCTTGAAACATTTGGGTTAGTAGAAGGACAATAGAAACCACATTTCTCTTCCTTTTTGACCTTAGCATATCAACCTTTCCAAATCACTTAGCAAGCGTGAGGTAGATCAGGGTAGCCTATTTCTTAGGACTCTCCTATGACTTGTAGTCTTGGAGTAGCCTATCCCCCTCTACATTTTGGTGAATTTGACGTGAACTATTTTGGTTTTATTTCATGGTGTTGAAGGAACCTTCTCTCATATTCTAGGTGTGTTGTAGGTTTATGCATTGTAGGTGTTGGATATTTTGGTTATTTTTATGATATGTGGTTTTCATTGATGTCAACACTATTAGAATTGATGCATTTAAGGTTGTATATGTCGAGGATATTGAGAAAATTATAATAAATATGTTGGAGGTTGTCTATGAAGCAGTAAAGGTCAGCATGTTGGAAATTTCATTATGTTGGTAATCAAAAGTTGTGGATTAAAGGGTTTATTTTTGAGTGTATCTAGTCTATCCACCAAAATTTTCAAAGATCTGCATGAAGATTTGATCATGTTATGAATAGTTATGTTCGGACAGTTTTTCTGTGGCTTTAGTTAGTGTTCCTAATTGAAGCTGATATGATTATAGTAAGTTTAGTTGTTACAGATGCTTCTCTATTGATTCATGATGCTCGTGAATGTTTCTTGATCGTTCTCTATCTTTGTTTCACGTCTGCATTGATTAATGTACTCGTGATTGAAGATTTTTCCTTTGCGTGTTCGTGTTTTTCATGTTCTTGTCCAACATGGTGGTTGTAGCGTGTTGTGGATCTCCGTGGAATAATTTTTGAAGGTGCTGAATGTTAGAGGATGTTGTTTTACGTCTTCATTATGTTGTGGCTGACTTCGGTTGGTGCACATTGAGATTTGATCATGAATTGGGCCGACAATTTCTATTCATCTATTATTATTTTTTTGTCTGACAAATTTCTTTATGTAATTCCATGAAGCGGATATATAAGAGAAATTTTTTATCTCATTTGAGACATGTGTGATGCGAAGTATGCAAGTGTTATGTGTGAATAAAGATCAAATCATTCAATTACAGAGCAAAGTGTGAAGAAGATTGAGCGAAGTGTGAAGAAGTGTTGTTGTGCTTAACCAGAACTGTAACGAGGCATTTGCAGATGCTACCTTCTTAGTTCAAATTATTTAGATGGTTTTAATCTAAATATTTATGTAAGACAGTGTGTCTTCTTTGAGAAATGAGCTCTAGGTAGGTTTCCTGAATGCATGTGTATTCCCATTATTCATCACTATACTTTTAACAGGGTATAATATTATGGACTGACATCCATCATGGTTTTTCCCCTAATAGGGTTTCCACGTATAAAATCTTGGTGTTCTTTGTGTTTCTGATGTGGCGATTGTTTATGCTTAATGTTCTTTCATCAGATCTGAGAATAAGTTGAGTAAAGTTTAATAAGTTTGAATATTCTGTGACAACTAATTCACCCCCTTCTAAGTTGTCTATCCTTGTTTTGCAAACAATTGGTATTAGATAAATTTCCTCAGAAGAAGTTTAATAGCTTGAGGTGATCCGAGATGGCATCATACAAGAAGGATAGTCCTAGATTCGATGGAATGAACTACTCTCTATGGAAGGATAGAATGGAGTTTCATTTGAAGTGCGTTGGTGAACCCTTCTAGAAAATGACAAAGAACATATATGTTATTCCTCAAAATTGTCCCTCTACTCCTGATGAGATCAAAGAAGTTGAATATAATATCAGAGCTATAGAAGCATTGTTGAGTGCTCTGACAGATTCAAAGATTAAAAATGTGATGGATCTAAAAAAAACCCATGAAATCTAGAGGAAGCTGGAAAAATTGTATGAAGGAGAAGCACAAGTGAAGGTTGCTAAGCTAAAAAGTCTGAAAGGCAAGTATGAAACCTTGAAAATGGGCGAAGATGAAAATATTCTTTCTTTCATGCAAAAAGTAAATGAACTTGTGATGGGTATTAGATGTGTCGGTGGAATTTTGGATGAACAAGAGATTGTAGCTAAAGTGCTTAGATCATTTCCTACTTACAAATCAAAAGCTCATGCTATTGAATATCTTAGGACAGTAACAAATTTGACAAGAGATATGATGATTGGTAAGCTTACCACCTTTGAGTTGAGTGAATTTGGTGAATCTATCCCTAAGAAAAAATCTCCATTTAAAGCTACTGTATCCGGAAGAAATAAACAGAGATATGATTCAACAGAAAGTTCTAGAAAGAAATTCAAGTATGAAGATGAGATGAAAAAAATTGAAGATGGAGAAAGAGAGGTAGAAGAGTTGGATGCACTGATTGTGAAAACAGAAGCCAGAGGACAGGGTAAGTACAAAGTAAATTTTCCTATTAAATGTTTTTTCTTGTAGTAAGATTGCTCATTTTGCTTCAAGATGTCCTGAAAGAGTTCCTAGGTCAAAGCCTAACAAGCCTATATTTCAAAATAAATGTTATTATGCTGAAGAAGGTGTTACTGATGAAGAATCTGATAAAGAAAATGAAAATGAGGATGGATGGGTATTCATTGCTATCAAGGAAAATGGTTCGGTGTCCACTGAATCTGCTAGTAATAAGAATGTTGAGAAAGCTCTTGCAGCCAGAATTGAAGATTTGGAGACAACAATGCTGGTGTGATTCGTGGTAGAGTAACTATTTCTCTTGGTGGTAAACATAATACTGATGATGTCCTTTATGTAGAAGGCTTGAAGCATAATCTGTTAAGTGTTGGATAGATGGTCGACAAGGTATACAATCTTCAGTTCAAATATGGAAAGTGCAAGATACTGGGAAGTTCTAGAAATGTAATTGCTTTAGGTACAAAGACAAGATGTAATATTTTTCACCTGAGTGCTGCAAGTGAAAGTTTTTTAATTTCTCAAGTTGATGAAAGCTGGTTATGGTATAGGAGGTTGTGTCATGAAGAGATCTTCCTAATCTAGTGAAGCCTACTAACACCATATGAAAGGAATGTCAGATGGGAAAATAGACTAGAGTTTCTTTTCGAATACAACATCATTCTAATGGAGTACTGGAACTGGTACATACCGATATGTGTGGTCCCTCCAGAATCAGAAGTCTACAAGGAGAAAGGTACTTTATGTTGCTTATTGATGATTAATCTAGGTTGATATGGGTTGCTTTCTTAAGAGAAAAATTTGAAGCATTAGAGAAGTTCAAAAGTTTCAAAGCTATGGTTGAGAATGAGATAGGTTTGAAGATTAAATGCTTAAGGTCAGAAAAAATTGGCGAGTTCACTTCCTGGGAGTTCAATTCTTTCTATGAAGAGGAAGGAATCAAAAGACCCCTCAACATAATGGAGTTGTAGAGAGAAATAATAGAACAATTCTAGATGCTCCTAGAACTATGATGTTGGAAGAAAATGTGCCTCATATATATTGGAGAGAAGTAGTAAGCACTACTTTGTAAACTCTTAACCAAGTAAATTTCAATGGTAATTCTAGTAAGAATCCTTTGGAGTTATAAGCCTACTATTAAACATTTTAAAATATTTGGAAGTAGATGTTATATAAAGAGAGATGAAGATATAGCCTATTTTGATGATAGGAGTGATGAAGGAATATTTTTGGGCTACTCTACTAAGAGAAAGGCCTACCAATGCTATAATAGAAGATTAAGGAAAATGGTTGAAAGTGCAAATGTTAGAGTTGATGAGGACACTGCTAGATCATCCAAATACTATGGATATGATTCAGATGACCAACATGATAGTACTGATAAAGAAAAGAATTCTCAGATTCGTAATCAAGTTCAAATTGTTTCGGTGAATCAAGATTCTAGAAGGAGAGTCTAGTGGAGGTGGAGAAGAGAGAACAGAAAAACCAAAAGTTCAAGAGAATCCTAAAGTTTCGAGGTATGTAAAGCTAAACCATTCTAAAGATCATATTATAGGAGATAAGAACAAAGGTGTGCAAACTAGAAGAAGAATTACATAAGAGTACTATCTAATTTCCAAGACTAAGCCCAATAATGTCAATGAAGCATGTAAAGATGAACACTGGATGGAAGCAATGAAGGAAGAACTGATGCAGATAGAGAAAAGTGATACATGGATTCTTGTTCCAAGACCTTAGGATAAAAATTTGATTGGAACTAAATGGGTCTTTCAGAATAAGATGAATGAACAAGGTGAAGTGGTCAGGAATAAAGCAAGACTGGTATGCAAAGGGTATTCACAGATGGAAGGTATTGATTTTGAAGAAACCTTTGCCCCTGTTGCAAAAATTGAAGCTATAAGATTGTTTCTTGCTTATGCTGCTTTTAAGAACTATAAATTTTATCAAATGGATGTAAAGTCAACATTTATGAATGGTGAGATAGAAGAAGTATATGTTGAGCAACTAGATGGATTTCAACTGACTGATAAGGGTGATATGGTTTGCCAATTTAAGAAAGCACTGCATGGACTCAAGCAAGCCCATAGAGCCTGGTATGCTAGACTGGATAAATACTTGTTGAAGCTTGGATTCAATAAAGGTACTACTAACATTAATCTGTATTTTAAGATGGATCATGATAAAGAGTTGATTATTGAAGTCTTTGTTGATGACATCAGTTTTGGAGGTGATGATGATTTATGTATGAAGTTTTCTAATGAAATGAAAAGTGAATTTGAAATATCTATGATTGGAGAGATGAAGTTCTTTCTGGGATTGAAAATCAATTAGTTAGATAATGGAATTTTTATATCTCAGTCCAAATATGTAAGAGAGTTACTGAAAAAGTTTGGCATGGAAGACTCAAAGCCTATTGGTACACACATGGTAAACTACAAGTTAACACAAAATGATGATTCTCCTAAGGAAAATCATACAAGATACAAGTCAATGACTGGTGGATTGCTTTATTTGACTCAGACCAAACTAAACATCATGAATGTTGTATGTATGGTTGCTAGATATCAAGCTGATATGAAGGACTCTCATGTGACTGTTGTAAAGAGAATTTTCAGATACTTTTGTATCCTAAAGACGATGATCTTACTTTGAGTGCCTTTACTGATCAAGATTGGGTAAGAGATGTGGATGACAGGAAAAGTACTAGTGGTGGTACCTTCTTCTTGGGGAAGAAGTTGGTATCTTGGTTAAGTAAAAAGCAGAATTTCGTTTCCTTATCTACTACTGAGGCAGAATATATTGCTACTACAAACAATTGTATTCAAGTAATATGGACGAAGCTGATGCTGAGAGATATTAGAATTTTGTATGATGAGCATATTTCTATATTCTGTGATAATGTATGTGCAATAAACATTTCTAAGAATCTGGTGCTGCATTCAAAGACCAAGCATATATCTATCAAATATCACTTTTTAAGAGACAAGTTCAGTGATAAAGAAGTCAGACTGGAGTATGTGTCTACTAAGGAACAAATTGTAGACATCTTTACTAATCCGTTTCCTTAGGATAATTTTGAGTATCTTAGGGGGGAGTTAGGGGTGATTTCCCCTCCTAACCAGAACTAAGATGAAAGTCTTTGCATCAGTCTGTGCATTTACAGTCATATCTTGTTTCATATTGATGTTATGGTGGCTGCTACTCAGGGGGAGTAGTCATATGATTCAGATATGTGGTTTAGAGCTTATGTGTACCTTTTCCATTGATTTCAAAGGGGGAGAAGAATAATGTGAAAAAGTATGAAAAGGGGAGAAGAGCTAGAGAAGAAGTCATGAGAGAAGAATCAAAACTTGAGGGGGAGTAAGTTCTGATTGAGAGTTGCATTGATGGTGTTTTTCACATCATGTGTTGCCATCAATGCCAAAGGGGAAGATTGTTGGATGTTGTGGTTATGTTTCTAACATGTGGTTTTCATTTATGTCAACACTATTAACATTGATGCATTTAAGGTTGTATATGTCGAGGATATTGAGAAAATTATAATAAATATGTTGGAGGATGTGTGTGAAGTAGTGAAGGTCAACGTGTTGGAAAGTTCAGTATGTTGGTAATCAGAAGTTGTAGATTAAAGGGTTTATTTTTTAGTGTATTTATTCTATCCATGAAAATTTTTAGAGATTTGCATGAAGATTTGATCGTGCTATGAACAGTTGTGTTCTGACAGTTTTTCTATGGATTCAGTTAGTGTTCCTGATTGAAGTTGATATGATTCTAGTAATTTCAGTTGATGTGGATGCTTCTCTATTGATTCATGATGATCATGGATGTTTCTAGATCATGCTCTATCTTTGTTCCATGTCCGCGTTGATCGGTGTACTTGTGATTGAAGATTTTTCCTTTGTGTGTTCGAGTTTTTCATGTTCTTGGTCGACATGGTGGTTGTAGTGTGTTGTGGATCTCCATGGAATAATGTTTGAAGGTGCTTCATGTTCGAGGATGTTGTTTTAGGTCTTCATTATGTTGTGGCTGAATTCAGTTGGTGTGCATTGAGATTTGATCATGAATTGGGCCGACAATTTGTATTCATCTATTATTTTATTTTTGGCTGATGAAGTTGTTGATGTAATTCCATGAAGTGGATATATAAGAGCTATTTTTTATCTCATTTGAGACATGTGTGATGTGAAGCATGCAAGTGCTATGTGAAAATAAAGATCAAATGATTCGATTACATAGCAAAGTGTGAAGAAGATTGAGTGAAGTGTGAAGAAGCGTTGTTGTGCTTAACTGGGACTGTAATCAGTTATTAGTAGATGCTACCTTCTCGGTTCAAACTCTTTAGATGGTTTTAATCTGAATATTTCTGTAAGATAGTGTGTCTACTTTGAGCAATGAGCTCTAGGAAGTGTGCCTAAATGCACGTACATTCCCATTATTCATCAGTATACTTTTAATAGGGTATAATATTGTGGATTGACATCCATCATGGTTTTTCCCCTATTAGGGTTTCCACATATAAAATATTGGTGTTCTTTGTGTTTCTGATGTGGTGATTGTTTATGCTTAATGTTCTTTCATCAGATTTGAGAATAAGTTGAGTAAAGTTTAATAAGTTTGAATATTTTGTGACAACTGATTCACCCCCCCTCTCAGTTGTCTATCCTTGTTTTGCCAACAGTAAGGTGTGTATCCTTGCAACCCAATTTATGACCCCTAACAACATAGTTAGAAGGATCCCAAGGCATTGGGAAGAAAAATCTACATAGGCCATTGTTTGATTTCTGAACCTTTGGAGTACCCTGATGAACTCATCTCGAAGTAGATAAACATGGTCTCTTTTATGAATCTCCCTATCACACAACCTATGAATGGATCAACACATATAACGTTCACATGACAAGACCTACCTATGAACAAAGAGCCTTCTCCTCTGTGCATTCTCGCTCGCATAAATGAGAACATCATGACTAGTGTTTTGGTTGATCCCACATGACGTGTGAATGTTATAACAGAGGAAAATCTACTAATAAATTTCTTGCATAATGATGGGTATGATGAATCCAAGGCCATAATACATACACATGAAAAAATATTGGTCCCTCCAATTGGTTCCATCACTCTCTCAGTCTTGGTAGGACCCAGGATTGTAAATGCTCCTTTTGATATTGAAACATAGAAAATGAGGTGCACCACAAATGGGATTAACCAAATGGGTACACCAAATTTTATTAGTTGTTTCACTCAATTATGAGGGTTATAATGTATAAATAATAATAAAAAACAAACCTAACTATTACAATAGTAAAAAGGTAGGTTTTAAGATGTTAAAATGATGTGTACCTTTTTGAAAAAGTGTTGTTCCAAGCCCCACTGAGGACTCATTTGCCCAGTGGTGAATGGGTCCATGCTAGGATTCTAGAAAGTTGATTTATGGGTTTTTTTCTTCAATGTATGCACTCCTATATCTTAGGTGTTCAGCTCCCGAAAGTCAAAAATAAATTTTGTAGAGTACTTTTCGTGATCTTGTAAGAAAGATGACAACTTTACAACTTTGACAATTTTTGTTCTCCACTTGACCTTCAACCTAAAACTTGTAAAAACACATAAAAGAGGAGAAAAGGTTGATTGTTAGGGAATACAAATTTTCCTTGGTCAAACCCCATTTTGGTAATTAAACCTTGAATTAAAATAATGTATAAAAGGAAAGATGAATGAACAATGTAATGCCACAACTCACCAATCCTCCATTAAACCTTGGAGTACAAATTTGAGATTTAGCATGAAGTGGCCTCAATGTATGTAGATCTTGATCATGAAATTTTACATAAGATAACGAATTTGAAGACTTGAACTTCATCACCAATGCTACCACATCACATTAGCTCAACAACATCCATGACTTTGATATGATGATTGAATATTTGATTTATGTAATAAAATTCTATAAATCTACCTTTGAATGCCTTCTTTAATGCTCTTAAATGCTCTATAATTCTCTTGTAAATATACTCTTGATTTCTTATGAATATCTAGGATGAAACTATATAAAATAACCTTATATTTATACCTAACTTAAGATTAAATCTTGAAATTCGAATAACACAAGTTGACACCAGATCTTGGATTTAAAATTATTAAAATACAACCAAAAACACATCCCAAGGGAGGGTTTCCCAAGTTAAGGAGGACCCATTCACCATAGGTAAAATGGGTCCTAGCATACCTAACTAGGACATGTTTTGGGGATTGTGAAATGTCATGCCAAAAGGGAGTCCTAGGACCTAGTGGGTGGTGAATTGGTACCAAGTCACTATTCTAGGACACAAACATTGCAAAATTAAATGTTATGAAATATTATTAATGAGTGTCGAGTTTTACCCCTCATAAAATAAAACAAATAAGGCTTGGATTTGAATTTAAGGGGACAATTAAGATCAATTAAATAATTAAATCCCTAGATTAGTGTTAAAGTGTAAAGGTACACTTTATAACACCCTAAATAAGGCACCATTAAGTCAAATTTATAATCAATTATTCATTCCCAAATTAAGTTTGATAAAGGGTTACTTTTTTTGACACTACATTTTGTCCCCACTTTAGTGAGAGTTTTCCCTCATATCAAAATCACACTAAAGTATCCATTCAAGACACTTATGTTTTCAAAAATGACAAAGATACTCAAGCATACATTATCAAAGACCAAGAAGAAAAGGTAAAATAAATGATCAAGCTTCAACTGTTCTAACATGATGTGGAACGCGGCTATTTGTCCAAGAAAAGGATCAAGCTTCGACAGTGTGTCCAACATGATGTGGACCAGGTCTAAGTTGTTTTTTCAGAAATGTTCATAAGAAGAACTCGATTTACACTATGCAAATGACACACATGCTCACTATGGGCTAGTGGAACCTCAGGCCGTCCACTGGGTGAGTATCCCAAAAAGGGGGGAAATGAGATAATGTTATTAAGCTCCCAATCCATATCAAAGTTATACTACTAAAAACTTTGATAAGGAACCAAAATGATGAATTCTTATGAATTTTATGTCTATAGGGTTTTTTTCAAGGGGATCTTACTTTGTGAAGGTCTTCTTAGGGAACATCGTGCCTAATGTCACCAAGAGAGGACAAGTCAAGAATATCAGATTTCCACTTATGGGATTCCTCACTTCACATCATGCCACTAAGGGAAATCATATGCTTAGAAATATCACATTCTTAGAGGACATCAAACCCAATGATACCACCAAGAAAAGGACACATCACAAGAAAAATAAAATCACACCATGAAATATGGAGAATGTTGAAAGATGTTGTCGATGGATGCCCCCACTTTAAAGCAGTTGCTGACACCATTGTTGTGAGAAACAACTTTAAAGTAGCCAATGTTTATTCCTAAGAAATGAAATATTTCCTTGAAAAACCCTATGCCAAGTCATATATTCTTAAATGAAACTACATCATGAATAAGGGGTTTCCCCAAAATGAAATACTAGAGATAACTTAGTACGCCACATGCGAGCCAACTTAAGGCATGTCATACACATCTTAAGCTTTCTCTTATATGTACATGGAATGTGGTCAACTATCCAAAAGAGGCAACAACAAGTAAAATATGAGGACAAGGCTATCCAATCCCTTGCCCCCAGTAAGTGCAGGACAAGGATGAGCCAAGAATGATTGATGATATGCTACCCCTTGTGAAATTGAAATGATTTGAAATTAATGTAAAGAATGAAATAGTGAGTATTCTATGACCCTACAACTATTGCATGGCAAGGAGAAACAACTATTTTTATTGATTATAATGAGTAAATACAGTATCAAATTGATGCTTATCGAATGAAATATTCCCACATGTAGTATCTATCAGTTCAGGATGCACCAAAGTTAAAGTTGGTTTAAAGAATCTTTTGTAATATTGTTGTTGTTAAGTGAAGGCCTTTTTGATGCTTTTGTTTCTTTCGAACGACAATAACCAAGACCACTAGTTGTTTCTTGCGTGTTAGGCTCTATAGGGACACATTACCTTATTCTTGAGAACCACATCCTTTTCCACTATACTCAAGTTGTTTCATAAGTTTTTAACCTCTTCCATATAGATTTTTCATTTCTTTCAAATTTGGTGGTTGTTCATAATCAACTTCATCAAAGTTTGTTGTGTAATTTGATTCTTCTTCTAAAGTGGTTAAATTAGATGCTTTCTAATTTTGGGTTGACATTACCGCTTTTTATTTTCCCTTATCAGACTCTTTGTTTATGATCTTGTATTCTCCCATGAATGTAGGTGTGAGATCTAAGGAACACCAAGTATCTTCTAATAACTTAGTGAATTAATTAATCTTCTTCTAGTGTTCTTCCTTTGTGACTTCCACCTTTTCAATTGACTTCCATGCTTTCAAAGGATCTCATCCTTCTCTCTTATAAATCAAACAACTTTTAGGTTTAGGGTCGGCCTTGAGTGTATAAAATTTGTTTTCATAGATGTATTTCATTTTATGATGAAGGGTATAAGGCACCCCATTAATCTCATGAATCCATGGTCTACCTAAAATAAGATTATATGAAAGATCGTGAGGCATAAAATGGACCAGAGTCTACAAGGTAACCTTTCCAAATCCAATAGGTAATGTGACGAATCCAAGCAGTTGTTTTCCTACATTATCAAACCAACAAATAGATAAATAATTAGGGACAATGTCATTCCTATTCATATGAAGCTTATCCAAAAGGTTCACACTACACACATTAAGGTCTGAGCCACTATCACCAGGATTTATCTTTATACTGATTCGATTAAAATAAGAAATTATCATGAAAGCTTCATTTTATTTTTGCTCTTCTAATGAAGGTAACTCACTCTGATGGAAATTAATGTCTAAGTTGGCTAGAGTTATAGCTTGAATTTGGGCCACCACATCATTTGATTGCACATTAGGAGGGTTAGGGACTTGTTGTAAAGCACTTTGAAGCATGTTATGATAAATAGGTGAGGCTTGAATAAGGTCCCATAAGGATATTGTTGGTGTTTTTTTACAGCTGAACCTTGAAATCCTCTAAAGAGTAGCCAACCCTTATGCTCAAGAATCATCAAAGTTAGTGGCCAACAAACAAGTAAGAGTTTTGAAGCTCTTACTTCTTCACTTTGGGCTCTATGAAACCTAGGAGGGTAATCCTTATTGTGAACATGTTTTCATCCTTGATCAAGAACACATTCACACATAAACAAATTCCTATAAAGTACAAATAGACAACATTCATCAAAGATTTGGTTGAACTTTAAACAAACAACTGTTTATTGCAAGGAATGAGGTGGTATTTAAATTGGTACATTATAATGTGAAAGTATTTTAAGTGATTAGTATTCTCATTTCAAGCCTCTAGTCAGGCATATGATTAACTCATTCATCTTTAGAATAACATAATGAAAAGATCAGTGCTACATTTTGGGATAACAAAGTCATTCATGTAACAACCAATAATACTTTAGCATGTCAATCTAGTCAGGGGTGGACTATTGATATACTACCTTGTAATATTCAACTCACTATGCCTAAAAACCAACTACTTATCAATCTTATGCACTTAACTCACAAATCTATGACCTTATTTTAGCATTTAATCAAACCTTTGAATCGAAGCAAAAAAAAGCTCACTCATTCAATTAAATCAATTGAAGACAAATGAAAAGATCATTAACCATTTCGTTCATAATTTGAAAGAAAATTACATAAGACAACATGTGTTTCAGAACTGACATTTCCTTCTATAATTGATTCTATTGTAAAACAACTTTAAGATCATTAAATAGCAACTCAAACCCTAGACTCCTCACTAACCCATTTGACAATGCAAGTATTTACAATTTTCTCCTTCATGAGCTCCAACCTTGTACTTAGACCATTTTGAGATCTCAAATTCAAACCCCCTATAGCTAGCCATGAAATCCCTTTTATAGAACAAGGGAGCAACAAGAAACCGACTTTATTACAGTTACATTTCATTTCATTTCAAAGCTAATTTCACCATAATGTGAGATATTTCCTCAAATAGTTACATGTAATCATTTGCAAAGTGGGGGAAAGAAAAATTTCACACCACTCATCAGAGAAAGAGAACACGCCAACCAAAAAGAACATTTAGTTGTTGCAACAACCTCCAAAATCTACATCCACGTCAACCAAAAGATTCCCCATCAAACCAGCTAGAAGGCCTCCAAATTTGCGCTAAGGAAAAAACCAAACATATGTTGAGAAGGAAATAAAATGCCACCATGGCAATATTATCATCAAAAACAAAAAATTAGGACAAAGATGCAATCCTACTCAATCAACACCTAAGTATGCACGTTCACTCCGAGTGTACAAAAAACTAGAGAAACTGCCAGCTCATCCTCATCGGAGTCCATCATATTCACCATGGTAAGCAGATACTGGTAGTAGCCTGAATCAGTTTCATTCTCACTACCTAAGGGACTATCTAGGATCTCAACGGGAGAACTTTGTCATCCCATGAAGGCCCTATGATACTTGTTCTTCCTTTTTGCTTCCCTCACATACTTCGTCTACTCCTTCTCTTTGTACTTGGTCGATGCTTCCATAACAACCCTGTTCCTCAGATGGTAGGTGCTTTTAACACCACTCTGCACAAGTTTCTTTCCATGGGAACTCTTTTGGCCCTTTTCTTCTAGAGCTACAGGAAATCTAGGTGTTTCTTGTTAACTCTCGAGGATGTCATCACGAAGCAAGAAAATTGAGTTTCCTAGATCTTCTAATTGGGGAGGTGGATACAATTGATTTACTCATACAGTACAAAAACTTCACAAGCTGCTCCTACAATCCTTTGATATAGTCACTCACGTCAAATTCACTTGGGCCTAAGCTTCTAAATACAATTATGCAGAAAAGATGATCACCACCTCCATTTATCGAGCAACTTGAGCACATCGACCATTAATGCTCAAGAGAGACCAACACGAACGAGCAACCGATCAAATGACGGATCTCAAATCACAACGGTTGATCACCCAGATGCTTTGAAACTTGTTTCTCATCTTCAATCATTGCAAAAAAGTAAGCATTCACATGCCTCAAGATCGTTTTTGAGTAATCCTGTAAGTGTCTTCTGCCATTACTACTCACTCGCACGAAACAAAATGGCTATCATGGTTGCACACTTGATTTTGAATAATAGCCATTGATTTCCTTTGAGATGGCACATTGGATGACTCAGATCGATTCAATCAAATTTTAGTTCTCATCACCATCGTTCATGAGTCGGTCGACCCATAAAATTTTGTGAACTTGATGCCAACTCATCTGTACCACGGGCTCCACCATCCTTTTTCAAGTGGAAGAGAAAAAGCATGTGTCACAATCTTGCTGACTCTGCTACTTTTAGAAAGCATTATTTTAATCTTGTGGGGCCAATGAGGAATGGCCAAGATCAAGTCTCAATAAGAGATCTCAACCCTCGGTTCCAATCTCATAGTGCCAAACATGTTAGTGGGGACTAGGACCCACCTATTCAGTTGGGCACGTGTCACCAACCCGCTGCATTTCAGTAATGAACTTTTTATTCCCGTAGGGTGAGCGAGGAATGATTGAGATTAAAAATCAACGTTGCATCTTGATCATCGATTTGGAAACCTAAAATGTTGGGTATAAAAGTGGAGACCAAGCCCCACACCTGTAGTGGTATGTACGTGTCGCTAGCCCACTGACCCCACTGCTTTTAGAAAAGCATTATTTGAATACCGCGGGGCTCATGGGGAGTGGCTAGGATTAGTCTCTAAATCCAATAGATGGCAATCTCCACATGCAATAAAGGTTAGTTATAGAAAAAGGACCCGACTAGGTTGATGAGATTTGGACCCAGGAACCTATCAGGATAGAGCAAGTAGATGCAACCAAAGAAAACACACCAAACCTATTTACACTAATTACAAGAATATCCAATGTATCTTCTTTTGAAATTTCATAAACCTTCTTCTAGTGTGAAAAATATTAAGCCTACCTCATGCAATTCCATAGGCTTCAATCATAAAATTGGTGGCCCCAGGCCCCTCAAAACTTAAGGCCAATTTTTACCTCTGTGAAATAAAATTATTCTCTACTGCCTGTAGTAGACCAACAATAGTACCAAGCATTCCCCAACAATAAACTCCATTGTGATTAACACAATCGACCATACCTGATTGAATTGGAAAAGTGAAACACTCATATTCAATTTGGTCATTGACATTATAGACTTTGACATCATACTTAGTTTGCACATAATAATGGAAACCTTTATAAACACTGTTGTGCACTATGCAAACAACCCCCAGGTGTATCAAAAAGAAAGAATGCATACTCAAAAACCTCCTTGAATTGTGCATCATGGCATAAGCACGCATGTACACATTTTGATTCAGTTGCATCAGAACATTCCTTGGTGTCATGTGAATGATGATCATATGCATCATCAACATGCTAGAGTTGGGTAAAATCATCCATCTCCGGTTCAATAACATATTCTAATTCATTTTTCAAATCATCATTCAACTCAATGCAGAATACTTCAAAAGTAGGCTCAAACAATTCATCATCCATAGGGTTATCAAAGAGACATTCATGTGCAATGGTAACTCCATGTGCACCATCAGATAAACCAAAAAACTCTTCCACATTGTCAACTGGTAATGGTGCTAATTCAATATCCATACACTTGTAACCATTTACAATCTGATCATTCAAAAATGAACTCCTTTCATTAATGAGTACATCATTATTATTATCATGTGTGGCTGATGTTTCAATCTCATCTTCATGTTAACAATCATGAACAGTAGGAACATAGGCATATTTATCAGCATCTTTATCATTTTTAGCACTGTGCTTAGGATCAATATACTGAACACATACATTCTTGTCTTGTAATTTTCCATTATTCACAAAATTAACATGCTCCATTGATGGCAGACCCGAATTACATTCCATGTTTGCATCCAATGCAATTTGTTCATTCACTTGTGGAAAAGTGATGTTATCAATATTCATATCATTTCATCTTTTATGTGCACAAAATACCTCCAAATTATCTTTATAAGAGAAGTCACAATCCTTAGAGAAACAATCAAAAACTTAAATCTCGTCCTAATCCTCAATCTTACGTGCAATGTTTGTATCAGATGTAAGATAACCATAAGCAATGCCCTCGAGGATTTCATCAATGTGTTGCCTTGTTTTCTCAAGGACACATTCAAACTCTGTGTTAGACGTATCATTAGGATTCTCAACAAAGAGTGGGCTATCTCTGCACCAATAAGAATAATCATTCCTATTAAATGATGGAGGTGGAAGATCATCAAATAAGGGGTTTTGTCATACATTCATTGTTATCATATAATCCCTACCTCCCTAGCATGAAATTATAAATCTTCCATATCATCATTTTTTCAAAATCATCACAATCACTAGAAGAGCATATAGACATATTTTCAACTTCATTCACATCATCAATAGTTAACATCTTTGACTCACATTCTGAAAACTCTTCACAGGAAGAAAATTGTTCATCCTGAAGAAAACATAAATTCTCATTAGTATCAGCATACTCCTCATTTGAAGCAAAGGATTCCATCTCTACTTCATAAGGATAATCAAAATCAACAAAGATATGACTATACTCAATGCCATCATAATTACTACAGCTAGGGGACCCATCAATATTGATACTATGTTCAGGCTCTTCAGACTGAATGCTTAAATTTTCATCTCCAACATCTTGATCATTAATTTTCAATGAAATATCAACAACACATGCCCCAATATTATACAAATCTGCATAAGTGTTGCTTGTAAGCTAACTATAATCAATATCTTCATCTAGACAAGATGGGTCTTCATTTTCTGATATACTCTTTTCATCCATGTGCATCATGTCCTGATCCATCTCAACTCGATAGCTACAATCTTTACTTTGAGGAACCATATCTTTTGTATAATCACATCAGGCTCCTTTAACAAAATTTATCCAGTCAAGTACTTGGTTGAAACTCTGAGGCTTCAACTCCTATGGTAAGGTACTCATCCCGTGTTCATAGATTTCACAAAATAGATCAATGCACATCAAATCCTTACGTCCGACATTTTGAGGGACCTCCAACAAGGAATCCAAGAACCTTGAGAACAAATCATAGGATGATTCATCCTTATGTATTCTCATTTCATATAACCTTTGAACAAAGGACATTTGGTCAATATTGCTCAAGTTTTGTTGATGTTCAACTTGGAGCTCATTATGATCAACATATTGTAATTATGGAGGAACCAAAACAACAGGAGCATTATCATTTTGACAAGAATTTCTATTTTTTGATCCATGAATTCTATTTCCATGAAGTGTGCTAGGAAAACCAACACTCACAGCCCTATGTCCCTTCATCATTGAATATTTTAAATTATTTTCAATATCCATGTCAATTTGATATGCCTGATACAATGTTGTGGGTTCTTTATCTCTTAGCCAATAGCTCATCTCTTCCTCAAATGCACCTAAGTATACCACTAAAAACGCTACAACATTTGGTCTTAAATTTTTTTAGAATATTCCTTCTTTCCTTTGCAAATCCGAGATTAAAAGCTGGGACTAGGTCCTCTTCATCTTTCTCAATGCTCATAAAATTTTGTCTCATTGAAATGGGATCAACCCTTTGACCAAATTGATCCATGAAAACTACTTTAAACTCCTCCCAAGAATAGACAGAGGATGTTGGTAAATAAGAGAACCAATCTCTTGCATCTCCTTTTAGAGACTGATCAAAAAGCTTCATAACAACATCCTCACAATCAGGTTCATAGTCCCCCATCACATCTACAAACTCTTGCAGAGGCCTACTTGTTGATTCAGACTTCTCACCATTGAATCTTGGTATCTTATCTCTGATTTGAGATGGTATGACATTTGGGTAGCCACAAATGCCACTAAAATTTATGGGTCTATATCTTTCAATGTTAAAAATTCTTTGAAAATCTAGCTGGGGCTTATCACGGCCCATGGTTACACCAGGGGTCATATAAGGATGCATATATTGATGCATACCCTTTCCTACACCTTTACAATTTTTGTCAGATCAACCTCACAATTACACAAGGCAACCCAAACTCTTTTTGCAATATGGTCTTAAGCTTTTATTATGCAATATTTTCTATCTCTACTTGCTTAAGATCCTCAAATGGGAAAAGTCTAAAGATAAACATACTTCTTCATCACATTACAAAAACTTCAAATTACACCTAAGAAGTATGTAAAGTTATCACTACTATTCCATTTCTTATTACCATTCATCATCTTGTCTGGAATAAATTTGACCAACCTCCATGCAATAACCATGAGGTGCCGCAATAATTTTTGAGGAAACTCTATTGCGAGTTTGTCCTCACTAAAATGCCAAACTATTTTGACATCTTAGTCTTTCAGGGTAGACGTGGGGGCTCCACACACGATAGACCTGTTGCACGACGTAATCCATAGTTGGCACCGAGAGCCTTGGGCAGACCCATGGTGGAGCATGTTTGTTGTTGTTCCTTCCATTGTTAAGGACAGTGTAGAGGTGGACACGAAGAAGTCGATTGGCTCACTCACCCAGACCATTTTACAGTGTGCGAGTCCTCTAGTAGAGCCTAGTGTGGAGGAGACGTGTAGGCCTCGAGCTCCACCCCACCATTGTGGCACTTGTGGTGTTGTTTGCACGTACGATTATCAGGGTGCTCGTTATGCAACTACATAGCCTACACCAGTTGCAGAGGCGATGGCTTTCACAGATGATATTTTGAATGATACATTTGGCATTGACACTCAGGTAAAATTTAGCAAGTTATTTTAATATTGTTTATTAAAATATATTTTGAAATTTAAGAATAACTAAATTAGTAGAATTTTGATATGATGAAATTTCAGGGTCGCACTGTTCATAAGGGATGCTCTATTCCTACAGACCCTTATACATTCTTGACGATGAGTCCATAGGTATGCAACTAGTATTAAAGATATTATTATTGCATTTGAACAGTTGAATGTTATATTTGAATGTTTGTCTCATAACATGCTTTGTATTTCAAACAGTTTCCTGGTGCACCTTCTTCCTCCACACCTCGTGATTCATATCCTCAAACAATGTACACTCAGGTAGCCTTTATTCATCAATAGGGTTGTAAATCTATGTTAGCTAGTTTTCATAATTTTGTGTATATACAAATCTAAAAAATTGATGAGAAACACAAACATTGCATTCAAGTATTCCTTGATCGTGTCACATTATGTTCTCCTATATCAACATGATACCTGAGATATTGTTTCATTTGCAGCTATTGACAAGAGATAGCCCTGGTGGTGTTGGTGGCATGATGGACCATGGAGTTTCTGCAGCAATAGCCAGTTCTGATCCATTGAGAGAGGTATGGAATAGATTAGTCGATTTGACATTATAATTGCTCTTTTATGGCCTATTATAGAAAATTTTCATGATAATTTCATGTAGTTTAATTTCTATCTTCATGGTTGCTATAGGTGGTTGTCACTCTAGATCGTGGACATGGTGATGCTTTAAATGTGTATGATGACTATATGTATGTGGTAAGTGATTATATTTTGTTATATGCCATTCCATAATTCAATTTCTATGTTTTAATATCTTTACTTTTAATTGTATCAGTTGAAGGTCCAGAGTGAAGAGAGGAGGAGTAGCGGGCGTGTTCGAAAGACAAGACAAGCAACAGTCACTCCATCCAGCCTAATTTTGAAGGCAGCATGAGATCTATTTCCTTCCCCTAGAGGGAAATGACTATGTATTAGTGTTGTTTTTTGTATGCCTATGTGGCATTTTGGAACATATGTTTTGTACTATTGATATATATACGTGATATTTTATGTTCAAATGGCACCTTTGTACTAAGCCTATATGGTTTTTTTGGATATATTTATATACTTTTATCAATATATATCATTGTATAGCCTTTCAAATTTTTGATTAAAGAAACTCTTATTTTGCTACTACCATTCTTGAATGATGTTATCATGCATATCATGTAAGTTGTATGCTTGAATGTTGTAGGCATGGATTTTGTTTGCATCTAATGCTTAATTAATTACTGTTGAATGCTCAATAAGCCCCATCTAAAGCGTATTGTATAAATAAGCTCCATTCGTGGTGGTTTGTATCCTTTGGAATGCTTCAATTACTTGTGCCTCACCGATGCAGAGGCAAGGAGGCTCAAACCCAATCAGTCTGACAACCTGCCTTCAAGGGGCTCCTAACAAGATTAATACAACCTATTTTGAGCAATCTACACAACCTCAAAGCCCCATCAAACCAAACTCTTCATTCAACACCTTACCCAACAATCCACCCTTGTAGCACTCTGATGCAGAGCCAAGGTGGAGAAGACTCGCAACAATGGAAATGTCAATTCTCAATCAAGAACTCTTCTTCATAATGATTCAGCCTAATAGGCATCAACCCACCCTCAAGGGTCTCAATTCCTCAACCTTGCAAATGAACAACAAGACTCCACCAAGGCCCTGCAAAGACCATCAACATTCATACAATGACAATTGAATCAATTGACAATAATCCCTAAGTCAAATTCATCAAGGTTTCCAAAACTCAAATTTGTGACTCGTTATTCTTATAGTACTCAAAACTCAGTTTTAGCCAGATTTCTCCCAACCTTTCCAAAACACTAGACAATTACAAGATGGATTGAGATACCCTTTTTAGGGCTACACAACATACCAAAGAATCAGTGGTCTCTCTTTTGGACCGACATAGACTTTCAACACACCTACTTCAATTTTGGCTTCATAATTAGCCCTTTTTTTCCAAAGGGACCACCCTTCCAACTTTAGGTATCTATCCAAACGCCTTGGAAAGTATTAGGTCATGGTTCCCAACCTCAAATTTTTTCATTATTTTGTGTCTACAGAGCTTCTAACTCACAAAACCCAAGAAACCCTCCTAAACCTTCACAAAATCAAGGGTTTTAAAGAAACGTACAACTCCAGACCTCTCTCAAAACTTCCAAAACCCCAAAAACCTCAAAATACTTCTACACAGACTCAAAAGACCCTCACATAACCCTTACAGGCATTAATTCATAAAAACCTCTCTTTGGTTCCTCACTTCCATGTTGGAAAACCCTTGTTCAGTCTTAGAACAGTCACAAAAACACCACATAATTATGAATCCTTATTCCAAAATCAGTTGAAACACTTATTATAACATTTTTTCAATCAATCCACTAAGATACTATAGCAAAAAATAGGTCGATTGATTGTTACATCACAAATTTCCCCTCAAACCCTTGATTCAGCAACACTGGGACAATCACTGTTTGTGTTGGTTCTCTCTACAAACAAAGAGTTAAGACACCAAATAAAAAATAAATGAATTAGAAAACATATAGATACATCCTGTGAAATTATTAGACGATTAAAAACTTGTATGTGCCCATACAACACTCAAAAATATCAAGAAAATAGTATTTTTCTAGAAAATTGCTCAAAATTGTTGTGTTTATTGTGTAAAATTGTTACAAAACTTCTTCCACTCTCTCATTCAAGCCTTGGTAAGGATTTTTAAAAAATTTTACACAACCATCTTCTCCCCAATGCCCATAACCAACCCTGGGATTAGTTGGTCCCTTAATTACATTTGTTTGTGTTAAAGTTGCTTTGTCAGCATTTTACAACTTATATGATTTCTAATTGACTTCTAAGACACAAAACACCCTTTATTTGCATTATGCTTGATCTCTCAAAGCTTATTAGACAAAATAAACCTAAAGACACTAACATTTCCCTATTGATGTATTCAAATAAAAAAAAATTGATGATGTGGTGTAAGTGCTCCTGCACCAAACTGAAAACCCGGTCGAAGCCTAATTTCTCCCAACCTTTCCAAAACACCTAACCATTTAAAGGTGGATTAAGATACCCTTTTTAGGGTTACACAACATATGCCAAAACCAATAGTAACTCTCTTGGACCAGCATGAACTTTCAATACACCTCCCTCACTCCAGGCTTCACAATTAGGCCTAATTT
Organism: Sequoiadendron giganteum; assembly: GCA_007115665.2. Lineage (NCBI taxonomy): Eukaryota > Viridiplantae > Streptophyta > Pinopsida > Cupressales > Cupressaceae > Sequoiadendron > Sequoiadendron giganteum. The sequence goes on along the minus strand of CM021100.1, from coordinate 380,680,988 downwards.
CCAAAGGAACCCCCTCACAAACTCACCTCCAAACCAAGGAAACTTGAAACAGTCTTACGAATGCTCACCAAACTCAAGATTCTCCCATTTTAAGAGCCCCAAGAACTTTTTCTATTCCTCTACTCACAAACTATCCTAGACCTTCACAAAAAAAAGGGTTTTAAAGAAACTCATAACTCCAGACCTCCCCCAATCCTTCCAAAGGTCGAAAAACCCCACAATACCTCTGCCCTAACTTAAAGGACACTCACAATCCCATTCCTTTTAGTATTTCTTAGATTCAGTACTTGACTTCCTTACTTTCATGGTGAAAACACCCCTGAACAACACTAGAACTTCACACCGCACTGAGTTTATTCATTCTCTCGGCCTCCAAAGTATTCATACACCAAAATAATCATGGTACAAGCCAATCCACCAAGCAACAGGGTCAGAATAGTAGGTGGATTGGCTAATGTGTCATGGTGTTGCCCTCAAAACCCCTAACACAGAAAATAGAGCAGTAACCAAGTTTGCTGATCCCACACACACCAATGATGGATTTAAACCTTCAGAATAGATGCAAAGAGAGTAAACACTTATGCAATCAAGTATCCAAAGCCTCAAATCATGATAGACTTGTATGGGCCTGTGCAAGGCAAAGAAAATTCAGGAAAACAAAGAAAACCAGTGATCAGTGTTTTCAAGTATATTTTCTTATTAGAAACTGAACAAAATCAACCCTCAACTTAGGGTATTACATCAATATATCTTGATACCACCTTCCAACTACCCCTTGAGCTGATCAACCACCATAACCACCCTTTGTTAGACTTCTAAGATTGCAATTTGCTAATTTTTCTCTTAATTACCATTCATTCACAACTTGATTTTGCAAATACCACCTAACTGACCTATTAAGCCTTTTAAATACAATTGCAAGGTATTTACATAGCATATAGAAATATAGAGATAAAATACAATAAATATTTTAACTAATGAATTGTAAAAAATGGATTTTTGTAGTTTATATTCATGTCATTGATTACATTGCATTGCACATCTTTCAAAGTCAAAGCATTACTTCACTTTGCATAACTAATAAGTAGATGCTGATAGATGCTGAAAATTTAATTACAATATAGTTTGAACAAAGTCAACCTAAGCAGTTATGCAATTTCTTCACATTGCATAACTAATAACTAGGAGCAGCTGCCAATTGCATTTTCTTATCATGGCATTCTATGAGACCAAATTTCTTTGAGATATTTTTTCAAATAGTTCCCTGCCTTGTCTATGTTACCACATTTTTCATACATGTCTACCAAAGCATCTTCTCAAATAGTTCACTGCCTTGTTGCTATGGCTAAAAGCCTAAAACAAGTGATTTTGAACAAGCTATGGATGCTTCAAAAAATATATCAAAAGCATAATAGTAAGCAATATCATAGAGAAGGCAAAGAACTATTTAAAAAAATGCATCAAAAAAATTGCTTTGAAATTATAAATTTAGTTGTGCTTTCACTCTTCTTTAACATTGTATATCTGCTCCTTTTTATAACAAGAGATAAAAAAAGGTAAAAAATTGTATAACAAGAGATAAAAACTATCTTTTTTGAAATCGAAAGGCATTTCCATAGCATAGAGATATAGAGAGCAAATAAAATAAAGAGTTTAACTAATGAAATGTAGAAAATAGATTTTTGTAGTTTTTATTCATGCATTTCACATCTTTCAAACTCAAAGCATCACTTCACATTGCATAACGAATAACTAGATGCTGATAAATGACAAAATTTCAATTACAATATAGCTTTTGACAAAGTCAACCTAAGCAGTTATGCAACTACTTCACATTGCATAAGTAATAACTAGGAGTAGCTACCAATTGCTTTAGCTTGTCATGGCATTCCATGAGACCACATTTCTTTGAGGAATTTTTTCAAATAGTTCATTCCCTTGTCTATGTACGACATTTTTCATATATGTCTACCAAAGCATTTTATCAAATAGTTCATTGCCTTCTTGCTATGGCTAAAAGCCTAAAACAAATGCTTTCGAACAAGCTATGGATGCTTGGAAAAAATCTATGAAAGCATAATAGTAATCAATAGCATAGACAAGCCATTGAACTTTTTGAAACAATGCCTCAAAGAAAAGTGGTCTCATGGTGATGGAATGCCATGACAAGCCATAGACAAGGTAGTGAATTGTTTGATAATATGCCTCAACTACTTGCATTTGACAACTTTTTCCTCGATTGAAAATTTGCCACCATAGGAAAAATCCTCTGAGATAGCAAACACCAAGCAAGGTTATTGTAGAGGGGCCCAACGTGATCCCATAGGATCAAACGAGAAGTTTCTAAGCATCATGATGTTTGAGTAATAGCATGTTGAAGTTCATAGCCATTTTGCACTTTGGACCCTTAAGGGATCGATCCGATTGAACGTAGCTCGGAGCGATTCCACGTGTTTAGGTGCGAAAGAGGACCATGCCTAGTGTAAACATACCTATTTGGATGCGTTGGAACAGTCCGTTTGGTCACACGAGCTGCAGAACGAAAGTTGCACCACTTTGCAACTTTCAACTACTTGCATTTGACAACTTTTTCTCCGAGTGAAAATTCACCAGCACAGAAAAATACCTTCAAGATAGCGAAAACCAAGAGAGGTTATTGTAGATGGGCCCAATATGTTCTTGTAGGATTAGACGAGAAGTTTCTAAGCGTCAGAGTGTTTGACTAATAGCATGCTGAATTTTGCAGCCATTTTGCACTTTGGACCCTTAAGGGATCAATCCAGTTGAACGTAGCTCGGAGTGATTCCACGTGTTTAGGTGTGAAAGAGGACCATGCATAGCATAAAACTACCCACCCAGGCACATTGGAACAGTTTGTTTGGTCACACGAGCTGCAAAACGAAAGTTGTACCACTTTGCAACTTTCAACTACTTGCATTTGACAACTTTTTCCTCGAGTGAAAATTCACCACCATAGGAAAAAGCCTCCAACATAGCAAAAACCGAGCAATTTTATTGTAGAGGGGCCCAACTTGATCCCATAGGATCAGACGAGAAGTTTCTAAGCATCATGGTGTCCAAGTAATAGCATGTTGAAGTTCGTAGCCATTTTGCACTTTGGACCCTTAAGGGATTGATCCGATTGAACGTAGCTCAGAGTGATTTTTCATGTTTGGGTGTAAAAGAGGACTGTGCCTATCATAAACATACCCACTCGGATGTGTTGGAACAGTCCATTTGGTCACACGAGCTGCAGAACGAAAGTTGCACCACTTTCCAACTTTCAACTACTTGCATTTGACAACTTTTTCCTCGAGTGAAAATTCACCAGCACAGGGAAATACCTTCAAGATAGCAAAAATTGAGAGAGGTTATTGTAGATGGGCCCAACATGATCTTGTAGGATTAGATGATAAGTTTCTAAGCATCACGGTGTCCGAGTAATAGCATGCTGAATTTTGCACCCATTTTGCACTTTGGACCCTTAAGGGACCGATCCGGTTGAACGTAGCTCAAAGCGATTCCGCGTGTTTAGGTGTGAAAGAGGACCATGCCTAGCATAAAACTACCCACTCGGATGCGTTGGATTAATTTTTTTGGTCACATGAGCTGTAGAACGAAAGTTGCACCACTTTGCAACTTTCAACTACTTGCATTTGACAACTTTTTCTTCGAGTGAAAATTCGCCACCATAGGAAAAAGCCTCCAAGATAGAAAAAACCGAGCAAGGTTATTGTAGAGGGGCCCAACTTGATCCCATAGGATTAAAAAATAAGTTTCTAAGCATCATGGTGTCCGAGTAATAACATGCTGAAGTTCGTAGCCATTTTGCACTTTGGACCATTAAGGGATCGATCCGGTTCAACGTAGCTCAGAGCGATTCTGCATGTTTGGGTGCAAAAGAGGACTGTGCCTATTGTAAAAGTACCCACCCGGATGCATTAGAATATTTTGTTTGGTCACACGAGCTGTTGAACGAAAGTTGTACCACTTTGCAACTTTGAACTACTTGCATTTGACAACTTTTTCCCCGAGTGAAAATTCGCCAGCATAGGAAAATAACTCCGAGATAGAAAAAACCAAGAGAGGTTATTGTAGATGGGCCCAATGTGATCTTGTAGGATCAGATGAAAAGTTTCTAAGCATCATGGTGTCCAAGTAATAGCATTCTGAATTTTATAGCCATTTTGCACTTTGGACCCTTAAGGGATCGATCCAGTTGAATGTAGCTCGAAGCGATTCCGCGTGTTTAGGTGCAAAAGAGGACCATTCCTAGCATAAATGTACCCACCCGAATGCGTTGGAAAATTTTTTTTGGTCACACGAGCTGCAGAACAAAAGTTGCACCACTTTGCAACTTTCAACTACTTGCATTTGACAACTCTTTCCCTGAGTGAAAATTCGCCACCACAGGAAAATGCCTCCGAGATAGCAATAACCTAGAGAGGTTATTGTAGAGGGGTCCAATGTGATCTTGTAGGTTTAGACAGAGATTTCATAATCACCATGGTTTACGAGTAATACCCTATCAAATATTGTTTCCCTTTTGCACTTTGCACCCTTAAGGGATTGAGTCGGTTGAACCATAGTAGTTGTTTTGTTGAATTTCATACCCTAAGGTATGTTAGAGATGAACTAGGTTGCATCAATTTCTTTGAGGCATACGTTGCCCCTACCTTGTCACTTCATCAAAGGACAATAGATTTAAAGGAAGGTTATTCATTAAGACAAGTATCATGAATGTATGAACACAAGGGAACTGTGAAGGGTCACTGTACATGGAAATGTGCAAATGAAAAGGACAGATTAGAAATGAGTAGTGATCATTTGTTAAGTATAGTGAGTGTATGATTATAAAGTGCTTGACAATCAAATTCACTCACCACAGTCAATGTCCTATGACTGTCAAGTCTATGTAAGTCAGTGTCTCAAGACTCCAAGAGCTATGGTTGTGTATGCAACAATAGGTCCTTATGAATGTGGAGTCTTCAAAAAATATAGTAAGTCAATGACAAATATTACAATAGTGATGGAAGAACATCTTGAAATTCTTCACATTTGTTAATACTTGTAGCAATACATGCACAGAAATAATCCTCCCATTTTCAACACAAATCATGAAATATATTGTACTTGAGAAAAGGACAAAAGGAGTTGCTGCCCAGTTTCGTTTTTCCATTCCACCTCAGTTGGCCCAACTATTTGCATTCCAAAATGGTTCAAAACATGTACATCCCCTACTCCCTACAAAACACATGGGTAGTAGCCTCTCTGTGGTTGTGTAGTATCATAGGAATTTGGTCCACAAAAAACTTGCAAGAGCCTCTTAATCTTAGACATAGACTCACATAAAAATCTTTAAAAGAGAAATAACTAAATAATGTCAGTCATGCAGCTGATGAGACCTACTATCACCTTCATGCATGCTAGATAAGGAGGTCAATTGAAGGTCCTACAATGGTGATGTGCCCCTTCGCTACTTTATCATCTCTCGATGACCCTACGTATAAATTTCAAATATATCACTGTGAGGCTTAACATAAAACGTGTAGCATATAAGAATCTGATAAATCTAGGAGATGGAAAAGAAAGAGAAGATTGAAAACCAGAAAATGCACTAGCAACCGATGTTTCTCATACCACTGAACACTTGCACCAGCTACCGATGTTGTTCTTTTCTTATATCCTTTGACGAAATTCAGTATTACCTATAGTCACAATCAAAAAAGGATCAATGATAGTCATAAATGCATATGACATCAAATAGTAATCGTGAAAAAGCCTTATTGCAAGGTGTTGGTCCAAAAGAGTGATCAATAACATGGCTTTACAAATTCAATGTGCATACTTACAAATCAATCCAGGGAACCATCTGGGTCTGCTCTAGTCTTTATTGTGTCGAGTATTTCCATACGGTTAGAATCACGCACTTTCCACAAGTTCTTGTTTGAAGGTTTACCCTTATATTTGATCAAATGAATGTTGGGGGCGACGACAAGGTTCGAATAGTGAAGAATTTTCTGATGCATGTTGAAGTCCTCAAACAACCAAACTGCAACATTCTTAACTGGATACCTTCGAAGCCATGTTCTATTAACAACCACCGAACTTGTAGGATATTCTATGTTTTCTCCATCTATAATTGGGGACTCCAATTTCTTTTTGGCCTCGATACAACGTCACAGGTAATAATCTATACCCTCTTCATTGTCTTCATCTGCAATCACCGCATAAACGTGCCCTACATTGATATGTTCATCCGGTTAGATTTATTTACTGAGCAACATAATAAAACCTGTAAGTAAGATATATTATCTAGTTCTAGTAGGTCCGATACATGATCAAAGTAAATGGATGATTGCATCTCTGTGATTTGTAGAGCTGTCGGGAGCTGATAAGTGTCAAGTGGGGTTAGACTTCTTACAGACCATTCATCAACCCACTCTGTTGACTTGCAATCATTCCATGATTGAAGTGTACATGCATAAAAAAAGCATGCCATCTTCCTTGTATGGATATTCCATGTACCTGCATTGGAGCTTCTAAAAGACTATAGCTCGCTCGATCCTATTAGTGTACAACAATCCTCATATTTTGCAATGTTAGTATCATCTACTAAATGAAAAAATCTATGAACTAAAAAATTTCCTTCACTACCTGGACCCATTGAACCATTGCACCACTGGACAATAGATCTTGCATCTGTCAACTTTACATTGTTTGTGTACTTTAACTCTTCTTGTGCTAGGGCTCTTTTGATACATGCACCTGCTCCATCATGCTCCCCCTTTCCATGCCTAGCCTCTAAGAAGTTCCACACATGTTGAACACCACTAATCATATGCATCCTACTCAACCATTAAAACAATTTGGCGTTCTTGAATTGTGATGTACAATTATCCGACCATATGATATGTTGACTAAATGATATGCCCCTACTAGCCAGATCGGCATAGAACATATGAAATCAACCTTGAAAAAACTCTATAGAATGTGTGCGATCATCACTGATGTAAAAGTGATACTCCCTTAATACTTTCCTATTTTCCTCTGTACTATCATTTGGTTGAATGAATGCTATATGTACAAATATAGCAACCTGCACAGAGTTGTAGTACTATGATTGCACCTCTAACTGTGGTTGTAGTGTGTAGTTCTCAGTGAAGTCGACAACTGAAATGATATGACGAAGTGGAAATGTGTCCTTGCATAACTTGAACTATGAGGCCAACCATTCTACTCTGTGTGTATGCATTGTATAATCATAAACCACCCAATCACAAAAAATGCCCATAAACTGATACAATGGAATCTTATCACTGACCAATTCACACTTCTTTTCTTCTTTCCCATATTTTAGACTGTATGCCACTGTCATATATTTGCCAAATTCCACAATTTTGTCTCCAATTGTGTGTGTACTAGCCATGTTTTGGAAAATTGGCAAATGTTGCATGCCACCACAATGATCACATGTGCCATCCAAACATGATTTTTTGTAACAAATTTGACCATCCTCTCTTTCACATAAAATGGAAGACAAAAATTTCCTTGACAATTTAGGTGGAGGCATTATGTTACATTCCTGCAAAACATTGTTAGTATGCATATCTACACATATACGTCGATAAACATCATAATGGTTAGAAAAATCAATATGAACCCTACAACAACAAGTAGTGCGTGTGTGATTTATTTTGACATAAAAAGGCTTTAGCATTTCAAAATACCTTTGACATATTTTAATTTCAGGAAACTTTTGTACAAAATCAGCAAAAAAATGGGTTTGAGTGGTATGCAAATAATGCATTGGATGTGGCTCATGGTTTATACTCCCAATTCTCCTTCTTACAACATCTCTTTGATTAGGAGAGGTCCTTGTGTTATCCTTCCAATAATTCACAATTAAAGATCTCAAGCCTTGAGCAATTCTTGTGTCTTTCTGTGGCACTCTACCCGAAAATGCCCATAACTCATTGCTATTTGGATCCTCCACTCTTTCGTACCTTCCTTTGGCTCTCATTAGAGATGATCTACTTATTTTAAAAGACTTATTTGCCTTTGTAAGGTTCACCTTGTTCCTTGTTTGACTACTTAATAGTGTTGTTGTCATCACACGTCATGTGGCACAACTATCCTTCGTGTGTGAGGTGGAACCCACGCTCTCGTACGCACTCATCAAGTTCTTTACAATGGAATTTTCACTTGAGTCATTCAAAAATCTTAGCCCAAGAGACTTCATGGTGGGCCTAAATTTGAGTTGCCTCATCATTTCAACAAATAGTTGGCATCTTCCACCCTCACTTAGCTTTGCAAAAAACAAACTCCATATCCTTTCTACATATCTTTGACATGTACGTTTTGGAATCTTATTAGGCATCCATTTCAAAACATTGGAGTCAATATCAATAAAAAATGTAGGTTTTCTATGCAAAAATTTAGGAGTTCTCAAATGTAAATTTGTGTCAATATTGGGAAGGTCAACAACATCGGGGATAGATCATGTACCTTCAATTGGAGGTGCAATTGATGACATACCTTGAGATTGACATGTAAATGATGTTGTATCTCCAACTTGAGATGTCGTTTGTGGAGTTCCTTCAAATAGAGATGTGTTTTTTTATGTACTTTCAAAACACAATGTTTTTGATGGTGTGTCTTCAATTGGAGATGTGATTTCCGATGTACCTGGAAAACCACATGTTGTTGTCAATGTGTCTTCAATTGGAGATGTGCATTGAGCTTCACCTATGGTTGATGATGTGCCCCCAACTTCTATATCCATTCTTGTCCTTCCACAAACTTTCCTCATTCATGCCCTTTGTTTTTCCAGTTTGACATCTCTCTTAGATTGCACGGGAATTTGTGGCTATATGGGCTGCAATTCCTTTGCTTCATAGGCTATATTTTTTGATTCTCTTCTCCTTGCATTTTTAACTACACATTCTTCTGGTGTTAGAGGCTTCGGTCATTTCCTCGGCATGACCTTCAATGCTACATGTCCACAAACACACATAGAACAAAAGTAAGTAATGCATTTTACAAAAAAATTGATGCAGAGAGGGGTGGAAACCATTCAATACAGAAAATCAACGAGAATCACAAACCTAGGGTATAAATTGCTGCCACCTAAAAGAAAACTAGAGACTCTTGTGTTTATTTTTCTCAAAACCAAATTTTTGATTGTCAACAAAGTCATGAAGAATATGGATTCAAAGAAGGGTTTGTGATGCTATATGTTATCATTATTCACTATTTCTTTGGTAATGAGGTTTTCCAAATTAGATGAAAATAATTTTTTTCCAAATTAGTTGAAAAAAGAATGAAATACAGTGAATTCCACTAGCCATGCTGGAAATGGACTACTATAAGCAATGAAAATAGAATTCATAAGTAAATTTATGTTAAGTAAATGTCATGTTTTTTATTTTTTTTGTTCTTCAAACTCATAAAAATTGAACTTTTTTATGCAAATCTAAAAATTGAACTTTTTAATGCAAATCCCATCTAATTCAATGTTGAATTCTAAGTCCAATTGTTATGATTAATAAAATCATTAGGGAAATTTAGTTTATATTGTCAAAAACAAACAAATATACTAAATACAAACATTTCAGTTTACCAAAATGAATATATTACCTCAGATAATGTAAAATGATGTAGAAACTTCAAAATATCTTCTTCTACATTGTCTACCATGCAGATTGGTGGTAAAAAGGTGATGGATCAGGCATAGATTAGTACAAGGGATAACTTTAAGAAACCCCCCCCTCAGCAAAGGTGTAAAATCCTGGCGAATCTTTCCTAATATTTGAAAAAATTATTAATTTTCATTGGCGAATCTTATGCACATTATTCAAAAATTTGTAAAATCCTGGCGAATCTTAATGAATAATTGTAAAAAAAAATAATCACACTGGTGAATCCTAGTGAATAATCAATAAAATGATTAATTACAATGGTGAATCTCTCCTTTAAAAATTTGCATAGTTGGTCGGCGTAGTTCCCCATATTTTTTTATTTATTTTTAATATTGAAGCAGGGGCCCGGGGGCGGCAGCCACCGGCGGGGTCAAGGGGCAGTACCCCTTGCGGGGGTAAAGGGGGTAGAGCCCCCTTGTGGGGGTCGAGGGGGCAACATCCCCTCGCAATATAGGCAAGGTCAAGGGGCAGAGCCCCTCGCCACCAAGCATAAATTCACTATTGAAAATGCATTGGAGCACACACAGATGAAGTGTTTTTAAAAAATTCACTTGAAAATTAAGACTAAATGAAACTTGAAAATTCTACCATTGATTAGCTTTTAAATCAGATGGCTGCAGTGCAAGTTCATTCCATGAGTGAATATCGGTGTGACTAAACATCATCGGTGAGACACTTAGGGATGTCTTGCTGATACGCTGATTTATATGCACTTATTGAATTCCGTTACTTAGTGAATTCTGTGACTTTATATGCACGTGCCTTTTAAAAAGGTTGTTGAGTCCCGAAATTTTTTCTGGGCCACATGATCAAATCTAATCGTGTGGCCCAGAACAAATTTCGGGTCTCAACAACCTTTTTAAAAGGCATGTGCAAATAAAGTCCCAGAATTCACTTGCAGCCATTCGATTAAAACACTAATCGATGACAATAAATAATAAAACTATTAAAGGCTAAAATATCCCTAAAATGAAATGGTAAATTATTATTAGTGGCGAATATACCATAAAAATTCATTTTAAGAAAAAAACATTACTGGCGAGTATAAGTAATATTTGTAATTACACTATAAACTATTGGCGAATCAGATCCAATGATGTGTCATTTAAAAAATAATACATTGGCGTTAATCGAGACAATTTTTTTTTTTTGTAAAAACCTGGTGATTCGGCATCCTTTCTAGTTTGTATTATTCGCCATTTTTGGAGGTTCCGATTTCAAATATTCACCAATTGGCGAAGATTCGCCTCTAAAGTTATCCCTGATTAGTACAATATGAAGTCAATTGCCGAAAAAAGGTGTTTCTGACTCGGATAAAGCATTGAACCAGACAAACACAGAAGAATGTGGACCTGAATGATGGGGTCAACCCTTATTTTTACCGTTTCAAGGTAAAACCCATTTGGTGCTTGCCAAATATGTTCCTCTGAAAAGGAGAGACTTCAGAGAGAGTGAGAGACACAAAGTGGGAGAGAGATAGAGGGAGTGAGAGAGAGAGGGAGTGGGAGAGAGAGAGAGGGGGAGGGAGAGGGTGTGGGAGAGAGAAACCTAAGAGAGAGAGGCTAGGAGGGAAACACCTGAGAGAAGGAGAGGGAGTCAAAGTGGGAGAGAGGGGGTGGGAAGGAGAGACCTAAGAAAGTAGGGTGGGAGGTAAGTGAGGCTTAATCCCTCAACCCTTAACCCTTAAACCCTAATCCATAGAGACAGAGAGAGAGAGTGAGAGAGAGGGAGGGAGAGCAGGTGGGAGGGAGAGACCCGAGAGAGAAGGAGAGGGAGACAAAGTGGGAGAGAGGGGGTGGGAAGGAGATAGCTAAGAGAGTAGGAGAGAGAGGGAGTGAGAGATAGAAGGAGTGAGAGGGAGAATTGAGAGATGGAGAGGGTGTGGGAGGGAGAGGGAGTACTCAGGATAGAGGGATTCAAGAGAGATGGAGGGGGTGGGGGGAGATACATGAGATAGAGGGAGAGAGAGAGAGTGGGAGGGAGATATCTGAGAGAGGGAGAGAGAGGGAGAAAGACAAAGTGGGAGAGAGTGAGAGAGAGGGAGTGGGAGTGGGAATGGGAGAGAGATAGAGGGAGTGAGTGAGTGACATACCTAATAGAGGGATTAGGGTAGAGAGTTTAATTGGGTTTAAGGGTTTAAGTGTTGAGGGATTAGGGTTGAGGTTATTGGGTTGAGGGTAGAGGGTAGAGGGTTTAAGGGTTTAATATTTAAGGGTTGAGGGTTGAGGGTTTAGGGTATAGGGTTGAGTGTTTAAGGTTTTAAGGGTTGAGGGTATAGGGTTGAGGTATTAGGGAAGAGAAGGTGAGATGTATGGAGGGAGAGATGGAGGGAGAAGTGAGATAGAGATAAGGAGAGAAGAGGAGGGAGGGACAAAGATAGATGAGGGTTAAGGATCCAATGTATAGAGTAGATGGTTGAGAATTAAAGGTATAGGGTTGAGGACCTATAGGGTTGATGGTTTAGGTTATTGGTTTGAGGGTATAGGGTTTAAGGGAGATGGGAGAGAGATAGATGGATTGAGTGAGTGAGAGAGAGACCTGAGAGAGGGAGAGGGGGTGGGATGGAGAGACTTGAAAGAGAGAGAGAGGGAGGGAGTGGGAGAGACAGAGGGAGAGAGGGTTAAGGGTAGAGGGTAGAGGGTTTAATGGTTTAGGGTTTAAGGGCTAAGGGTTTAGGGTTTAGGGTAGAGGGGAGAGAGATAGAGGGAGTGAGTGAGTGTGTGAGAAAGAGAGACCTAAGAGAGAGAGAGGGAGTGAGTGAGTGAGTGAGAGACCTAAGATTCCCTCACTAGTTCTCTCTATCTCTCTCCTCCCTCTCTACTCTCTCTATCTCTCCCTCCCTCCCCTCTTTCTATATCTCCTCTCTCCCTCCCCCTCTTTCTATCTTTCTTTACCTTCTCTCTACCTATATCTCTCTCCTATCTATCTCAACTATCCATCTTTACCTATCCCTCCCTCCTCTCTCTCTTAGGGTTTAGGGTAGAGGGTAGAGGGCTTAGGGTATAGGTTTAAGGGTATATGGTTGAAGGATTAGCGTTGAGGATCTAATGTATAAGGTAGAGGGTATAAGGGTTCAGGGTTTAGCGTTTAAGGGTTGAGGATTAAGGGATTAAGGGTTGAGTGTTGAGGATTGAGGGTTAAGGGTTTAATGGTTTAGGGTTTAAGGGTTGAGGGTCAAGAGTTTAAGGATGAGGGTAGATGGTTGAGGGTATAGGGTTGATGGATTAGGGTTCAAGGTCCAACATATATGTTACAAGGTATAGGGGTTGAGGTTTTAGGGTTAAGGGTTTAGGATTGAAGGTAGAGGGTTGAGGGATGAGGGTTTAAGGGTTAATGTTTAAGGGTTGATGGATTAGGGTAGAGAGTTTAATTGGGTTTAAGGGTTGAGGGATTAGGGTTGAAGGATTAGGGTTGAGGGTAGAGGGTTTAGAGGTTTAGGATTTAAGGGTTGAGGGTTTAGGGTTTAGGGTATAGGGTTGAGTGTTCAAGGTTTTAAGGGTTGAGGGTATAGGGTTGAGGGATTAGGGAAGCGACAGTGGGATGGAGGGAGGGAGAGTCTTCAGAGAGAGAGGGATGAAGTAGGAGAGAGATAGAGGTTAGACCGTTAAGGGTAGAGGGTTTAAGGGTTTAAGGGTTAAGGTTTTAGGGTTTAGGGGAGAGGGGGGAGAGATAGAGGGAGTGAGTGAGTGAGTGAGTGAGTGAGAGAGAGAAGGTGGGATGGAGGGAGGGAGAGATGGAGGGAGAGTCTTGAGAGAGAGAGGGATGAAGTAGGAGAGAGATAGAGGTTAGACGGTTAAGGGTAGAGGGTAGAGGGTTTAAGGGTTTAGGGTTTAAGGGTTAAGGGTTTAGGGGAGAGGGGAGATGGGAGATAGATAGAGGGAGTGAGTTAGTGAGTGAGAGAGAGAGACCTGAGAGAGGGAGAGGGGGTAGCAAGGAGAGTCTTGAGAGAGAGAGGGAGGGAGTGGGAGAGAGATAGAGGGTAGAGGGTTAAGGGTAGATGGTTAAGGGTTGAGGGTAGAGGGTTTAAGGGTTAAGGGTAGAGGGATAAGGGTAGAGGGGAGAGACATAGAAGGAGTGAGTGAGTGAGTGAGAGAGACTTGAGAGAGGGAGAGGGGGTAGCAGGGAGAGAATTGAGAGAGAGAGAGGGAGAGGGAGTGGGAGAGAGATAAAGAGTAGAGGGTAGATGGTTTTAAGTGTTTAGGGTTAGGGTTAAGGGTAGAGAGAGAGAGAGAGGTAGAGAGGGAAGAAGGTAGAGATATTGAGAGAGAGGAGGCAAGGAGGGAGAGAGAAATAGGTATAGAGGGACAAATAGGTAGACCCTTAAACCCTTATCCCTCAACCTCCATACCCTCTTAATCCCTGAACCCTTAACCCTTAACCCTTAAACCCTAATCCCTCAACCCCCATACCCTCCTAATCCCTCAACCCTTAAACCCTAATCCCTCAACCCCTCTACAATATTAATCCCTCAACCCTTAACCCTCAACCCTTAAACC
>CM021100.1:380570040-380666691 GCA_007115665.2 Sequoiadendron giganteum | reverse complement strand
GGGCGAAAGGCCCTCTTACCAACAAAATCAGTTCCAAGGAAGCACTCGCACAAATCCTCAGGCACCAACAGCAAGTCAAATATTACCAGTACCGATTTCGTTGCCAAATGCCAACCTAAGCTCAAGCAAAGAGCTAACTATGGGGAAAAAAAATTTGATCGATGACGAAAACCATTGGTGTTTTCCTTGCGGCGATTCACATATGCCCCAAAACTGCCCACGCAGAAATCTACAACATAAGGTAGAAGAGCAGCACAGCTAGGGTGCAATGTCGAACAATGGAGGCTATGCATATACCTCCCCATAAATAAAAAATGCAGTACTGACCACTCAAATGCAAGGAATTTCTCTGGAAAAAGAAACCGATATAGCTCCTAACCACGTCCTCTTCTCATGGATGGAAGGAGAAGAGGCAGTTTTCACATTCGAAGAATCTAATTCCGAAGCTCTGCGTGTGCAGTCTGATTACAATACCCATTCCAAAGGGAGTTTCATAGGCAAATCTTAGTCGTCCCACAATTAGTCATTTTTCTGCCAAAAATTACCCCCAACTACAGATCTAGGGCCTCCGCAGTGACACAACAATGTCCGTAGAAAAGGGAAATCTTAGCCATTCTGGAGCAAAAGACATTGCTACAGAGGGCTCTCCAAGAAGACCCAATCACAGAACCAAAAGAGGAATTGCTTCAAGAGGAAGCTATTGATTAGTCACCTCCAACCAAAGTTCTCGCAAATACTACAGAAGAGGCCTCTACTGAGGATCAAGAAGAAAAATTGACATTCAAAATTAGCAAAGGCGAACAAAAACTAAAGCCATTTTTTTTTAACCCTTGTTGTGGGTGAGAAATGACTCCATAACTCCGTGATCAACTCTGGCGCTAGCACCACAGTCATGCCCAAGTAGATAGATGAAGCCCTAGGACTGAGCTACGAACCTTTAAAAAGATGAGTCATGCAATTAGATGGGAATATGGTCAATATCGTGGGGGTCATTAAAGACCTCCCATTGACCATATTTGCTTGCCCAACTATCATAGTCAAGTAGGATAATATGATTATTGATATTCCCCCAATATTTAATCTATGCTTGTTCAGGGAATTCACTTCTAAACTAGGTGGATACCTTTCCTTAGATTGGTCACACCTGAATATAAGGACCAAGCATGGAGCCAAAATGAAGCTAGTGTCTTAACCCCTGCATTCAGAATATGTCATGGACGAAGCTAAGACAATATTTGAGTCTGCTCACACTTCCATCACCAAGGAGGAAATGTAATATGCTAAGCTTCCAGAAGATGAATAAATCACTAGGGATCAGACCAATCAAGAAGAGGTTCTCCTAAGTGAGTTTATTGATATAGACCCTTTCGGAAATTATCATGCCATTGGACTGGAAACTTATGTCATTTATGATGAAGGCCAAGCTATCCCGAGGGTGACACAAAAACTCAAAGGAAGTTTGACAACTGGACTTCGGTCGGCACACTTCAATGGTGCAAAATGCAAGAGTGGTGTAGGAACTGAAGTATACCCAACTTCCCCGAATGGTGAGATGCCAATCAATCCTTTCTGATCTTGATGTTCCTGTTCAAATGACAAGGTTGAAAATGAAGGCTTCATGTTAGGTTTGAGATCAGTAAAGCAAAAGGGCATGAATTTGTTGAGAGTTCCCAAACTAATCATTAATCAAGCTCAGGATATCGATATTGCAAGGGATGTCTATGTGGGATCCGATAAAGAGAAGGTCTGGGACCTAATTAAGAGCTTTGGAACTTTCAATATTCAAGTTGTCCCTTAAGAACATAATTATGGTATAAAAGATGTGGCGGAAATTAGATCCCAATCTAAATTAGCAACTGACCCAATGCATAACCAATGCTTCGTACAAATGACACTTCAACTCACAAATCTAGATGGTGGGAAGAACTAGCAAGTACTCGACAACAATGGACACATCGCCTGGATCAGTTCACAGTCTGTAGAATTTATCGACCAAAAGAGAGCGAGAGTCGCCACAAGCAACGACAAGCAAGACATCCAACAAGGATTCCATAAATTTCCAAAGAGTTTGGTCACTCCCAAGGGTTCCCCTTTTGGCAATACTAGAAATAATAAGAGAAAGCTCTTATCAAGTGAAGGCAATTGTACGGGTTGTCAAAATAGATATACAGGTAATCTTAAAATCAAAAAGAGCATCCCATATCAAGGAAAAGAAAGGTGCATACATTTTTCAATGCAAAGTGATTGGATATTGGCTTGGTCATATGATAAGCTCAGAGGATATGATCCAAAAATCATCCAGTCTATGATAGCACCAGAAAGAAAGACTGAATCACCACACCAAACAAAAAGGCTAGTGAGTCTCTAGATTGAAGCACTAATAAATCTACAAAGGTCGGAAAAGTTAATCCTGATGCAAGTTTCCTTCTCGACTGAGCCTAGTGTTTGGGTTTTCAGCCGCATCTCGGTTCGAAAGAAGAACAAAGATATTCCCCTATGTATCAATCTTCATAGACTGGACCAAGTGTCAACAATAAATCATCACCCACCACCCTCTATGGAATCAATCTTACATAACATAGCAGGTGCAAGTGTGTTGTCCCTATTTATTGATCGTTTAGATTGACGGCTGGATGGTAAAAGTATAATGATCAAATTCAATCAACAAAAAGAGAAAACCAATCGGCACAAGAAATTTGATGGTTTTAAGAGGAATCTGTTCACAATAATTCAGTACGAGTGGGACAAGGCATTCAAATTAGGAAGCATAGAAAGAAAGGCACTAAGGTTTCCCGTCGGGGGAGTTCGCCTTAAAAACTTTATATAGCTCAATTAGGTGGTTCTACCATCTAAATATGTAACTAGCGTGTTTATTTTCTTCTTTTTTCTTTTGTTTGTTTGGCTAGTCTTCCTAATCAATGATACAAGAGAGGCCACGCATCAAAAATAATATATACTTATATCGCGAAAGCCTTTTCTAGGCTATATACAAAAAATTAACAAGGTTTCGATCTCAAAGCAACAAGGGAGAGAATTTTCAGTCTTGGGCAGGAGGAACAACATCAGCATCATTCGGTACCACCTCATCCTTAGCTAAACTAGCAACACCATTGAGAGAATCATTGGTAGGTCATGGAGGGAACATCAAGTTCCTACAGTTAGTGTACTAGTCAATATTGTAGAACGACACCACGTTGTAGATCCAAAGCAGAAAGTAGCAAGCACAGGAAACCTTCTAGTGGTGGAATTCTTGTGACTAAAGGTGAAAGCTGCTCAGAAGCGGAAACCATGGGATGCTTGCATCCTCTTCAAAAAATCGATGAAGGTCACTCACAGTCGGTATTCTGCCAAATGCAGCATGTGCTAACACCTCTCCAAGGTCGTTCAGGTACTTCTTTAGGAATATTTATGTGACCAACCGGATGATAAGTGGCTTGGGGAATTGAATGTCAAGCAAAAATGCCACAAAGTGAGAACTCACATCACTATTTACCCTATACTTGTCCTCATATTTGAGGCAGTCGCAACCAAGGACCCATTTTGATAGCTATGATGGCCAAAGAATGTTTATTCTTCACTATCCTCTTCAAATGCTTAGTCGAAATATCACCCAAGAAATCTATTTGTGGTTTATGGGAGGTTAGTCTAATTGGGGTGTCCATGGCATCAAATGATGTATGACTATCAGGTAGAAATCCTATGTGAGACGTCTAACTTCAAACTCTATGCTAATACTGTGCAAACTACAATTACCAAATGCTAAGCCAATCACCTAATGCTGATTCTGCTAAAACTTGCTAAGTTAATCTCCCTACTGACTAAATGCCTATTTATAGAAGCAACATGGATAAGCATAGTAATTTGCATACCATAAGCATGAGGTTAACTAGGTACTGCCTCGGATACTGCACCAAGGCTCACTCGAAATTCTCACCAAGTTGTGATTGCAGGTATGTCTAATTAATTAGCACAAGTTGTTGGAAGAATTCGACTGTAGCCTTTTCAATGGGACGATGAGGTGTCATCCTCCTAGGTGTTCCTCAAATCCTAAAAAAAGATACAGATGTATGTGATGGTTATCGCATACTTTGGCGTAATCATTTTGTTTTGGGTATTAATTACCATGGCATACGATGCCTAACTTGCCTTCAAATCGTCGGCCCAATTTCCAAGAAAAATTGCATCAAGGGTTGCAAGTACTTTGGGTCATCATGAAGCCTTGTCATTTCAAAATAGTAGGTATTTCACTTCGCATAAACCCAGGGGTCATAAATTTAATGTAGTTAAAATCAACCATCATCTACCACTCGAAGGAGGACAAAAAAGCTAAGTATTGCATGCGAATATTTTAAAAGCAAAGAATTCTTTCAAAATAGCATAGTTGTGCAAAAAATTTTCAAAGTGCAGAGTTGCAAAGAGATGCGAAGAAAATTTCAGAAAGTTTAGAAGAAAAATGCAATCTGCTGCCCCGAAAGTAACCCAAAACCCACAGATGAATGAACCAGGTGAAGCATCTCAGACCTTGGCCAATGTGATAATCACCGCACCTATGGTTAATATTTTCAAGGGGTAAAAATCCTATGGTACGCCAGGGATCCAAGATAAACCGGAATGGTTTTGCACACGAGCAACAAAGAAGGGTCAACTCAAAAATGCTAGTCTAGTAAAGGAAAAGTCAGATAACATTTATGATCGTATCCTCAAGACTAACCCTAAGGGTTTGAGGGAAGTTGCTTTCGCTAGGATGAAGAAATCCCAAGAAAATCAACTACCATTCAAGCAATGGCAATGCATACTTCCCCAATATATGGTTCCTTATGTGCACCACTACCTAGAAATAATTCATGAAAGTGTTTGGTGCTTCAATTCGACAATTGGAACCATTGAAGGAAGGAACTTGTCACGTACTGATTTTATCAATCATTAAATTGAAATTATTAATCATCAGATTTTCATGTTTATGTTAGATGATTATTGAAATTGATGATTAATTGAAATTGAAATTGAAATTTAAATGAAAATGAAATGATTTGAAATTCATTATTATGAAATTTGGGGTTTGTCATTGTTGATGAGAACTTGAGTGCAAGTGAATGCAGGAATAGGTGAACGAGAATGAAGGCGAGAACATTGATCAGGTAGAGTCATTTTAGCCATTAGACGTTAATAAGGATGATGGAATCTCACACACCACTTAGTTATTATTAATGTGTTTTCGTGATGATTATTATTTTGGAAATTTTTAAATAAGTTTATCTAATTGCTCAAATTTATGTTAAAATGAATATGTTTTCTTTTTGAAATGGAAAGATTGCTTATGTGCAAAAATAATTCCCCAGTTTGAGTATATTATATTATTATGTGGAAAAACAGATTTTAAAATGAAAGTAGCAATATATATGTTTAAATGAATATATATTAAATTATTTTATTTAATAAAAATATGAAATAAATGAAATACATTTTAAAATTGAAATGAATTGAAAAAAGTAGTAAACAAATGGAAAACAATTACCTTTCAATCAATTTCGATGCAAACGAAGAGATAGAACTTGGAGTTATGGCCATCACTGCTGGGAATGTGGCACAGATTGTGGATCCAACTTTCTTGTTTACTCCATCATTTTATATGAATTAAGAGAGGAGAAAAATCCATTTTTGGGAAGAGGGAGAGAAAAGCATAAAAAGAAAAGTTTGTTTTATAATCACGGTTGATCTCCCATGTGCGCAAGTGTTAAGGAGGAGAGAGTTTTTGTTTGAAATCAAAATAACTCATGTGCAAGTGTGAAGGGAGAACATAGTATATCTACCTCCATCATGCGCGGCTAGAGAAAGAACAAAAATCTACACACTCCCATGCGCATATGAGAAAGGATAATTTTTGTTTGGATTGAGCATATATCATATGCATGTTAGGAGAGGCAAGGCGGCCAGCAGGGAGGAGAAATATAGAACAAAAATTTATACCTCTCCGGAATACACATGTGGGACAGGGAAGTGCGTGGGAGTTAGTGTGAGGCACGTGGGAGAAGACAGAAGGCAAGGTGGCCAGGAGGAGGGAGTGAGTTTTGGAGAACATAACTTTACTCTCCCTCATGCGCAAGGGGAAGAGAGGAACATGTGGCCAGGAGAAGGGAGAACATAATTCTCTCCACATACGCATGTGAAGAGTGGACAGGGCGCGGACAGAGGAAGAAAGAAGGAAGAGAGGCATAGGAACAAGTAAGGAAGTAAGGAAGTAAGGAGGACATGGGAAGAAAGGTAGAGAAGGAAGGAAAGGCAGAAATATGCTCTCTCCACTTTGTGAGTGTGAAGAGAAGGTGAAGTGCATAAGCAGAGGAGAGAACAAAGGAGACACAAACACAGAACATAAATAAAAGACCATAGGAACAACAGAAGGAAAGTAGACAGAGGGAAAGAGAAAGATAGTCTGAGAGAAACTATAGGAAATATATCACAAAAAGAATAGAAAAAAAAGATTCATTGCCAGATTCAGGAAAACACACAGCTGCAAGAGATTAACAGGTAAGATTATTGGTATAAAACATTTACCAGTTTTAGAAATTGAAATGAATGTCTGTGTTATTATTTCTTTCTTTCGCAAAAACAGCAGAAATGAGAATGCATTGTAGGAATGAATGAATTCTTAAATATATATACCAGACTGTATTTTTATGGAGAGAAAGAACCAAATTGAATAGTAAACTTCGTTGATTAAAGAATGTTGTTTTAATATATAAAAAGATACATACAGAAAATTGATTGTTTAAATATTTATTTCATTATATATAGTGAAGATTGTCACAGAAAATAGCATATTTTAGATTCAAAAAACCCCCAAAAGAAAACTATATTCATTAAACTGTATAGATAAAAAATTGGAAATTGCAAGAAAAGAACATGAAGTTATTAAATTATCACAGAATAAAATTGTAGAATGTTTTCCAAAATGATAAGATTAAATAATTTTGTATATTTAAATATTCTTGAAAAGAGTAAAAGTGAAATTCGATAAATTTCTAGAAATGATATTAAATTTCTACAAAACAGAAGTAAATATGAGTTGTTTATGTTTTGAAAAGATATTATTTTAAGGGAAATATGAAAATCAGAAAAGAAAGAAAGTAAAATTAAAAATATAAATTACTTTGAAATGGAACGAATTAGAAAAAGATTATTTTGAAGTGTAGATGAATTTTATGAGTAAATGAACCAAAAGAATGTGTGTTCTTTTATTTATTTCGAATATGAACATAATGTTATTTGCGATGTAAATTCATGAGATTATTGTATTTAAAACCATGATGCTTGATAATGGAATGTGCATGACATGTGTTTGGAAAGATAATTTATTTATTTGAATGGAACCATGCATTCTTGATAATTGAATGTGCATGTCATGTGTTTGGAAAGTTACCTTTCGGGATGGATGCCGAATATGGGTTTATAGAGAGTGTAGTTTTTGTTTCCAAAACTACTATTATTTGTCGTGCATGACATTTTACTTGGCCAAGTAACTTAAGGACCATTGAAATAGATGGAATATATATAACTCTCTACCATATCCTAGTATCGAACATGCGTGTTTCTTAAATGAATTACAAAAATGAAAATGCTTGTGGATTTACTAGTTATACTAGGCACACATCAGATTCCATCCTGCTTGTCAACTTCTTTTTCCTAAGAGAATCGTGCGGGGTCGGGTATTCTTTGAATGACGAAGGAATTCCGGGGAAGCATAAGCTTCGAGGTTGGGCAGAAAAAGTGCCTGAACCTTGTTCTCATCTTCATGTTTGAAGATAAGCTATTGGATTGAAGATCAAATGAAGATTTCTTCTTATATATATTATATTTCATTATTGTATGATTATTGTCAAACTTAAGGCGATAGAATGCCTACGTCTTGAATTGTAAATTTCTTTTACAATGTTTTTGTATTATAAATGTCATGAAAGATGACACGTATTTGAATGTAATTGGAAGTATTATGAATCTTATTGTAGACTTTAAGTTGATAGTTTGGAATCTTGCAAATTAAACAATGTTAATGAATGGAGTTACGATATTTTACGGAATGGAAATGAACTCATTAAAGGAATTATAAGATTATTTGGAATTAAGAGTTTCGCTCTTTCCAAAATTTGAGAGTGGTGCTAACTACAGAGGCTCTGAGGCACAAGTTGTATGTTCTTGAGATTGGCACCAGAGAGCGGTCGATGGAGCACTTCAACCAGAAAAAAGGGATCTGAATTATGGAGGGGTCAGAATCAAGCCCTTGAATTTTATAATGCAAAGACCGGAAGACCCCAAAATTGCCAGAAACCATTTAAAAGTATGAATTGTTGTGTCGACTATAAAGTGGCAGACATGAAGGATGCCTTCTCCATGATGGATTTTGTGTGCCTTTTTTATAATGACAAGATCGTGTTTGAGGCTCAGTTGGGTCTGGGTTTCCAACTCAAGAGGCAGAAGGAACCATTCTAGTATGATTTCGTGAAAATGATTATCAAAGACATGAAGAAACAGATTGGTGAGTTCGAGACTATGGGTAAATTCAGGTATCCTTCTCTTCTTACCTATATGTTTCTACATCAAAATCTTCATTTCTTTAGGAAACAAATGGAGTTAGAAATATTCGATGAGAAAAAGCATCAGAAGCCAATTTCGGTATGGACTCCCATCCTCTGTTCCACCTATGATTATTATGCATTTTCTGAGAAATTCCTAAATCCTATTTTGCATGACCTAAGTGAGGATGGTGACTATTATCACCTATCGGGCAATTAGACCACCTAGATATGATCCGTATTCCCAAAGTGCGACTGGTTCCTCGGTGAAGATTTCACATGTGTCTGAGTGTGTGGCTTTTGCGAAGAGCCAATTCAAATCCCCACATTCGTCATCGATCGAGTGTTAGCCCTTGAAGTCTTCTGACAAATGGTTGTTATGGACTAGAACTTTTTCTCTGACCCGAAGAAGAAAAAGAAAGGATTTTTTGAATGCCCCATGAACTACAAAATAGTGCTCATGGTTAAAAGTAGGTCAGTAGAGCTACTTGAGGCTAAGCTGGAACACGTTGAGTTGGTTTTTATTTGTGATAAATGGGACTACAACCTTGAAGATGATTTGGGCAACACATCTATTAAGGTAAAGCATAGCCCTCGACCATATAGGGAAGCATAGAGGAATCCGATTGAAGATGACAACAAATTCTGGGTGGACTTGGCGCTCATGTCAACAGATAATTGAAGGTCACCATGGCTCAAATTGTATCTCATCAAGGGGAAGGTAGATGAAAATAGCCACATAAGTGCTACCCTCTGAAATATCTTGGAAAGACAACAAGGCTGGAAGCCAGAAAAGATAAATGATTTCTGGATCTACCGCTAGGAGACTAAGAACCCCGTCGCCCCTTTCGAAGATGCATCAGTTTTTGATGTTGATGATTAACTTGATACCCTCTAGAACCAAGAACATCTGGACTCCAATGCAAGTGATGCAAAAGAGCTTGACCCTGAAGATTTCCAACCACGCTCCGACAAAGGGAAGCAAAAACAGAAAGTAGCTACGTAGCCTAGTACTGCGATAAGGAAGAGTGTACATGTGAATACTTCACCATCAAGGTCATCGCAGTCTCAACCAGTAGTCGTGGATAACTTTGGAGCAATGTAGTAATCAATAGAGGTGGTAGATTTGGAGAACCCTCCACCAAGAAAAAGACAGTGCACTGATGTCGATATCGTAAGTAGTTCGCAGGAGGTTACAGTCAGCCAAGAGTCAGAAAAGGAATCGGCCTCTCAGGTATTTTTCTCTCCCTCTCTTTTTGGCTCATAGTCTCTTGTCTCATCTGTAGTCCCCATGACACCCATCAATCGAGGTGTAGGCCCATATTTCTCTATCCCCTCTTCAATGACTATGGGAGGTCTTCCCCAATTCTCTCACATCAGACAAATAGTTTCCACTTCCCCTCGATTTGTCCCGTCGCTAGCCGGAACCCCTATAGTTGCCCCATCTACCTTCTCATTTGCATTCATGTCTTCCATCCCATTGGTTTCTGAAGCTCTCATCCCTTTTACATTATCACAGTTGATTCTAACTCAACCTTCGCAACCATCAGAACTCGGTGTATCTCCTTCGCCACCACCTTTTCCCATGAGCCCCTCCATGCCTTCATCACTAGGGATTTGGAATATTCCTCCCTTCTCTCCACTCATGGTTGCCCATCCAAAGAAGAAAACATCTAAGGTCACCTGCCTCTCTTTTCCTTTCACTATCCCTCCTAGTTCCCCCTTTGAAGGTGAACGAATTAGATTGCCAGTTCAATTCTTTTCCCAGAGCGATACAATGAAGCAAAATCGAACTCTCTGACTCCAGAAACAAAAAGAAAAGGATTCCAGGAGGCAAGCACAACCTAGAGTCCATACAACTTATAATGAGGCTCAAAAATCATTGCATTTCAAAACCCTACATCGAGATGTTGTTAAACCATTGGGAGAAATACAACTTGATGACTATGACATCCATGCCTTCGAACTGGACTTCTGTGTTTGCCAACCATAGGACAAGGTTGAGCTAATGGAGGAGACATAATGGGTGGTGAATACTGACTTCCTTAAGTCTGGTCGCAAATTAAAGAAGGTGGAGGATGAGCTCAAGGCTATCAAGGCAAGGCTAGAGGTTGCCCTAACCAAGGACAAAGCATAGGAAGCAAAAAATGTGCGACTCGCACAAAATATGCAGGCTGAGCAAGCTAACCTGCAAAGAGAGCTCGAGAAGTTCCAATCCTAGGATTGTGAATGGGTAGCCAAGCTACAACAAAAGAAATAGGAATTATCCAACATGTTGGCTCAATCGGAGGAGGAAGTTCAATGAAATATCAAAGAATTGCAGCAACTATGTGACCATTTAGAGCAAACGGTACAAGAAAAAGAGGCAAACCAAGCAAGCGCACAAGCTTAATTTCAAGAAGATCTCAAGAAGTTCAAGCTTGCCCTGGATCAAGAGTCTGCAACCCGAAACCAGGCTGACGAAAGGTGGTTGGCTGCACAAAATGACTTAAAGGAGAAGGTCA
Organism: Sequoiadendron giganteum; assembly: GCA_007115665.2. Classification (NCBI taxonomy): domain Eukaryota; kingdom Viridiplantae; phylum Streptophyta; class Pinopsida; order Cupressales; family Cupressaceae; genus Sequoiadendron; species Sequoiadendron giganteum. Next base: position 380,655,620 of record CM021100.1, on the reverse strand, counting down.
CCTTTGTTGTAGAACAAATTGCAGGGCTAACATAGGAGATTGGGATGAAGGATGCATAAATTAACCTCTTGAAGAAGATCGCTCAAACTCCCGCTCCATAGTCGGACCTTTGCTCGGTAGCCCAATAGTTGTACGCTTCCTACTGGGAAAGAGTCAAGGCCTTATGCCCTACTCCTCAACCCTTTGGGTTCATGGTGGACATGATAGATTTATAAAGGTTCATGCCACAATGGGATTCAGTTCCCTTGTAGAGGAAAAGGTTCAGGAAGGAAAAACTAGAAAGTGCCCTTAGTGCCAATGAGGGATGCCAGATGATAGGGATTAGAAATCAAGAGTACTTAGCATTTGCCTAGGAGTCTACAAGTTTATCCCACCACTACGGAGGCCACCTTCTGTGATGTTGTTGATTCCCATTAGGGCGGACTATGGACAACATTCGAGCAAGGCTTTCCAAACTAACCGAGATGGGCTTGCCCTCTCCTTTTCTTCCTAATGAATTGGTGGCTACCACAGACCAGATTGCAGCCAAAATTGAGGAAAGGAAGCAAGATTGATCATTTTTTTAGAGTTTCATCCAGCCTCCTACCGCCGAGAACATTGAGGGTGTAACTAATCAGATCACAACTAATTTTCCAACCTGAGGACAGGTCTGGAATATGTTCAGTGTTTCCCTTTAAGGAGTTGATCGACCTACATGAAGCACAGAGGATCTTGTGTGCCATATCAACGCCTTCTGAGGCTGACTAGTTGCCCTTGCATGTCGCTCTTTCTAAGCTCTGACTCCAAATTCCCAATGAATAAACCCTGGTTTCTAAACTAGATAATTTTGGATTCACCATTATATAGGCAAAACACCCCTAGTAGTCGCCAAAAGCTATGGATATTTAATATACCCCCATGCTCCTTTCGGGTTATTTTTTATGTTTTCCTCGGCTTCCGATTGTGCTCGATAAATTTTAAGTGGTTGAATGCCAACCTTTCGACGTTCTCCATGAAATGCCACCACATGTCGCTGAATCGCTCACCGAAGGAAACCCTTCCCTTCTCTTCCAATTCCTGACCTGCTCCCATTTGTCAATGAATCTAGCATGTTGAGCCTATTTCTATATAACTCTCTTTCAGGTCCCACCTACCTGCCACATAGCCTTCGCCTGTACAAACTCTGGCAGGCTCCTCAGGCGGTGCCGATAGCAAGAATGTTGCCACATGTCTTCTCATTGTAATCTCTCATCAAAGGACTTGGAGGATGATTTACGGGTTGCGAAATGCCACCACATATTCCTTCAATGTGGATACATAAGAGGGAAGAGTGATATGAATGCAAAATTTCCACACTGTGCTGCATGTTCTAACTTTTTTTGCTAAAAGGTGACACTTGTTCACATAGGGTAGATCAGGACCACTGCCATCATTTGCAGGGAATGCACCTGACTAGTAAATGACTGGGTTCATGCTTAGGAATCTTTATGTTACAACAACCATGATGAATCATTGTTGCAAGCATTATGATTGATGATGAGGAATCGTTTCTATTATAGGATTTCAAGCAGTGGATTCCCTTGGCTATATATACTACTTTCAAGGAGTTAGTAGTTAGTTAGAAAGAGTTAATAGAAGATATAGAAATTTTTAATGGCTAGTTCAAAATATTTGCAAAATAATTTAGGAGACACCAGGCCTTTGTTTTGTTAGATGACTATAACGACTCACAAACTGTACCCTTGTAATTTCTCCTTTATGTTTCTTAACTATTGATAACATTATACTGTGTTGTTTCTGAATAGTTTATTTGCAACTTCAATGATTTGAATAGAATGCTGATTTACAACCATGTCTTCGACTCTTTTTGTTCAACAAAACTCTATGCAAATTATTTTATGTTATGAAATGAATTATTTAGGTCTTTATCTTTGATATTTGTTATTTCAGACATAGCATATTTCTTGGTGGACCCTTAAACTGTATCTACAAGATAGGTCTATCATGCCTTACATCTAAATATTGGTGCATCACCCTAGTTAGATCTTTTATTTTATGTCTGCTTCCTTTTCCCATTCTAAAAACCCCCAGTTATAGAAGAAGTCGGCTTCTTTAAAATCTAGAGGTTACTCAGTTTAGTGCAATAGGTCCCCCCTTTAACTGAGTTTCCCATAGAAGGTTGTTACCTTGCCAACTTTTGGCATCAACAGGTACATTTCAAAAAAATTGTTCTTTCAATGGTCATCTAAGGGTTAGGGTTTCTTTCTCCTATCGCTAGGGTTCATCCTTAGGGATAAAAACCTAACAATGTTAGGCCTTAACCTTTTATTCTAAACATTTGTTTGCTTGTTGTAGTTAGTTCCTGATCTATTAAGAAACAACTCGAGCTATTGGTTTCATTCAAAAACTAGCTCTATTGTTCTAGCAATACCGGTCGCATTCATTTTGAAATCTTTATCTAAGTCCTAAGTCTAATAGGCTATTAAATTTCATGTTTTATATCTGACTTTAAACATAGGTTTGAAATATTTTATGTTTATGTCTAAAGTAAAATAAACTAGGGATGGCCCCGCTTTAAGTTATAAACTTAAAGCTTGTATGCTAAAATCTCTTAAGGACTTGGTCAGTTCCCACATATGTCAGATACTTAATGCTGATTGGTTCCCTGCTATCACACATCAATAAAATATTCAAGGAAAATGTATGTAGGATTGTGGGTGTGTGTTGCATGTCAATTTTCTTTAATTGTCTTGACAAGCTTGTAAAGGGTGCTAATGGTGGTCCCTTCATCTAATGGCTGAGATAGGAATATCATATGCAATTTGGACCATTTTGTGCCATCCCATGGGAGGTCTTTAAGCAAACCTAAGATGCATGCAGTACAATGGGAAGTTGACATGTGGAATCATCCCAAAAATCAAATAGACTATGGAACAAATGAAATATTTCACTAAATATTTTTCAAGTGACTTAGGGAAAGCTAGAGGTCATGCTACTAAATAATTTTGAATATTTATGGTTAAAATGTGATTAAGGTGATATACTATCATACATCCATCTTGTAGACGCTTAAGTCATATGTTGAAAAGTTTAAGTATGGGTGTAAGCTTGGAAGGATAAAAGGTGCACAAGCTGGACATGTGGAAGCATCTGAAAGCTCTCCCTACCAACCTGCAATCCTTGATCTATTTCCTAGCAGACTTGAATGCAATATTTCAGGCAAGTAACACATAAGAATTTTTAAAGGCTTCCGAACGATGGTGGATCCCATGGTGACAATGCAAGGCTTCTCCATGTAGGCGTCTTCTCATTGCTCTGATGTTGAAGTCAATTTTCAAGTCAAATTTACAAACTCGATTGACTCTATCCGAGTTGTTCGATGATCCAATCCATCACAAGATCAATGAATATGATTTAAAATTATGAAACTAGGTAAATGGAGCTATTTCAGTTCATGCAAGTGAGCAGTAATGGTGGACATGATGTTTTTCAATCGAATTAAAGGACTTTTTCACCATAAAAGTAGGATTCAAAGCATAATTCAAGTTACCAAAACATCCTGAAGAGATTTGAAGATTTTTATTGCACATTACTATCTTTTAAAAAAATAGAATTAGGGTTTCCAACATTTCAAACACTAGTAAGTGAATTTTACATCCTCTATATCTAATTCCCTACGAAATTGGATGCATTTTCTTGCTCTATTTTCTAATTTGTATGGTAGGTTTCTTTTAAGGTTTGATGTTCATTGAATTATTGTCAAATTGCTTTAAATTTTTCCCTTTTTGTGTGCACCTACTTAAGAACACCTCAACCACTTTGCAAAAACCCTAAACTATGTTTTAGAAAACCCTACGCTGTGAATTTATTGAGAATGTCACCCCCAAAGTCCCAAGCTTCTAGTTTAGTCCCAAAATTATCCCTATTTGATGAAATATTGTCCTAATTACTTGACTCAACCATAGAAAAAATCAAGGGTAAGATTATTTTTCAAGGCCCTAGAGAAAACAATGGTATTGTGGATTGACAGAATGCCATAAAGGATGTTGAAGTACCAGTGACTGGGTGGGATTTATTCAAATACTGGTTTGGAAAATGAATGATAGTGTCCCCACAAGCAATGGTTGGAAGTTGGACATGGGAAAACTTGTTGTCCCTAATTTATACCTTGATGTTGACCTACTAAAAGCTATAGCTACCAAATATGACCCCAATATCTGGGTTGTGAGGTCATATGTCGGTGTCAAGATGATTGACCTCACCCATGAAGTAATAATTAAGGTTTTCAATTTAAACCTTGGTGCTAATGAGACAATTGATAGAATGCACTAAAAGAATAATATGAGAAAAATAAAAACAACTTTTAGAGTCACAATCATGCCAAATTTCATGAGAAAAGGAAAGGGGAGGAGCAAGATAAGACTTACATCATCTGATTAGGAACCTTTCCTAGCAGACATGTTTGAATTTTACTTTGAGAGGTCTTATTACACCTTATGCCAGATCCAAGGGTTAGAACCTCTTAAGAGGATTCTTGTGTCATTCATGTTAAGGGAAGCCAATATCCAACATATGATGGTAAAAAAATTGTATGACTTTTCCACTTACTTATCTAATGAAATTCACAAAGGATTGGTGGCTCTAAAGTTTGGTGATAAAGGAGTGAGGTTTTGGTGGTACTCCTTCTTACTCCACATTTTATTATTCAAAGGAGCATATTGTTTTGGACAAGATATGATATTGAAAATGAGAGGTGAAAGAAATGAACACCACCCTATCCAGACATGGACTCACCACTTGGATATGCATGATTCAAATTCCATTTTTTTCACTTTTATAAATTTGTTTGGGGCAAGGTTGAAAGGTTATTTTGTGAGGAATCCACCAAGTATTCCTAAATAATTGCATGATTTTTTAAGACCTAAAGAGAGGAGAACTGATTTGAGCATTGATCACAATTAGGGAGATATCATCCCATATCTAGATTGCACCATTATTAGGGTATATGGCACAAGCATTTCTCCACATGTGTTCCCAAGAGATGTACCATTGAGAATTGGTTTTTTGGAAGTTATGTGGAAACTGTGAAAAGTTGAGGATAGACACCTTGCAGGATAGAAGAAGGGAACTATTTTCCCTATAGACATTTCCTTTTCGAATTTTCTCATGATCAAGAATGGATGGAAAAATATCCTCAAAATGATTACACCCTTAGGTATGAAGAACTACAGACTAAGGAACCATGATCAGGAAGGGTTGATTGTAGATTTTAAAGTAAAAAATCAAAAGGGAAAAGTTTTTGCATAACTTCTTCTACCCTGAGGACATAATTATAAATTAATTTCACTTGGTAAAGGCAGAGGAGATAAAAGTAAGATGGTTGGGATTTTCCAAATTAGAGCAAACAAAGAAGGAGAAGGATCCCAATTTCAAGGGTACTTATATGGATATTGATGATCAAATATTGAGAGTGGAGACAATTTTGTAGAATTTTGATAAGGTGGTGGGGCATCTTAAAGAACAAAAGGAAGTTCCTGATAAGGGAAAGCATCTTGTGGTTGAAGAGAGACCAACTTATCAACCACCTAAGAGGCAATATGTCTTCTCAAGAAGAAGACAAAAGGAGGTTGTGAGAAAAGAAGAGACTATTGCTGCTCCTACTCATTCAAAGGAGTCAATAGCACCCTCCTTCATGCAGCATTTTCCACCATCTCCACCCCCAATGTCACCTCGTCCACAAGTCATTAAAATTGACTCACTGCCAAGGGAGCCTACACCAAAGAGGAGAAAAGTTTGAATCAGTAAGATTAGTTGATTATTCCTTGGATTATAATGAGGAGATTTTTATCATAATAGATGAGGTAATGCAAAAAATTCCATCACCCCCAAGGGAGGTTAAATTTCTAGTTAAAGAACTCATAATGAATAAGGTTGTTCTAATATAAATTGACAATGTTGATGATGTGAGGTAAAATTCTTACAACTAATTCATGGATGATGATTCATTTGTAAAGACATATGTTTTTGTATAATTTGTGTGAAGAATAAGGAGAGATAAATATGATTATAAGGTGAAGGAAGGGATGGTCAATTCTCCTAAATTTCCAAGAGATGTGATTTCCTTAAGAGTTATTGTTGAGATGAAGGAAAATCAGAAGGAGATGACACCCGCTGAAGGCAGGAAACTTGTAAGAGAAAGTGGTTTGCTTCTCTTACCTGAATGGGATATGGTATCTGTCATAGCTTTTGATACTGTAAGAAGACATGGTTCATGATTTTTCGCAACAAATGAGGAGGCAATGTGTGCATTGTAGGGGTTAACATTCAATCTTGACTAGGATACACTTGTGATTTGGGCACTAGCTCTAAACTCTAGAAAGATTGAAGTTGTAGAGTCTACTATAAATTGGAGAGGAGGGTTAATAATAAAGATGGTTTCATAAACTAAAGCAGTTGAGGCAGCCACATTGGCTATAAATGTGGCTCAATTCACTAAGTCCACTATTGAATCTTTATAAGATAAGTTTTTTGTCAAAAAAAAGGGTACAATGATTTGGTAATCTCCTACAATAAGGATGAGTAAAGGATTTCAGAACTAGAATTGCAGAATGAGATGCTAAAGCAAAAATTGCAATCAAGGTAATCAATGCCACAAGTGCAAGATAATGTTCCATCATCTCCACCACCTCCTTCACCTCCACCACCTCCTTCACCTTCTTTGGAAATAGTGGTATATAATGAGGAATATGTACCAATTTCACATCTTTCCCCAAGTACTTCAGAAGAACATCCCTCGTTAGGAGGAAAAGTAATAAAAAAGGAACTAATTCAACAGTTAGAGTCATACGAAGATTTGTTTTTCGTATATGAGGATAACAACATTTTTTATTGTTTCTAATGTTTTGGAAAATTGTTTAGGAAAAGAAATAAAATGAGTGAATAGTGTTCACTCAAATTATTCTTTAATGTTCAACTCAATAAAAATGTTTGAAAGGGATAGATCAATTGTTTTCCCATTAATACAAATTTGGGTTCCAGGTTGAGTGCATTAAAGAGAATGGTTATAGGATCCACACATGATCGAAACAAACCATTGTAGATTGTCCCAACATAAAATTCAATGAAAAAACTTATTGATTTCCAGGGGTTAGTGGATCCACTTGATAAGAGGATCAAATCATTGCTCCAGGAGTTTGATGAGAATAATCTTGGCCTCCTACCATGCATTCTTGATAATAATGGAGTTGTCAAAACTCATAAATAGTGAAGAGCTCATATGGATAATACCATTGTTGTCGAGGCTACTTTAATTTATGAGCATGGAGATATCAAAATAGATATGTTGAAGAATAGCATGAACAAATTGTCTATTAGTAGCACATTCTTAGAGGAGTTTGACAAAGATGCAAGTTAGATAATGAAGAAGTATGGTCCTTATAGAACAAATTTGGATGAATTCATGGCCTTCAATTGGCCCACAAAAGAGGATTATACTACTTGGGACAGGATGTACAATGATATTCCTAATTTTTAATCTTCTTCAATGGTGATGTGGCAACAATTTTTGTCCATTTTGCATATTTAACAATCTCAGGGGTCTTCAAGGGTGTCAACAATTGTGTTTTGTCATCTTGAACAACAGGATTTTTTCTTCACCTGCCAACTGAATTTTCTTAGCTCCACACAAGAAAGAATGAAGAAAAGGAAGTGATAAAGGCATCAACCAACTGCTTCAGATATTTTTGGAAAGAATGATGTATATAACAAATTTCGTAACTACGTTTTCCTCAGAATATACCCTCCATGAGCTTGTAATTGCACCATTATTTTGGAATGTAAATTAGTTTCAAACAAAATATGACATGTGTAATGGCTTGAAGCTTGTTGATCCCTTGTTTAATAAAGGGGAATTCAAGGTCACTTACATGAGTTGTTGATTAATTTTCTTGAAGAGCTTTTGTAATACAAAGCGCAAATAATTTTTATTTCTCTTTTTCTAGGTTTTGAGTTTTGAGTCTTTTTTATTGATAATGTTGTGTAATAGTACTCTCATTTTGGGAGTATAATGGCATACATTCAAAGAAAGTGTTCTCCTAATGTATATTTCACATGAATTATGAATGAAATGGATCAAAGATCTTTCAATTCATCTTCATTGTCTTTCCTTTGAATGTTTGTTTATTGTTAATGCACTTGTTCAAAGGATGAGTTAAATTTTCTTTAACAAAGATAAAGATCTATGTGAACTTATGCAAGGATCATTTAAGTATTATTGGTTTAAATTTTTGAGTTTAATGGTGTAATTCATCATTAAGTAGCTCTATTATGATAGATGGAATGTTGTTTTATGTTTTCAATTGTATTGGTTGAAACTACATACTCTACAATAATACACTGATCACTTCAAGCTATGTCTATGTTTCATCTTCTTGGTCTTTCACAAACCAACACATTCAAATCATTAAATATTTACTTTCTATTTAGAAATGTATGTTGGAATCAATTTCTACCATATTCTCATGCTTTAAATTGTTAAATGTTGTAAAGGATTAGCCAAATCTTTGATGTCTTTCATCTATAAAGTAGCATAAATGAGAATTTATCTATTATTCTACAATTTATGAGGTAATCGACACAAGAGTATCTTAAATTTCATTGTAGGGATCACCCTCCTAGTTTTCACAAAACCCAAAGTGTAGAAGGAAAGTTTTGAAAAATTTCACTTGTTCGTTGGCCAATCCCTCTAGATAGCTAACCATTGGAAGTGGAAAAATCCATAGGTTATTTGTGAGATCAGCTTGGGTATTTAAAAAACACCAACACAACACATAATAAGATAATAATCAAGAAAGAAAGAAAAAAATCAATGGTAATTTTTGGGTTAATGGTTTGGGTCCTTACATGTGGTATGGAAGAAAGGTTTGGAAGCTAGGCCTTGAGCCTACTATGACTTGCATAAATTAAAAGTGCATAATATTTTGAAACTACAAATTGTGTATGTTAAATATAAATTTTTGGATTTCATATTCATTTGACCTTGATGAATCCTTGAATATTTATGAATCTTTTCTTTGATTTATTAGCTGCCAGGTTTTAATATATATACTTATCTTATGATTTTGGATTTATTATTGAGATTGTATATAATTTATGAATCTTTATGCCTTATTTTTTGAATAAGATACCCTTTTTTATCTTATTGTTGGTATTAATATAACTTATTGTTGGAATCAATATATTTTATGATTTACTGTTGATGGATAAATTTTTGACCTTATTGTTGAAATGAATACATTTCATGATTTATTAGAATGAGTATATTTTATGAATTATTTTTGAATAAATATGATTTTGACTTATTATTGAAATGGATTCATTTTATGGCTTATTGTTGAAAGGGAAATATTATGAGGCTTATTGTTGGAAGTGGATTCATTTTATGAATTATTGTTGGAGTTAATGTATTTATGGCTTATTATTCTATATATATATTTTATGATTTATGGTTGGGATGCAAATATATTTGATGATTTAATGTTTGAATGAAGTATATTTTATGGCTTATTGATGAAGAAAATACATATTATTGACTTATTGTTGGAATGAATGTGATTTTATACATTTTATGGAATTTTTTGGAATGGATATATTTATGTCTTATTGTTGAAACCAAATATTGATGTTGTTCTCATGTTTGAGATGATTATGTTAAATATTTTAATTTAAACCATGAATTTTTAGTTTAGGATAACTTTGGTGAAAAAGGGGTGGATAACATAAGTGAATAAGTTGGAACAATAATATCTGATCTTGGTTGAATTTTGATCAATGAATTTTATCTCTCTTTCAACACCTATAAGTGCATCAGATGATGCATAATATAAAGGGGGGAGGATTTCATAGCCCTCTTCCTTAGAATATTTAAAAGCTATTTTAATTTAGTAATCTAAAGTTTGGGATAAATAATTTCTAAAGTTAATTTATAAAATTAAGTGAATGAACACATAATAAGATGATAATCAAGAAAGCAAGAAAACTAGTGGTAATTTTTGGGTTAATAGTTTGCGCCCTTACATCCCCCTATTGCATGAAAATTAAAATGCAATATGTGCATGGAAAGATACATATAGTGTGAGGTATATACAAATCACATATACATACACATATCCTATTGTATATATTAAAATATATATACACTGTACAAAATTCTAATGAAAATGGAAAAATATATACCTACCATTATATGTCATAATATTTGCAAAGAGGGCTTTTTTTTCAATATAATCAAACCTTTGGCTGTATGATCATACAATATGACTACACAAATTTTTGTATGGTAGGCCTTATGGGCTCTAAAAAAAATTTAAAATTTTGATAGTAAGAAAAATATAGAAAAATTTATATCAAAATTCATCTCTTGACTATCCTAAGTGCAACCATGGGGTCATTTTTACAATTTGGGAATCCTATAAAAAGTTTATTTTTAAAAATCCTTTGAAAATACCTTCACCTATAAGATCAAACTTACAAAATCTCACAAGGAAAAGAATTAGCAGTAAATATTCATGTTAAGTTCACCAAAATGTATTGCATGCAAATGATATAAGTGAAATATGCATCAAATCTAGCCTATTTAAGCCAAATTCATGCAATCCTTAGAAATATCAAGTGTATTATGTTGATGTGTTGATAGCCTAGTTGTGGTTTCTCATTATTTTAGTAACATGATGATATTATAAACGTGATTCAATAGAAATTTGGGTTGCATAATAGTAGTTTTGATGGCCTATTGGATGAATGCGACACAGATAGGGTATTGGTTACCTTACCTCTTCTAGAAATGGAAACTAATTGTAAGATCAATAGCCTTCCAAGGTCTTGTGAGTTGGTTTACAGCTATGCTATCTTGCAATGTGGTCAATGTGGTTGTAATGTCCAAGGGGGGCCTATTGGTGTTTTTGATTCAAACTAGGAGAATTTATTCTAACTTAATCTTAACTAATGGGAGTTTTAAATAAATTTCAAAAGATAGAATAGGATATGCAAGAGAAAGAAATGATTTCACTCCCATTGATTTAATTCACCATTGATCAAAGAGATATCACACAAAATTGGAGATAAATAAATCTACATTACACATGATTATATCTATTTCCAGTGCTAAATTTAAGAGGCATCACTTAAAATTCAATGATCATTATCTATTTATTAAGATTAAAAATGTAAATACCATTTCATCTCTTTGTATAATCATAAATCATAACAACAAAAAGAATACCATTTACATGCCAAATAAAAAATCCAAAAATGATGTAATCTGGTTGATTTTATTATATTTTAGTTTCATAGATTCTAAAAATCCAAAAAAGATTCACTGGTATACAGATCCACACTTCTTAAGACTAAACTTCATGTAAAATGTAGCTATGAAAATCTAGTGAAAATAAGATTTTTTTGAGAAAACCTATGTTATTGGTCCTTCAGACCCTAAGAATGAGAGAAGAAGTACAATTTATAGACAAATAAAGATACAATTCCATATAAAACTAACATGAAAGACATGTAGTGTGCCCAACATGCAGATCCGCTATTTTAGGAAATTTCAACAAAAGAACTTTAGTTGACAGGAAAAATCTTATTTTTCAAAAAATTACATCGAGTCTACTTTTGAGAGCTTTCGGTTAGCTCCAATTTGAAAACTAGGTCCTCATTTCTAGGAAATAAGGAATCAAAATGACATATTCCTTCTTTAAAAATTTGAAATAGAGTATTCTCTATCTAAAATATATTAGGTCACGCCTATTTCTGTAGTTACTTGTACTCTTCAAAAATTAGTCAACACTTGGGTGATCATTTCTACATCTAGATCATCAACCCATTCTAATCTGAATTTTATTTTCTCAAAACTATTGGAGGTTGTAGCTATACACCTTTCCAACCTTTGGATATCATCCTTGATCAATCTAATATTTACGTTAGTTTTCATCACTTAATCCAAAATTGTCTCCCCATCCTCTTGTATTGATTTGATTTCATTCTATATCTTTGTATCTTAGTTCCCCTTGATAGCTTGGAGGGTATACAAGCTATGTGTGCTTTGTAGCATGAGATCCAAAATAATAATGTTGAATATGAAACTCTCAAAGCATAAAGAATCTTGTACAACTCCTTATGAAATTCTAATAAATTTAATCTATGTTCAACTATAATTTCCATTATGGATATAATAGATAATTTTTCTTACAAAACTTATATCTTCATATCCTCATATGGTAGCATTCTTCAACTCCAGTGCCCCCATTTTATTTAGTTCTTAGAGGTGTTTCAGATCCACTATGTTCTTCTCATCCTTGTCCCTTAAATTATTTTTGAACTTCTGCAATTGATCCTCCAAGGAATAAACCTTCTCATATTTCTTGTACCTAGATACCAATAATTATTCCATTTCCATTCTAAATTTCTCGATCCATTTGTCAAAAATATGAGATTTTCTGTTCATCTCATTAAGATAAGTACCTCTGATGAATTAGGTTTCTCATGAGTAATTGGAGAGACTAAACCTTTAAGAAATACCTTCATTTTCTCAATTTCATCCTTAATCTCCTCGTCTTTTCTTATCCATATTCATCCTAGCCTTGACCAAATCCACCACTAGGTTTAGGGATGATATTTTATCTCCTCTTGTCTACTTCCCTAATGGATAGTGGACAATTGAGAATTTCATACTTGTAACTCCCTGTCATCCTTATCTATCATTAGGATGACAATTTCTAAGTTATTATATCCCCTAATTCATTGAACTTAGTAGTATGGATGGTTCTTGGATACTTATTTGGTATAGTCCTTTCTACCTCCATAACCATATCTTTCTAACTAAGTGGCTAGATGGTCACTTATTGCCTCTTTTCCAAGTTCATATTTAATGATGTAGTTGCCTTAAGAGGATTGGATGCCTCTTGATCACTTTTTTAAGTCTCTCCAAGTTGTTCTCTCACCTCCTATCCTTTGTTTGAAATCTACATTGAATATTCTTTATCTTTTTCTACTTCTTTTTCAACATTCTTAATAAGTTCTTACTCCATTTCAATAGTAATCACATGTTCCTCTTCTTCCTTTTTAGCTTCAAACTCCTTTTGTTCTTCCTAAACGTAATGTTCTTCCAAGCCTTGTTCCTTATGAAAATATATAGACTCATCATTAGGTGTCCTCTATTCATCCCTAGAGATGTCCTTAGATGAGTCAGGTGTTATATCCACTTGATCACTCTTATAACCTTCTCCTTCATCTTGTGGTTTCTCTAATTTTGAAGGTTTGGGAGAAGGGAGGTTTGTTATGTTCACCACCTCTATGATTGGTAGCTTCTCTTTAGTTTTCTTTTTTGGTTTTGACCTTGGGATTTATTCTATAGGAGGGACTTGACAAATAGGCATCACCCCTAGTCTTGATACTACCCCTACTTTTGCAGCTTTGAAGGTGTTGTTGATGGAGTTTTCTGCACAGCAACAACTCAGATAGAATGCAATATTCTATCTCTCTTGAAAGGTTATTTTCAACAATAAATACTGAAAATCACCCCAAGGTCTCTCGGGTGTCAGGTCATGACAATGCATAAACAACTCAGATAATATGTGAAATGCTGGTAATCACAATCGGACCTTACTACAAGCAAACTGTACCTTTCCAATTATCAGATTGTGCGATATAATGATCTCAAATCCTAAATCTAACCAGATAATAAAGAAAAGCAAAAGATAAGGGTGCAAGAATATGATAAAATCTAAACTATTCCTAGAATGAGTAATGCAAATGACAGATATCTGGAATGGACCAATCTCGAATAACCAATTCTTGCTTAACCCACAATGCAATCTCACAAGAACGGTGCAATCTTCTAAGGTATATAGATTTTCAAATCATAGACATTCATCCACAATCGAACTTAAGCACATGTAAATATATGGTCCAGGTTGACTTCACCAGCCTACTACAATCAGACAGTTACTGGGAGTATAGACCAGAGATTGCTACAAACATTCCAAATATGAAATCATAAACATCACACACCAAACTAAAACTAATTTAATTCTGAACACTAAACCCTAAATCTTTAAGCAATCTGAAAAATAAAACAACAGAAACCATGCAAGATGAAATAACACAAAAGATTGCACCAGGAAAATCACAATGTCTTCAATTGTATTAGACCACCAAAATGCTGCAACAATTCCACTGTTTGTTTACAATACTTGCTTCAAGAAATTGACAAAATGCTCTAACTCCTCTTTCTAACTTAACTCTATTATCTCTTCTCCTTTTCTCTAATATCTAATGTCTTACAATGAGGCAAGAATACCTTTTATAGCAAATTCTCAAGACATGTCGGCCCAGCCAAACATTTACAAAACAAGAACATCCGCCAAAATAGGTCGGCCCTAGGAATTCAAAATAAGGCACACATTAAATGCCATATATCATCAAGGTCGAACTAGGCATAGTACCCAATGTAGTCTGGTTCAATACATGCCCTATAATAATAGGGAAGCACAAATCTTAAAATAGGCGTTAACTGCCGCCTCCCTTATCCTTGCTCTGGGCCAACGATCCTTGAACCCTCAAAAATGCTCCATCCAATTTGGTGACAGGTGGCAAAGGCAATATCCTAAGCCGACATTCTATGGAGCCAATCTCCTCCTTTGACTATTTAACCGTCTTATCCCAATCATTCTTGTTGACATGATACTTATCCATTACTGCCAGATATGTGGCTACATCATCTAACTGGTGGCTAGTTATAACATTCTCAAAATCCAGAGTATAAACTTCATGCCACCACTCTCTTAGCTGTTCCAAACTTAGGTATTTAGGAGCAATCTTTCTTCTTCCAGTCATGACTTCAAAGAATGCAATGCACCCCTCATATACTCTAGTAAGATCACCATCTATTTGTTTCTTTCGTTTCTGAATCTTCCTCATGGCCTTATGCCGAATCTGCAGAGCCTCAAACCACTCCCAAGGTTCATTTAACCTAGAAGAAGGAAGAATCCCATCCGTAGCCAATTGATCCCTACCATATCCCATGATGACCTTAGATTTCTGCAATAGAAGATCAATGTCTTCCTTATCCTGAGATAGCACGTATTCCAACAGTTCTTTAGCTCTGACTGCATCTTTCCCAACTGACAAGATCTCCTTGATTGCATTATCTCCTTTTACCTACACATCCTTCAGCCAATCTATTGTGGTTTGAGCAGAGGCTTTCATTTTCTCAATCTCAGAAATAGTTTCCTTGGGTAGGAAACCAGGAGTAGCAGAGGAAGACGGGTGAAGGGACTGCAGAGGTTTCATCACCTCCTCCAAACATTTCCTAAGTCTTTCATTCTCCTTTCTCAGCTCATGCTTGGTCTGAGCCTCCTTTCTCAATCTGCCGACGATCACAGCACTAGACCCTTCATATTCCTCTATGTCCTGCTCCATGGATGCCAGTCCAAGGTTGATAGTTTGTACATTATAATCTTCACCAGTGACCTCTTCTCTGGTCCTGTCTGTGGCAGGAGTGGCAATGTGAATGACCCTGTTGTTTAGTTCATCTCTCTCCATCTTTGAAACCACTTTAGCTGCCTTCTTTTTCTTTCCTTTGCCAATTTTGGACAGCATCTCATCCCAATCCAAAGGAGTGACCTCAACAACTACCTGTTTCTTCCTTGTAATCTCCTTTTCAAGCCAATCCGGGACAGCAGGTTCTACCTGGATTTCCTCTATTTTTTCCTCTTCTTGTTGTTCTTCCGGCATTTTCTCCTCTTCCTTTTCAGGGAGCTGCTCACTTTGATCATCTACCTCAATCTCCACTTCCTGCACCGGTGATGGGGTTCTAACAGGGATGTCCTCCTCTTGCTCAGGCGATCCGTTTCCTCTGCCATTTTCGGGAGAATCTTCATACATCACTAGAGGAGAAGGATGCTTTTCTACCTCTTTGGCCTCAAGCTCAGCTGCCTCACCAAAGAGTTCCCCTTCCTTGAATGGCTCTGCTTCTCTGCTAGTCTCATGTTCCTCAAGAGTTTCTTGCTCATGCACGCTTGGTGGAGGAGAAGCAACCTTAGATGGCTCCACAACTGGTGGATTTGGAGGAGAATCCCTCTTTTGCACAGTGTCCTTAGGTGAAGGAGTCCTTGATCTCCTCATGTAGACTTTTGTCTTCTCTCCTGAACTCTCTACATCAACAATAAGAGGCTCATCCTTGGATGTGTCCTGGACCTTCTTCTTTGAAGTCCTAGTTGTTCTTGCCTTTTTCGGTGGTGGAGGAGCACTTTCTTCTTCTGCCTTCTCCAACTCTTCCTCATCAGAAGATCTGCCAATCTTCAAAGCCCAACTTCTCTTCTTCCCTTTAGGCTTTCTTTTTGGTTCCGACTCACTTTCCTTAGGGCCTCTAATCTTTATTTTCAAAGGTGAGCTCTTTTGGGTTTTCCCTTTGGGGTCATCATCCCCAAATTCTTCTGAAGTAGTCATTGGGTTGAGATTTCCCATTAAATTGAAGGTACAGGCTACCTTCTCGCTCTCAAGCTCCCAAACCTTGTGCTTCAACCAAGAAGTGGTAAATTTTATAATCGGGGCCATTAGGTCCTCCAACTCTGTGACCTCATCCTCATTCCAGTTGATTTCTCCGATTGACCTATCCTTAGTAGCTTCATAGGCATGATCTTGCACTAGGTTTCCATCATCCTGCAGTTGGTCGGGGATCAACTTCACATTGTACTGTCTGATCACATCAACAGGAAGCCTGGAGTACCTCTTCTTTCTAGCTTCAAGATCATCCCTAATGTTGGCCCAATAGTCTTCTAGGTCATCCTTATGACGGTACTCCTTGGTAGCCTTCTTCTATGCCTCCCCGGTGATATCAAAGTTTGTTCTCTTGGAGTGGAAGGAGAAACCATATGCTACCAATACATCTCCTATGGTGTGTGCTGATTGGATGGAAGGGCACACTTCTGCCACGCCAATTCCAAGAGGGAAATCCCCACCAAAGACTGTTCTATGCTTCTCCTTTTTGACTATGGCATCAAATTCACATATTTGCCTCACAATCTCCAATAACACAATGTGATCTGTAGGATACCGAGGTAACCTATATGGAGCGGCTGGACATCCATCAATTCTAATGTAGGTGAAGGTGGGAAATTGAATGAACCAGGCCCCATAATTCTTTATCAACCCTTTTCCTCCATCTGACAACCTCACATGCTGGACATTCTAAAGCATCCTAGTGATATGCATTGTGAATGCATCATTAGCCCTTTTGTAGTCTTTGAGTCCTAGGTGCAACTCCGGGTATACTTCATAGACAATATCCTGTCCAAATGTCCCATGTGGATTCAAGCCCCTGTATGGGTAGAATCTTGCAAGCACATACATGACATAGGAAGACATGGTGAATCTCTTGGTCTCTAAGACGTCCCTTAGCTGCTTATCAATTATGGTGCTGATAAGTCCCGCCCAGTGGTAGTTGGTTCCCTGTTCAATTTTGGTGATCACATGGACCATCCAACTCTCCAATACTCCGACACTTTTCAATCCTGCCACCCTGCTCAGAAATGTTATTGCATCATAGATATCTGATCTGAATTTGATCCTATGCAATTGCTTGGGCAGTTTAGAGTGATGTGATTTCGGCTTCTCCAACCAAGCATTAATCATCTGTTGAGCTTTGATGGGCTCATTTTTGTAATATGTTCTGGCCAAGTCCATATTTAGAGCACACACAGAAGGCAGATCGGCATGTCAAAGGCTTGGGCAATAGAGACAGGACTGAAATTAGCCAAGACTCTCCCTTCAGTATTGACAACCCTTTGTGTATCAAAATCATATTGTCGGGCACACTCTAAAATCAACTCATAGCATTGGATTGCAGGAGGAAACCCTGCCACATGCACCAGTCCAGACTTCATCATTCCATTCCTTAGAACTGACAGATTCTTCTCAGCTGTCCTCTATTTAAACTCTTCGTATCTCCAAGCTCCAACATTAGTATCAGACACTTCGGACCATACAGAAGATATCTTGCTTTCAGGAAGCTGACTCTTAGTGTCCAATCTTAATCTTTCGGCCTCTGAGATGGAGGAACCCTCCGTGTCACCTTTGGACTTTCCTACAGCAGCTCTGCTTGATTTAGCCTGCACTCACAAAAGACCGTCATAAGTATCCCATTATTACGCATAGTCCAACCAAAGGATTAGCACAAAATCATATAATGCAATTAAAAGTTATCACAAATGGCCAATCCTTGAAAATTCTAGAAAAAATAAAAGAATCCGGGAAAACAGTAAACCGGGAAAATCCAGTCGGGGCGGAATTTCGAGAAATCCGACCCAGACGGGTTCCTGTTGCCAAGACATCATCAGTCAAATAAATCGCTAGCACAAAAGATTATGAGATAATCATGTAATTCGTTCATTAGCAACAAGAAATAAGCATTTAGCATTTACTCCGTTAATCCTATCCTTAGAAAATCGGAAGAAGTGCAACCAAACAGGAAAACCGGAAAAGTCCGGATGGAACGGATTTCCGTGGACAGTTTGAAGAACTCCGGAAATCGCCACACTCCGCGGAATCAGCCGAGACCGAGGAAAATCCGGGTGTGCAGGAATTCCGCGGACACCTCAGAAACCCGACGAACGACGATATGCAAACCATCAATCATATGATCATGCAACCCTTTCTACCTGGACTCTAATGGTCCCAAAATCGATGCTAATCAACAAAATTCAGAATGCACTTGGACCTAGACCTCAAAAGACCTCCGAATAACCAAACTTCATAGCGAAACAATGATGCCCTAAGTCCAATAACCAGACCCTGCCATTAGAGTCTAGGTAAGCCAAAATTCTCAAGGAAAACTATCATTTGGGCGATCAACCAATGCGCACAATGAACCCTCAAGGTACGAGCAGGTTGGGCTGGACATGAATCATGAAATAATGAAAACCCAACTAAACCTTGGAAAATTTGGGCAGATGAATCGAAACCCTAACCTTCATAAAATATGGTGAATGGCACGCTTAAGGGAAAAGTCCTATTTAGACGGGTTCATACTCATGCACCCACCAGTGAATGGATAAACACAAGCACGGGCGACAAGGCCTTGGTATGATAAATATAAACTCATGATCAAGCAAAGGCCGACCTGGAACGGCTACCAATCAACTGGAAGGATTTAATCAAGACGCAACAAAAGGAAGGATCAGAGATGACTTACCATGGATTAGTGCTAGTAATACCCGAACTCGAAGAAGCAACTGCAAAATGAACACGTCTAGGCAATGAAAATCCAAACATCGGCACCCAAACAATCCACATGCACGCGATTCAAGATCAATCTTCACAGCTCAAATGGAAAACTCTTAATCACCAGAGTAGTAAGCAAGTGAATAATGAAGTGGGAATGATTGCTCAAAATGTTTTAAATTCACCCATATGCTTGTCTGAGCAAAGGTACCTCAGTCATTAATGAGCGACAAGACGTATCTAAAAAATCCGGAAACCCGAGCCCAGGATGGAATTTCGGAAAATCCCCAAATACACAGAAAATCCAGATGAACACGAATTCCGCGGAAATAGCAAAAATCGAGATTTTAACAAAGTTCAGGATTTTGATGCAGTCCAGGAAAATCCGCTAGAGCAGTAAAATCTCGGAGTCAAGTAGAAACCCGAATCCGAAAAATTCAGCGATGACCAAACAATGAACTAGAGCCCAGAAAAATCCGCCGGAGCTAGAAAATCCTGGATTCAAGTCCAAACCCTGATTTTCACTGAAAGCCCACTTTAACCAATTTAAGCCTCAGGGAGGGATCAAAGCCAACAAGACCAACATGTCAAGACCTTAAAAAGGTAAATCCAATAAAACCAAAGCCCAAAAGACATCCAAAAAGAGGGTCCCCACCTCCAAGTGGGGCGTGTGTGCAAAACTACACAATAGTGACTTTGGCTAAATTGAAGGCCTCTATAACCTTTTCCATTATCTACTTTATTCTTGTGATTTCTTGGGTTTGTACCTTCTCCTTCCTCTTTTTCCTTTTATAATTTATTGGGATTGATGAGGAGGATTCACTTATAGTTGATTGATTCTTACTTTAGGCTATCTCACTTTCCTCTTGAATTTTTAAATTCTTAAATAAACCCATGTGTTTCTCCTATCCAAGATTTTCTAAGATATGGAATGAATGTAGCGTTCTTCTATTGTTTGGTCTTACAACACGCCCCAAAAATATAAGGCTTGGGGACCCAAGTTGAAAATTAATGCTCATGGTAGGCATTGGTTTGTTGATGATCACCAGGGAATAATGCAAAAGTGAAAATATTTAAAATAATTCATGGTTTAAATGTACTAGGTGTTAAGTATACTGGATGTCAGGAAACTGGGTAATTGATGTTCGTAAAGCAAAGTGTAACAAGTTTTTGTAGTTGGGAGTAAAATCTCATGGATGTGAAAGTTCTGATAAAAGTCAGGAGCTAGGTCAAGTTTTTTTTTGATAAAATGATGAATATGTTGGGAGTCGAGTAATCAGGTACCTAGGTAAATGGTGCATCAGTGCTAAAGTATTTAAAGTTTATTGTTTGGTTTTTCTTGAATGCCTAAACTGTTTGGCAGCTCACCCAAAGTGATATTTACATGAGAATTCATTAAAGCATGTTATTTATGAATTATTTTAAAAAATAAATAATAATAATGATGCAAGTTTCATGCTAATGAAATATTTTTGAATTTTTTAAAAAGGGTTATTGATATATGAAATTTTATGTGCAAGAGAAATAGGTTGTTGGAAAAAAAAATCGGTATGAATTGTCAGGAAATTTTGGATTGCGAGTAGATCCAACGATATTACCAAGTTTGGTGGTGCATTCTGAAAGCTCATGTGAGGAAAATGTTTATGGAGAAGAAACATCAATAATTGGGGAATCAAAGACTTGTGTATTACACATGCAATGAAAGACGGTTCCTAGTTTCGGGGTGATGTACTTCCAAGTGTTTTTTGCCCAAATCTTGAAAATGAATGCAGGAACACAATGTCAGTGGATTTAAATTTATAGGTCCACCTAATCAGTTTGAATATCTAGTAGAAGTTCCTACATTTTGTTTGAAAAACCTGATCTATCTAGTTTGATTTCCTAATTTAATTGCAAAGACATAAGTCCAAAAGTTTTAAGTGTTAAATAAGGTGAAAGCTATTGAATTATTCAGAAATTCTCTTATCAACTATCACATGCAATGTGTTTTGCTACGATTCATTCCTTGGATTCTCTCTCATGTGTTGATAGAATTTACCAAGTGTCTTGTTCTTATAAAATGTTGGGAGTTGTATTATTTTATTAAGTTTAGAATTTGTGGATTCTAGAGAACTAAAAAAAATTTCAAGTTTTTTTCTTTTTCCTATTTTCTATTCCATTCTAGATTAAAAACTTGTATGTTTCATTTGAAGTTAACTAATATTAGAGCCAATTCAAATTTATTTCCTGATATAAAATTATACTTAGCTAATTGTTTGTTCCTATCAAAAAAGAATGTATGTTGCATCCTGTAAGGGTGCATACTTATACTATCTGGTGGAAAATGATCCCTCTTTTCTTTAAACTCTTGCATCATTCTATGCCTAGATGTGAAGAGATCTAGTGAAGTATAGAATGTTTTTCTTTGATTTAGTTATTTCTTGAGGCATGTGTGGATAATACCCAGGAGAAATTTTACATTTCAGCAATTTTATGTTTTATTTTAGAGTAGATGCTTTATATTTTTAGAAAATGATCCAAAATTGATGAATACATGGAGTTTTATTATAAATCTTTTGATTCCATGAATTTTTTGAGTGCTTAATGCTAAATCTACTTGAATGTATGCAAGTAATTTGAGTTTCATGAAAATTACAATTTTTTTGATTTCATGAAGTTATTGAGTGGCATGTGAGTGATTGTACTTAGATTATGTTTCAATATTTTGGATACCAGATAATTTTGTGACAACCATAGGCCCCTCATGTTTAACAACAATATTACAACGAACCCTGAGTGAACCTAGTGCATCAAGACCTAACATTCTTGAGCCTTTGGATCGAGTTGAAATTTCCTTATATTTAGGTTTTCCCAGTGGATCTTTCAAGAAAGGTAGGCTCCCACATTACTATGTGAGAATTTATCTACCTATTGTTGTGTGTGTAACATCCACATCAACATCTTCCTTATCTAACCAGTCAATTGGATCCAATGTTTTATTGTTAGATAGTTTGATGATGTCATACATGGGATCTAATGTTTTCCCATTATCTAATAACACTCTAAGAATATCATCTCTAATTCAAAATTATTTCATTTGGTAGATGTTCAGTTTTTGCGTAGCTCTTCTTCCTAACTTCAAAATCATCTTACAAATCTTCCTAGAAGCCTTCAATGTTTGGTTGATGAAATTATAACATAGAAGAGCTAATATCTTTCATTTTTCCTCTTTGATCAAAATTGTCCCTTGGAACATATGTCTTTATAGTCAATGCTCGTGTTTCCTCTAAAGTAGTTCTGGTAGCTAGTATAGAAGGACATCTATAATATCCAATTGGAAAGGATATTTGACCTTACATTTTTTGAATAATTTCAAATGTACTTCTATGACGTGTAGAAAATTCAATCAATACTAGCTTATCACTACAACACCTTGGCACTAAGTAGGGTGCTTTGTCAAAATCAAATATCCTAATGTAGGTTGACTTAAGGAATTTAATGAATCATTGAGCCCAGTCTTTTGTTAATGCCATGGCCTCCTTGGTCATCTTGAACCCTACATCTTTAGTGATTTGGTTCATCACTAGGTACAAGAAGGCATCATTGACTCTTTTAAAAAAAATTCTACTTCTTTGAGATCAAGTTGGGAATAAGATTCCCAAATATTAGTTTACCTTGGCGCCTCTCCTCAAATTCCTTTGGTAGTTAATCCAAGGAAATTTTCCACTCTTTCTACCAAGTACACTATGTATAAAGACATGGCGAACATCTTTGTATCCAACACTATGGTCAACTAGGAATGGATAGTGTCTAACAAAATTTGACCAAAATACAAAAAATCTTCTCCTTTTATAATAACATGGATAAAGTGGAACATCCATGTTTCATAGGTTCTAGAATCATCTTTACCAAAAGACCTAGACAATAGAGTGATGATATCCCCAATCATAGAGTACAAATCTGACCTTGTTAGATTTTGAGGAATCTTGGCTACTGACTCTCTCTCATTCCTAAGCCATCTCTTATTGAGATGTCTAAGGTTTCCATTGATATACTTTTTATATTCTCCAATTTCCTCTATTTTAGTTGTTATATTTAATTGGGCATAACGAGGGAGGTCAAATACTACTCTAATAATTAGAGGAGAGAGGTTGATACTCTTAGTTGCATAGGGTTCATAACACTTTCTATCTATAGGGTTATAGGGTTGAGCCGCAACTAATATGAGTTTGGAAATTGCACTACCACTAGAAATGAGGCTACATGTGCTAATCTATAGTTGGCTATTTTTTAGGCCCTGAGGGAAGCCTTTGGTGAAAATGTTTCTTCCTTAAATGTGTCCATGTTTATGTGGCCAAGTTTTGTGTTCTTTATATTCATCACCTTTGAGGTAAATCTAGACACACTATGAATTCCCTAAAACTTGTATTTCATATTGATTTGGAGCTTATATTCCTTGGATTTGTTGAAGTTACAAAACCATCTCCACAAAACCTAGAAAGTGCTTACAAGAAAATATCCTATCACAAAAGAGGAGATCAAAGACAAAATAAGTGTTTAACAACTCAAGAATCAATTGATACAATAATACTAAGTGAATAATTAAAATGATACATCAATACTTATGAAAGGAGATAAAATCCCTACAAGTGAAATCCTAGAGAAGATTAAATCATCATGTGAAAAGTTTCACAATCCTATGCAATGAGATAGCATAAGATAATTTAATAATACAAAAAATAAAATAATAAGTTTAGCTTAAGTGAATAAAGAAAAGGAGACCTAATTAATTAATTCATATGAATTAATTAATTAGGTGATTAACCTATCACTAGTAGAATTTGGCAAATAAATGGCTACGCAACTAAAACTTTTAGTCTCATGACTAAAACTTTTAGTCACATGACTAACACTAGTAGTGTTTTGAAAATAAATGACTAATTTGGTCATTATAAGGGACTAATTCGTTAATTGGGTAAAATCACAACTAAATGACTAAATAAATGACTAATATCAAACAAATAAAAATTACTAAATAAATGACTACATATATGGCTAAATTAATAACTAAATAAATGACTATTACTCCATTATTCTTTTTTCTTTCGAATTTGATCATAATCCATAGAAATAACAATTATGATCGCTTTTGGTATGCAATATTTTTCTCTTTCAGGCTTTATGTTGTTAATTATTTTTTAAAAATAGAATTATTTTATAATCTATGAAATCAATTGTGTGTGGATAATCTTTCTTTTTTCCAAATTAAAACTCATGTAAAAAGGAAGGAATTCATTCCAATTTCATTTTTCCTAATTGCTACTATAATCCAAATCAAGTCTCACCTAATTTGTTATTTTGCAAATCCTGATTATTATCTTAAGGTGTCATAAAGTATTTTTTTTGCAGACGTTTTCAGTATTTAGCAACTTGAAATCATTTGATATTAAATCCCTAGGTTTTCATAGGGAATGGGTTTACATTAAATTTTATTTCATTGAGTCCATTTTATGTTGTATAAGGTTTTAAGTCTTTGGTTTCTTTGCAAAATCAAAAAAGGGGTGATATTCTTATAGAAAAACATTATAAAAGGTATTTGTATCCTTTTAAATGGCCTTTTCATCAAAATCCATGTGAAAATGAGCAAGAGATAAGTTAAAAAAATTATTTTTGGAAGAAAGGAGGGAAACTTGCGTGGGTTTCATGAATGCAAAGATTTTTCACTTATTTTGGAAAAATAGATTGGAGATAGAATGAGCTTTGTAGAGAAAGATTCAGATTTTGAGGGGAAATTATGTTTGCGGATAATAAAGTCATTTCACTAGCAGTAGATGCATATATCTAATATGTTGAAGATTTCCCTCCATTCATGAGCACTACACAAATTTTCTCGAGTCACCCAGGTATTACTAACTATATTCGTTATACATTGAACCATGTTTTGAAGTGGATAGGTACCATCATACCTGATATAACCTGAAGGAAACATCAAAGAGATAATGATAACATTGTCCCTTTGTTAAGTCTATGAGAATGATAACATTGATCTTCTTTATGCAGGTTTTCCTATGAAATGAGGCTATATCCATGCTAAGGAACTTATCTTGGATATCATATATTCAATCATATACTTCAATCATCTATATGTTTCTCCTATCTATCCTTTACACATCAAGCATTGATGAGTGTATCATAGGTCCTAACATAAGGTTTTATACTTGTTGAATGAACTATTATCTACAGAACCTTAATGTTACTACTTGCTACTATTTAGGCTGCATTTAAACTCTGCTACATCATTCATATAGACTTATTTGCACTATATGTCAACTCTTCACAGGACTGTCCATTTTGTGCATTAGGGTAAAGCTCTAGGAAAGTTAATGAGAAAAGTAGGAATCAATTCTATAAAGCCTCTTCAAATTCATAATTGTTGTGACATACATCTTCATTGTGCTTACAAGCTTTTCTTGAAAATGTTACCTCCATCTAGGTATGTTAAAGGAGCTTCACCTTCAAGTGAAAAGGAACCACTAACCTCATTTCTAGATTTCACTTCCCTTGATCTTTTTTATGGCATGATTGTCATGTATGACAGTGTTCTTTTGTGACTACCCTTTTCTTGTTGTTTGGTTCTTGGCTTTCAATGCTCTATACACTTTTCTTTGCACTACAAATTTCCCCTTTATGACTGTGCCATTTTGCATGTTATGGCCATTATGTCACTTATTTCCATGAATATCATTAAGAGAATGTGGGTGATAAGTATGCTTCTTATCATGCACACCTCATGCTGATCTTCATCCTTTATGGCAGCGATCCTGATGTTGCATATACTGTTCTTGCTTTCCATTGCTTCATTGTTCTTACAATCTTGTGCTTTCACTGATATAATGATAATGCTCTTTGACATTGAATGAATGTCATTGAATTTGACCCCTTTTCACTCTATTCCATGGTCTTTTACATATTCTTTGTCCATGATATCGGGTCACATGGAATTCATAACAACTGCTATTATCTCCTTCATTTTGCTATGATCCTTTGGCACTCATATGCTTTGATATAACAGTGATCATTTGAAACTATTTTCCCTATATATATTTGTCTTTTATTCCTATCCTTTGCATGCCTTGGACTAATATTATCATGCATTGAAAATTGGAAATCTTTATTCACTGTACTAGGGTGATCCCACAATAGTGGTTTACAATTTTTGGCCAAACTGGACATTGAAATTATTATTTTAAACTAAATCTTCACATTCGGGCACCTATAGTGGCTAAACCATGAGGAATTTGTAGATGATACAAACTAGAGTCTTGTCAAATTTTGTCTATAGAGTCTAAAAATATTTTTTTCAAAACTTTTGGAATCAAATTGTACTTATTTTTCCATCTCCCATGAAAACTAGTTTTTTTCATAAAACAACATTTTTAAAAAGTGACGCACACCATATAACACATAAATTTTTTTCCATGAAGGATAAAATTCTAATTATTTCAAATTTAGATTTTTAACTCCGATATCTAGTGTTTCCACTTGGTTAGATAGTTTTTTATTGAATATTTTCTATTTAATCAAGTTTCAAAGTCAAACCAATTACAATTCAGACATAGCACGACCGTATAACGCATAACTTTTTTTGTATATATCGAAATTCTATTTATTTATTTTTGTTGGATCAAGGACTTCAATATCTGGTGCACTCATAGTTTTCAAATTTTTTTTTGATAATCTGCTATTTTTCCACATGTGCAAAATAGAGACCTTCATTTTCGATGAAAAACCTATGTTTAATGAAACTAAAAACCAAATACATAATAAAACCAAAACATATTAAAATTATATTTGTTGGATAGCTCATTTTGAGGACTACCATAATCATTTGAAATAAATTTTAAATGAATTCATTTGATCCCCCAAAAGGTAAATCAAAAATGATTTTTTATCAACATTTTGATAGGTGTAAAGGAGACTCATTTATAGGTATGGTTTAAAACTAGCAAGGTTCCATCCAAGGGGGTTTGATCTAAGGTGGTTTGATCAAACCCTCTTCAATTGGAATCCTTAAAATGAAACTTTTTAAGGCTTAAATCATTATATTTTCTAAAAATATGTGATTTCAACAAAAATCAGTTCCTCTCAGAAATTGGAAACCAACTTTGTGGGATCACCCTGTATTGATAGCTCATTGGCACTATCATTGTTTGTATTCACTTCTATCTTATGATGATTGTTCTTCATAGTCGATCCTTAAGATCATTATTCTTATAAAAACATATTTTTTCTCTTTTGCTTTTACATTATGATATCATTGCTTTGAACCTTGTGCTTTGTGATTATCACATCTTTGTTACAATCTCTTCAAGGACTGAAATTATTTCTCTATTGACTACTAGAGACCCCTTTGATCTTATAACCCCAAGCCTCTTAAAGAAAACTTAGAATCAATTGGCAACAGTGAACAAAAAACCATAATATCTAATTTTATTTCTTTTCCAAGAGCATTCAATGAAAATATAATGGAAAACACGCATCAATCTATGGGGTAGGGTTTATGTGATTTGAAAACCTACCTTCAACATCCAAGTCAAAAATTCAGCCTACCAAGTTTGTGTTGAGTCCTCCAAGTCTTAAGTCAAAAATCAACCTGCCAAGACTGTTTTATGCCCAATTCTTGTATCTATGATACAAGTATGATAAATGTTTGAAAATATTGTACATAATTGTATGATACAATGCATAAATTTGTACGCTTTCTCATTATATCAAAAACTTCAAACTACAACTCATAGAAATTAGAAATGAGTTATAAAAAAAACTTTTTGTCAAGTACAATTTGCTTCAAATCAAAATTGCATTACCCAATTTACATAATTTTTTGTTTAACTTATTTTTATGGGAAAAACCACTTAGTGTACAAAGTAAAGAAAGAGTTTCTTTCCAGGATTTCAAAGGCCTATTGTTCACAAGGAAAATAAGATCATTATTAACAATAGCATAAACCACCTGTACTAATAGTGTTAAGTGATAAAATATTACATAGAAAGAAATATATTTTAGATAAATCGAGCTAGTTAGCCTTCTAAAATTCAAATAGTTGAATACAAGGAGGGTAAAACATAAAACATTAAAAGACTTTAAGATGTTTCAAATTCCATGCAACTAGTATAGAAGCATAACATTAAGATAGGAACAATTCATTTTTCTTAAATATTCATCACAAGTTTTCTCCCGTAAAGAACTCCCCCCGACATGAGCAATGAGAAGTGCATCTACCATCTTGTTTGTTGGCAGGCATTGCATGACTGCTCCCTTATAATCACCAACAAATAAAGAACTTTGAATGGATTCATCACATTCTTAGTATTCAATCGAATATTTAGTAGCTTCATTTTGCACCTCTTCTCCATTGCTGAGGGTATCCTTCCCAACATCAAAATCATTTTCAGTTAGAGGAAGTGAGGAATCTTCTTTCGGATTGTGCAAATTATCAAAAATATCCTCACCATTGTCTCTGGGGGATGTAACATCTTGTCCACCTTTTGACTAAACGTACTGATGGATCTAATTATGTTGTATCATCAAGAGTGAAATTGTTGATTATTTCACTGCTAATATCATCAATTTTGGTAGATTGAGCTTCCTGTAATTCTTGATTCTCTGTTGACTGCACTAGAAATCCAAGGTGCTCAAGTAGCCTTTTCCTAGTATTTCCTTCATCTTCAAACATGACTCTTAGGAAATTCCATGTCTCCCTCTCTTCTTCCAAATTAAATAAATGCAGAAACCAAAAATTTTACAAGTGAAACAATACAAATGAATGTAAATTGTTATTAATCCCATTCAAATAGTATCCACAAATAACCAACTGAGAATCTTGAGACTTCTTATTGCCCAAAGATCACAATGATTATTTTTCACCATCTGCTATTGCAGCTTCAAACTCTGTTGAACGAACCTCTAGACTATCATCGATAATGAGATTGTGTATATATACCTATGAAAATAGAAAAAAAATAAGACCATATATCATATTAATGACATGTACCAAAGAATAAATTGTACTCTACCTCAAAAGAGCCAATAGCACTCTGTGATGCTATACCGAGCCGAAATGTAGCAAGCTTTCGTCCAAATCCAAAACTGACACCAACTGGTCTCTTCAACCACTTATGAGATTTCAAGAGTGCACCTAAAAAGGGAAAAACAAAAAGATAGACATCATGTATTTGCATATAGGATCCCAATTCATTGGGGGATGTAACATCTTGTCCACTTTTTGACCGAACTGATGGATCTAATTGTGTTGTATCATCAAGAGTGGCATTGTTGGTTATTTCACTACTAATATCATCAATGTTGGTAGATTGAGCTACCTATAAGTCTTGATTCTCTGTTGACTGTACTTGAAATCCAAGGTACTAAAGTAGCTTTGTCCTAGCATTTCCTTCATATTCAAACATGACTCTTAGTAAATTCCATGTCTCCCTCTCTTCTTCCAAACTAAATCAATGCAGAAACCAAAAATTTGCAAGTGAAACAATACAAATCAATGTAAATTGTTATTAATCCCATTCAAAAAGTATCCACAAATTACTAGTCGAGAATCCTAGGACTTCTTATCACACAAAGCTCAATGATTATTTTTCACCATCTGCTATTGCAACTTCAAACTCTGTTGAATGAAGCACTAGACTGTCCTCGGTAACGAGATTGTGTATATATACCTATGAAAATAGTAGAAAAATAGGACCATATATCATCTTAATGACATGTACCAAAGAATAAATTGTAATCTACCTCAAAAGAGCCAACATCACTCTGTGATGTTGTACTAGGCTGAAATGTAGAAAAATTTCCTCCAAATCCAAAAATGACACCAACTGGTCTCTTCAACCACTTAGGATCTTTCAAGAGTGCACCTGAAAAGGGAAAAAGGAAAAGATAGACATCATGTATTTTCATACAGGATCCCAATTCATTGGGGGATGTAACATCTTGTCCACCTTTTGACCGAACTAATGGATCTAATTGTGTTGTATCATCAAGAGTGACATTGTTGATTATTTCATTGCTAATATCATCAATGTTGGTAGATTGAGCTTCCTATAAGTTTTGATTCTATGTTGAATGCACTTGAAATCCAAGAAGCTCAGGTATCTTTTTCCTAGCATTGCCTTCATCTTCAAACATGACTCTTAGGAAATTCCATGTCTCCCTCTCTTCTTCCAAACTAAATCAATGCAGAAACCAAAAATTTGCAAGTGAAACAATACAAATAAATGTAAATTGTTATTAATCCCATTCAAATAGTATCCACAAATAAGTAACTAAGAATCCTGAGACTTCTTTTCACATAAATCTCAATGATTATTTCTCACCATGTGCTATTGTAGCTTCAAACTCTGTTGAACGAAGCACCAGACTATCCTCAGTAACGAGATTGTGTATATATACCTGTGAAAATAGCAAAAAAATAAGACCATATATCATCTTAATTACATGTACCAAAGAATAAATTGTGCTCTACCTCAGAAGATCCAACAACACTTTGTGATGTTGTACCGAGCTGAAATGAAGCAGTCTTTCCTTTAAATCCAAAACTGACACCAACTGGTCTCTTCAACCACTTAGGAGCTTCCAAGAGTCGACTTTGCAAGATCCACATCAATCTAGATAAGCATCTGGACTTATATATTAAGACTCAAAAGTCAAATATCACAAAAACAAGTAAACAACTAAAGACTCAAATCTTATCAGCAGGGGCACTTTCAAGTTTTACTTTCATAACACAGCCAATACAAAGGAAATAAATATAGAAAGCAGCTCAAAGGGGTATGAAAGTACAAGTTACATGAGTAACAACCATGAAATCAAACCGAAAAAAATTGTTGTATTAGCTGAACTCAAAAATAGATTATAAGTCAGAGATGACAAACCTTTAAATGCTACTTATGTAGGGGTTTACATAACTTGTCTATATTTATAAGTCATACAACTTGTAAAATGTATAATTGTTGGCATGGGAATGAAATTGGATTGTTGTTGACATTTTTTATTCTCATGGATAGGTATTGAAGCACTTGCATGGGTGATAAAGTTTGTTTGGATAGGACCTGGAGACTTTTGAAAAGGTGGGCAAGGAATTCAGAGTTTGTTGCAATGAATTTGAAGTCAGCGAGGCCCTCTGCAGTGAATTCAGAGGTAATTCAAAACCCTCATTGCCAAAAGTAAGATGAAAGGAAACACAGGCATATTCCATTCTAAGTAGGTAAACTTCAAATGAATGTAAGATAGATCTCAGAATAGTGACTCATTATATCCTCTTCTTTATGTTATGGTCTATACTAAAAGTGACTACTTTCAACAATGTTTTGGCATCTCTATTTTCAGATTTATGTTTTTTTCTTTAAATCATAAACTAAATTAATATAGGAATGCACAATATTATAGATGGATGAGCATCAAAGGTTGACTATGGATCAATATCATGCATATGATGAGATAACAGATGATGAGAGGGACATTGAAAAATATCCATGTCCATGTAAAAATTGTCTTGGTGGAAAGGTGAAAAAAATAAATATGATTTATCGACATATGATAATATATGGGCATAGTGGTATAAGCCCTTGGGCTTACAATTATTATGAAGATGTGATAGAATTTCGAACTGTTAGAGATGAAGAGGAAACAAACATAGATGAAGTGGCACCAAACATAGATGAAGAGGCAACAAACATAGATGAAGTGGCACCAAACATAGATGAAGAGGCAAAAAATTTTGACGAAGGGTTTGAAGTTGATAGAATGTTGAATGAGGGTCTAAACAATGATTGGGCCAAGTCAATGGATGATGATTTAAATCCTGTGTATGCTAGTTTCGAGTTAATTCATTTGACAACAATCCTTCAAATTATTAACTTGCAAGTGGTGCATGGTTGGACAAATGAGAGTGTAGATCAGTTATTGGCATTATTAAGTTCATTGTTACTAGCTGACTCCACATTGCCAACAAAATGAAGTCAATGTAAAAAGAAAATTAGTAAGCTCAGCTTGGGGTATGAAAACATCCACACATGTGTGATGGTTGTGTATTATTTCAAAAAAATCTTGCAAATGAGAGTGAATGTCTGAAATGTCATGAACTGAGGTATAGACAAGGGTTGAAATCAGTTGTGGTTCCTAGAAAGGTTCTTCACTACTTTCTGATAATCCCACGATTACTCTAAATGTATAGGTGTAGAGACATTGCTGGACTTATGCAGTGGAATACCCAAAACAAGAGCACTGATGGAAAACAACGACATATGCCTGATTCTAAGACGTGGATGGAATTTGATAGCAGATGGACCAATTTTTGTCAAGATCCTCATAATATAAGGTTGGGTTTGGCTCTAGATGGGGTGAACCCATTCTCAGATCAAAGTACTAAATGGTCAACTTGGCCAATGTTTCTAATAAATTATAACTTGCCTCCATGGTTAGCAACTAAACCATTTTTCTTAATGTTACCATTGATTATACTAGGAAAGAAAAGTGTGACTTTAGATACAATAGATGCTTATCTAGAGCCATTATATGATGAGATAATGGAATTGTGGAAAGTAATTGAAGCAACCAATCTTTAAGGGATGTTCATTCAATCAAATTCACTTTAAGAGCTTCCTTATTGTTTACAATTCATGATCTTCCTGTATATGGCACATTGTCTAGTCTCTCTATTCATGGATACCATGGATGTCCTGCTTGCAACTTTAAGGATTTTGTGAGGAACTCAAGAAGTTTTCATAAGTATATTTATTGTGGACATCGTGCTTACCTTAAAATGGATCATCCATATCATCGACAAAAAACACGTTTCAATGGTCAAGAAGAGAATCGTGAAGCACCATTTCTAATAATTGGTGATTACATTGTTGAGAATGGACAAAAAAAGAATGTCATTTATTGAAAATATGGGATTGTTGGTGGTAGATATGATCCATGTAATGAAAGTGGTGTAAAATAGTTTTGCATATTGTATAAGTTGCCATACTTTCAGGATATAGCCATTAGGCATATTAGTGACTTTATGCATACTGAGAAAAATATAGCTTATGCTATTATAGAAACTCTTTTTGGTGCTCTTGATACTATTTCACCACATGAAGACTTCTGAGAAATAAAGATTCGTCAAAATCTTTGGGTTGAAAATATGATAATGAAAAATATAGAAAACCTAGTTCTCCTTATGTTTGGACAAAGGAACAATGTGCACAATTCTTACAGTTGATGTCTCAGATTCGCTTTCCCATTGGATATGTAAGTAGCAGCATCAAAATCCAAACTAACATTAATAGCTTAAGAGGCCTCAAGACCCATGACTATCATGTCATAATCGATAATATTCTACCTATTGTGGTAAATATATCAAGTTTGGAAAAGGGGCCAAGATTGGCAATTATAAGGTTGGGCCTAATATTAAAGAGAATGAGTTTACATGTATTGGATCCTTTGAACTTTGATAGTTTGAGGGAGGAGGTTGTTGAAGTTCTTTGTCTATTGGAATGAGAATTTCCACCAGCAATGTTTAACATTTCTATGCATCTTTTGATACATCTAGAATATGAACTAGAGCATTGTGGCCCAGTAAGAACAAGATGGATGTATCCTATAGATTGATATATGAAGGTTTTGAAAAAAATTATCTGTACTAGGGAAAAACCAGAAGGTAGCATGTCTGAGGGATATTCAATGCAAGAGGCCATGAGATTTTGCACAGAATATATGAACGATTTTAAAAATTTCAATCAAAGTGTATGGGATGATGACAAAGATGAGAGAGTTGCAGGTGAAGTATTAGAAGGCAATGGATGTCACTTCAAGCTATCATATCAAGAAAGAAGTGCAATACATGCCTTTATTCTACAAAACACATCTTCATTCGATAAGTGGCATGAGTAAAAAAAAATTACACAATAATTTATTTACTCAATTGCATTTACACATTTATATTATTAATATTAATATTTGTAAGTCATTATTCTATGTAGAAAATATGAAGAAGAGAATCAAACTTGGATATAACATCGACCTCAAAGGTGCAGACGTCATGATTTGATTGGAGGTGATTCTTTTCCAAAATTTGAAGAATGGATTGCTAATGCAATTAGTGATGTAAAAGAAGAATGTCAAGATATAACAACACAAGAAAGTGAGATTTCACAACCTGCACATTTATGGGCTATGCATTTTACTAGAATGTGGGCCTATGGTAGTCATTGAAGAGTTAAATAAAAAGACAAAGGAAAGACAAATTGTAATTGTGTTATTAGTGCTGAATTTCTTCATGAAATTGAGAAGAAATTTTATGTTGGATTCATCCAAGAAATTATTCAAGTGGATTTTGGTGAAAATAGTCCTATATTATTAAAATGTAAGTGGATCTGATGATCCATAGTACAATTTGATGAGTATGGATTTGTACGTGCAAACACACGACAATTTTAATCAGAGACAGATGAGCCGTATGTTTCCCCTCTTCAAATTAACCAATCATTTCTAATTGATGCTATAAGAAGCCCAGGTTGGTCATATGTCATTCAAACAGAGTCTCGTTCGAGATGAAAATTCATGGAAGTTTTTGAAGATTTTGATGTAATGCTTGATGGGAGATATGTTAATTTACAAGAAACATTTGAAGAAGTGGATGAAGACAATGAGGGACTATTTGAAGAAGAGATATTGATTACCAATGAAGAAATTGGGAGAGATAATGTATTGCATGTCACAAATGAGGATGAGGAAGAAAATCAAGTAGATGCAGACACAAGTGATCAGGATTTTGATCTTGCTGGAAATGTAGATGATTATTGATGAGTCCCATTTTATGACCTTTTATGTAAGACTTTTATGTTGTTTTAAGACTGTTTTATGTTTTAAGGACACAGACCTTTAGACTAATACCTGTTTCAAAGCTTTAATGTTGAACAAAGTTGCTATATGAATTCAATATGGATAAGTTTTCATATAAAAATGAGGATGCAATATGAATATGTTTTCATATATAAATTTTTTGTGCAATATGAATGCAATATGAATATGTATACCATCATTGCTTTACTTTGACAATGATGTTTTCTTGACAACTCCTTTGGACTATTTACTGCTTTTATATATGTTCTTTATCACTATCATTGTTCTAGCATCCTTTATAAAAGCCATCATTGAAGCATTGTTAGACATTATTTCTATGTTTTATTTTACACTTTTTTACTAAAATAGCATTGTCTTCCCTACATATGGAATTATCTTTAGCCCTATTTTGTAATATTATTGTAGATCATTGCCCTGTGAACTGCTTTAACACTTCTAGATTACTATAACAGATTAAAAGGGTTTTAATTCTCTAAAAGAAGTCAATTAATCACATCACACAAGAACAACAAATGTGTTTTGATAAATCAAAAATATCCTTGATAGATCCACTTAAATAATAAGGAAATATTATGCTAGAGACAACCATATAACTGAATATATTTAACAAACAGTTGATACCAATATGGAGCTAGAGACTCAAATTTATTTCATTGATCTCCTCAAATCATACTTGCAACATAGTCTTTTGAAATGTAAACATCATAGAAGTTTTAAACTGTCTATCTATCCCTATTCACCTATCCCTTTTGTCACTATGTAATAGATTTATATATATCAAAACTTTGAAGGGACACACCCCTTCATGAAATATCTTTTGATAATAACAAAAACTAACAATGATTAAACATAATAATTAGGCTCTAGTTATCCATAAGTGAAATTTTGAAAGATCGTGCAGATAATCTCGTCTTTTGTGAGTATCAACATCTCCTAACGCATTCCTGACTGCTATCTCCATGTTCACCATTTTCTCATTCTTCTCGCATGCTTCATCCAATGTCGATTCTTTACCTGTAGCCACTTCCAAAGTCTTTTGTAGTATCAAGTAGCATTCTTCAATCCATTTAGTCTTTTCTTTTGTTTTTCCATCATTTTCAAACAATGTTGATATTCCTTCATTTGTGGCATCAATTAATCCTTTTGCATCTCCTTGAATTTCCTTAGAGGAATCTTTGTGCTTTCTTATGATTTCCTTAGCAGTAGTGATAGCCTGATTATCAAGAGTATCTCACTTCTATATTTCTTGAAATTTCTCTTGGATTTTGTCACTAATTCTTTTATGCTCTTTCTCTCCAACATAATTGTTTGAGTGAGTTCCCTAGAGTTTTCAAAGCCAAACCATCAAGTTAGCCTATCTTTTTCTAATCACTGCAGAAAGTGTATCAAATTTTCCTTGAGAATATACATCTGATCCTTCCCACTTGTCCTTTGTTTGAGAGCTTTCTCCTTGATTCAACAACCTAGTGGATCCTTTCAATGTGTTTTCAATCATATGCTTTAGGAAATCATTTTCCCTAAGTATCCTTTCATTGTTTATTTTATACATTTCCTTTTCTTTGATCAAAGTTTGGATCTGGGGTTTATTTAGCTTGGCAACATTGATGCCAATCTCAGCTATAGCCACATGATCAACTTCTCCAACTTTCAGTGTCAGGACATATCCAAATTCCTTTTCAATGTCAATAATAATAGACTTCTTATGTGGTGGATACAGGGCCCAGATCATAAGGGAACTTTCATAAGGGTTATACTTTGAGACTATATACACTTATGTCACTCCCTTAGGACTAAGCTTATGTGTAGCATTTTTATCCTTCAAGAAACCTTCAAAAACAAGGGCAGAGTTTAGATCCAATCCTAGGAAAATCATGACACCTAAATCTTCTAACAATTTTCTCCCTCTCTTTGGGGTCATATCTTTCATTTCCTTTTCCACACTTAGCTTCAAATTATTCAATAATTGATCCTCATTATTTGGTGTTACATTTTCAATAAATTATCTTATTGATTTTCCCTTCTGATTGTACAAGAAGGCTCTGAATTCTTGAGATTTCACAAAATCATCATCTACTACAAAGGATCTATAAGACATTTTCCTCGTGTCTGTATCTAAACCCTCTTCAATTTTTGGTTCTCTAGGAGGAAGCTTATAATCCTTAGTTTTAAATTTAGAGATTTTATCAGTTGGACCTTCAGACCCCTCATCACCAGGTGACTCCTCACCAAAAGATATCAACTCCACATCTTGTATCTCTTTTATTTTTTGTTCTAATCCCTTGTTATATTCATCAACAACCCTCTCAACTTCATTGAAATCCAAATTTCTGATCAAATCATCATACTGATAAGGTATATGATTATACCCACCTAAGTTTATCTTTTTCTTAGCAAAGTCAATGTATCCCTTCGGATCAAACCCTTTTCGTGGTGGAGCTTTCTACAAACTAAAATGAAATAACTTATCCACAATCAAATCATACCCTTCCTTTGATAATATAGTGAAATCTCCAAAGCACAAAGTGCTTGGCATGAATGCATGTTTTCCAAAGGAACTAAAATTCATTGCACTTGAGAAATCCATTTGCCTAACAATTTCCAAGTAGGAAATTCTATTAGGCATTGTTTTAGGTAAGATGAATGGTGTATCTTCAAAACCATACACTTTGATCATAGTATAATCTTCAAAACAATACCAATCTCCCCAGTTGTGGCCAATAGGTCCATTGAAATCTTTGGTTCTGAGGAACCTCTTAATATCTTCAGACAATTTTGAGTCACAAGGATGATTAAAGAATCTGTACAATGGTTTAACAAAGTATTATTCAAAATGTACAAAACTTGAATTGGCAAACCTGCTATCCCAAATAGTAGTCCATAACTGGATTGGTAACAATTTACCCTCCCTATCAAACTGTGCAATCCTTAGCTCTTCTGGCCACATTCCCTATTCTTGTCCATAATACAATATTATATGCATAAAAACAAATTATTGCTTGAAATGTAAAAAAAGGGATCCATTCTTTATTGCCATTAGCCTTGAATCAATTCCTTTGAAGATATATGAAGCATAATCAAAGGGTTTGGAATTGTGATACTGAACATCAACTACAATTATCATTGGTACAATTGACATAAGCTCAAGAGCTTCCATCCCTAACACATGACATACTGATAAGTCTGTATATTTCACATAGGGCTCGAATAAGTCTACATGAAATGGAGGCCCGTCATTGTCATCCAGTGGAACCAGATTTCCATCCCTTTTAGGTCTATGCAATGGTAATATCCACCCCTATAGGTGGTATCCATTCTCCAAATTCTCATGCATAATAGCTTCATCACATGTGCCTTCTAGGTTAAAAAATTCACAAATTGTAGCTTTTGAAACATGTATGATAGGTTTACCCAATGAATTGCAAATAGCTTTGAGTTTTGGATCGTAATGGGCAGCTAAGAGTTTTATTAATTCCACATCCACAAATATCTTTGGGACAACCAATTTTCCCAGGTTGAATTTCCAGGGATTGCATACTGGCTGGAACCTATCCCTCCGATGATAGTGAGACATAAATAGTTCATATCCCTAAATTGAAGTCCACACATCCCTTATGTGTTTGTATTTTTCCTCAAATTTATCCGCATCTGCCCTAAGTTGTGCAGAACATCAGGCTTTAGGTCCCAATCCACGTAGTTGCTCAGTAAGCTATTGATTCAATTTCCTTTCAGTTGTTTGTGATTCATCCCTAGTCTCAATATTTTTATTTTTCCCCTAGGATGACTACCCTCACCCTACTTTTTTCTACCTTTTTGTTTTCCAGAGCTCGAACACTCCATTTTATTTTCTCAAATTGACAGAATTGAAAATAAAATTTCAGAGAATTCACAAGCTTACTCGAAAATCTCAGGCTGCTCAAAATTCTCTAGCTTCTATTAGTTCTCCCATTCCTTTTGCTGCCAATCCTACAAATTCTCCTCAATTATTCTTGTTTCACTTAGAGAATTATCTATACAATTTGTATCTATGCAACCATTAATGTCTAGCTTTGAACACGAGTGTAGTAGATTTTTTGAATTTCCCACTATTAGACTGAATGATTATATCGGCAAGAACTATTTAAACTCTGGTCGATCTATGAGTTTGAATCAAGCAGAGTGTTCATTAGACACCTTATATGGTTAGGGAGACCAAATATCATTCTTACCGATGTTAAATAGTTCATCTTTTGATTCATATCACCTTCAAAAAGAGATATATTAAGTCACTTAGATATCAGAACTATCACCAAGTGTTACTTCGATGAGTTTTGATCCATTTGTATTACCATTGGCAAGAGAATAAGTATCGTAGAAAGATATGAAATTTACTCCAACGTTATAAGTCTCCCTGATGTCTTGGTGTTTTTTATTACAACCCAAGCAGATTTCCTCAAATCTCCTATGAATTTTCCACGTTCAATAATGAAAGCTTAGGAAACGATTGGCCAACTTGACGAGAAGAAATAATAATGCTATTTTTCCTACACTTTGGGCTCTGTAAGACCCGAGAGGGTGATCCCCACAATGTGCTTCTCACATATAACTAAATGGTTCTTAGTACACATTGCATATTAACAGATAGATTCTCCATTGACACCAAATGGATGAAATCCTTAAAAAAATTGGCAATTCCTTCAAAGACTCAAGTCCTATTAGCAGAGAATCGCAAACACAACAAAGATAGGCCGATAAAAAATATTTTGAATAAATGATATAAAATCAAATCCAAAGATGTGAGAAATGTAACCACGGTTCAAATACCAGGGCCATATCCCAAAGCACGGAGTCAAATAAGAGAGCTAAACTATAGGGAAAATTTCATCTTAAATAGTTATGATCTATATGAATTGCAATACAATCCATGCATCTGTACCAAAAAATCTATTACTACTTATGAATCCAGCTACTAACCTGCATGAACTTACACAATAACTAAAGCATTTAATTGATCTTTTAAAATAGAGCCACCATTAAAGTATAATTCATAGTAAGGAACAATGAAAATCAACGAAACCAGTCATTGACTAATATTTCATTAATGATTCATGGGAGATATCACAATTGGAGAGAAAATAGACTCAAGAGATTTTCATATTCAACATAAATATTCCTAAGAACCCCATAATTGACCAAGTTCTTCTATCTAGCTCTAAACCTTAAGACAAGGACTCAAAATTCATACTCTTTGTATTACAAAATTCTACTCTCTCAAATCTCAAATTCAACAAAAGACCCAATACGCTGGCTCAGAATTCCCTTTTATAGAATAAGGGAGCAAAACAAGCTTCAGGCCAGAATACACATGTCCATATTTTATGGGACTGCAATTCCCTCATACAGTTATATTTGCATCTTGCAATTGGAGGGAAAAAGACATGACAAAAGTAATCATCAATTGTTGTGGAGAAGAAAACCCGCCCTCTAAAAGGAACTTCCTTCACGACAAAGGAATCTTTAACTATTGTAGCACTTTATTCCACCTCAGCAACTATCCTCAACAATAACTTGCACCTAGAGCCGGGAGAAGTATGTGAATTTTCAAATGTAACTTCTGAGGCCAGACCTGTATTATACTTGACCAAGTCATATTTCTTGACCCTAGTGCTCATATTTCAAACTCATCAATGAACACCTTTTTCCACAATTTAAATTCCTCCTCAGATGGCCACTTGAAAGAAATAACTTGATTCATTTTATCTCTATATGGTGCATACTTCACCATCACTGAAGTAGCCTCTTTATCAAAATCTTCTGAGAAACTGATAAGAAAAGATAGTTTCTCAAGTGTATTCCCCAACATACCAATATCAACATTCTTGCATATTTCATCTGTCTGAGTTATCATGATATTATTCATTTGGTCCTTTCAAACCTGTAATGGCATTACTTTACCATGATTATATTGGATTTGTGGTAATTGAGTTAGGTCTACTTCATCATACTTGGCCTTTAGCTCCTTGATCCTTAATTCCATAAGAGCAACATATCCCTGAAACATTTGCTCCACAATTCCCTTAAGAAATTGATATGTTGGCTTAACCAAGGGATATTTATCCTCCTGGTGCTTTGCTCCCACCGCCATGAATTTTAATTGCTCAGCTCTGGGGCTACATCTATCTAGCAGTGGGGTGGCCAATTCTTTATCCCTTGGGAACATCTTCAGTGATTGTAACATCAAAGCATAGCTTGCATGGACACTATTTAATTTTCCTTGGGCTTTCTTGTTCAAGTGCGTCAATACAGTATCCACAATCACTAAATTTCTTTTCAACATTAATTCTTGGACTTGTTGCAACAAATTTTTGTATTCCTCAACCTAACAGATCAATTTCTCCCTCGAGAGTCCTCCACCTAGGCTATTAGCCCCTTCAATTGTGATTGGAACCTGTCCCATATTGTATGGAATGATGGCTAAGGATTGTCCTTGTGAAGAAGGTTGAAGTTGCTCCAATGGTGGGTCAGAAATAGTGTGACTAGAGCTAGCTTGCCCTTGAGACTTCAATGTCTCCAATTGTTGCTTCAGTAATGCCAACTCAATCTCTATCTCTACAACCTTTTGTTGACTCCTATTATATTCAATAATAAGGTCATTGTATTGGTCCCTCAAAGTATCTCGATCCTTAGTCTAAACCTCAATAGTTGCCCTAGTGAATTTGGCAACATTCACTGCAATATCTGCAGCTTCCAAAGTTGGAGTATCAGCAAGCCTTCTTACAACCAGGTGGTCACTGAAATCAGATTGTTTTGCAACTATTAGCTTTCTAGAACTGGTAGATAAAGACCAAATTTCTAAGGCATCCCACTCCTCACTAAAGGCTGAACCTTTAAGTGCCAATGTAGCTTCCTCCTTTGTTGCAAGAAGTGGCTTATTAGCCCTTCTTATTGTATCGAATACCACAACATCAACAATATCCCATTCAGGAAGTAACAACACTCCACTCTTCTGTACCAATGCTCTGCCTTGTTCTGGTGTCATTTCTTTGAAAATATCCTTCATTTGCAACCTGACATTGGATTGAATGACCTTCTGTGGGAGCTCTAGGTGTAAACTTATTTCTTGAGCTACCTTCTCAGCATATAATGAGACATGTGCCCTCCATACAAAATCCTTAAATGCATTTGTCTTGATAAAGGATTCATCCATCATGAATTCCCTGTAGGCCTCCATCCTCAGATCATCACTGTTGGTTATCCCTCTTATTTCATCTTTCCCAAGCCTCAAAGAAAATACTCCAGCACTTGATGGAATGTATCCTGGAAAAGGTGGCATTCCTTGATGCATATCATCAAGGGTTACCATGATCTCTTCATCTTCTTTGTCAAGATAATCAACCACCCTTGTTTCTTCAATTTTTTTCCTCTTTGGTGATGTCGAATGTGTTGGAGAGGAATGCCTCTGAGGGGAATCCAGATCAACAATATTAGGTGATAACTACCCTAAAGACGATGGGACTACGTTCCTATGTGACAATACTCCAGACTTTTCTAAAATAACTAGAGTGGGCCTAGCAATTTCTTCAACTGTCGTTCCCCTCTTTCTGGAATATACCCTAACCTTTGTTGGAGGCTGATAAGTAGGTCTTTCCTCTACGCTTACCTCAGGTTATTCTTCAATAGTCTGTGAATTTTCCTTGTCTTCCACAACCTGCTCAGCCTTTACGACCCCCACCAAACTCTCAAAACTATCAATAGCATACATAGCCCTATTCAGCTCACCACTGATATTTGGCATGGGATAATATGTAGGTTTCTTTTCTTGCTTCTTCTTCATCATCTTAGTAAAAGCTATATATTTTTATTTTCTTTCCTCCTACATTTGTAAATAAAAAAAAAATCGTGATAACATCCTCAAGAAAATAGAAATTGTGAACAAAGATTCCAGTCAGGTGCTTTGCTTTCATTTGAGAAATGAAACCCTCAGGATCATGATTCCTAGGGCATGCAGTTTTCAACCCATAAGGCCTAAGGAATGTCCAAAAATA
Source organism: Sequoiadendron giganteum (assembly GCA_007115665.2). Lineage (NCBI taxonomy): Eukaryota > Viridiplantae > Streptophyta > Pinopsida > Cupressales > Cupressaceae > Sequoiadendron > Sequoiadendron giganteum. The sequence continues at coordinate 380,612,442 of CM021100.1, read as the reverse complement.
TTTTCATCCTCCTTTTTCCATGACAAAGTTAGCAAATTTTGTATACTCAGGAAAAAAGGATCCATTATTTTGCTCTACTGAGAAATGTAAATCCTGAGCACATCCCAACTGTCTCATGATTTCTAAAAACCCAATTCTCAGAGGAACATTCCTAGGAAAAACATATGGGTTGATTTTAGTGCCATATAACCTGAAAATGGTTGTATTATAATAAGGAATAATGTCCCCCCAATTATGTGTCAAATTCAACTCAGGTCTCCTTTCCATTGGCCTCAAGAAATCATGAATCTCCTTTGGAATCCTGGGTGGATTATAAACCAGGGATCCTCTCATTTTGGACCAAAAAGCATTATAGAATGCTACATAAGAAAACTTGTGATCATGCCTATCAAGAACTCTGGTCTAGTATTGGATAGGTATGCCAATATCACCTTCTCTCTTCTTCAATTCCATATTTTTTCCAAAAACTGCCTCGCCCTTGTACAAAAACATGTGCATCAACAGGGAATTCCATCTAAAACCAACCAAGGTTTTTCCTTCTTTAAGAGCAACCAGACAGTCATGCATTTTGTATCCTAGATAAGTGGCGAAATCATATACCACATTAAAACCTAGATGTTGAAGATTTACAACCATGTAAATGAGGTCAATAGGCAGGGTAGTTTTCAAACTAATTCCAAGAACCTGACACAAGGAACAAACTGTCTTCCTGAAATAGTTGCAAAAGTAGTCTATAGGGAAAGGCTCTGGTTCATTTTGACCAATCACTATCTTCTTCTTATTCTTTCCAGTTCCAGTGGTTGCCAAATGAGGTATCAACAAAGAAGCTCTGAAAAAATCCTTAGTATTCCTGTATTCTTCTCTGAAAGCCTAAAGGCTAATGGAAATCATATCTTTATTCGATTCATGCAAATCAAAGATATCTGCAATCTCTTCCTTGGTTATTTTCACTATTTATATACTAGAATATGTCTTGACAACTCTGGTTACTTGGTCATACCTCGCATTAACATCCTTTAACAAATCTACATGCAGATAGATATTTGGGACCACCAACTTACCGAGATCCAACCTCCAAGGGTTACATAGAGGAGCACACAAATTCCTATTCCCAAACCAATTTGAGAACAATTGCCACCCCATATACGGTACCTCAGCATCTCAAATTGCACATTGATTATCAGTTAACCCTTCCAAGAGCAGGGGCCCATAAAACAAAGTCTTTCCCTCAAGATTTTTGTTGGTAGAGGGTTTTAACAAATCTATAACATCCTGGGAAAAGGACCTAGTAGAGGTTTCAAAGCCAGAGCTTCGGGCGTTGGGTGCCATTTGCACAAGAAAGACTACAATTAGAGCTAGGGTTTTGAAATATCAGACAATTATAGGATATAGCCTACACCTTATAGCCTCAGAATAAAAAACTTCACAATTCAAGAAGCTTGAGCAGTTATTTGGACAATATTTAAAACACTTTTTAAAGAAAACCAACCTATACAATCCTTTAAAACAAAACAAAACAAAACGCAATTGATATTTTCCCTCAAGATAGCACAAGATTTTGAAAACACATAAGGTGATATATACGGTACTTACGGTTTCACCTGTAGAGCATTTTAATGGTAGTGATGCTGAGTTTACAAAAAAATAGCTCACCTTGCTTGGTACTTGGGAATTCTTCTTTGATATGGAATTAGGCACAAAGAATAGCAATTTAATGGACTTTTAGCATTAAATTCTGGTAGAGCAGTCCAAACTCCACCATTACTACTTATTCACATGAGATAAAATGGCTATAGTATATCACCAACTCATTTTAAATACCAGTCGTTGATTTCAATCGATGATTGAGTCAATGTGGTTTGAAACTACTGTGTTTTCTCACCAAATTCTAGACGAGTGAAAATTCACCTACAGAACACCATCTCAGCACGAGCGGGTTCCACTTCAATCATCTCATATTCGGCATTGGTGTCCATGTGTCAAAATTTTGCACACCTTGTAGTATTATTAAAACTAGTGTTTTAATTGCGTGAGGTCAGCGAGGAACGACCACAATGCATTGCTACAGGATAGGCATCAATTTTGATATCCTTCATGGGCAAGTGAACAAGGACTGGACACCATGATCACAGGTGATAGATGGTAACATCTCACATGCCTCACAACATTTTTGTGATGTCATTGAAAACCTTGCGAGGCCAGCGAGGAACGGTCTGGATTTAATCATTTCATCTAATGGTTAGAAAGTATGCACATGCGATAATTTTTAATCATAAAACTGGATTTCAGTAGGTGAATGAGAACATAACCCTTGAGGCAGAAACTTTAGACATTTGTCTAAAATTATAACACTTATCAACCCGATATGAAGAGAAAATTTAAACACAGTCCTAGTGAATAAACACTGATAGGCCAGGTTAAAAGGGATCGGTAACACAAACAAGTAACAAGGCTCAGACCACAACTTATGTAACTGGTAACCCATAACAGCATGTCAACGCATGAATAGAACAACCAAAGTAGCCAGAGGACCAAAAGCCAAAATTTATGGCTAAAACCCAAAACCCCAAGACCTACCCAAGGTTGCCAAGCACTAAAGACACAAGAATGAGCATATATATGGAAAAAATTTAAAAACTCCACCAGTGGCTTTGACTGGGGATGTATGCCCCCTGTGGGTATAACAAGAAACCAGAATCTTTGGAGAACAGACCAACTATAGAGAGGACCGAAACCAGGGACTTTTCTGGACAAGACAAGTAGACACAACAAAATCAAACACACCACACCTATATACACTAATTACAATACTGTACATTGTACATGGAAAAGAGCTATTTCAAGAGAAATAGTATTTCAAGAACTGTCCATGTATTGGTAGTTCCAGAATCTCACCTGTAATGGATTGCAAGAAGTATGAATCCTCCCCATGTATGTCTTCAATTATATATGGACCTAGCCATAAGGGATCAAACTTTCCATGTTTTCTTTTATCCTCCAATCTTGCATTCCAGAGTAACACCATCGCTCCTATCTTGAACTTTCTTTCAATTGCCTTCTTGTCATAGAGGTGCTTTACTTGAAGTTGTAATTGTTCATTCCTCTTATGAGCCTCTCTTCGAGTCTCATCCAGTTGATTTAGTTATTCCATCATGTGTTACATTTCATCGCACATGTCATCATCATATTCTTGGAAAAATTTGTACATTTTCAGCAAATTATTTTGTCATATATGTGCTTCTACCCCATAGACCAGGTTGAAAGGTGAATAACCAATTTCTTTCTTAATAGTTTTTTTGTCAACCCATAATGCCAACTGCAACTTTGAATCCAAAGCCTTCTTATTTTTCTCAATCATCCTCTTGATGATCTTCATTAAGCTCTCAATGTTGGACTCTACTTGTCAGTTTCCTTGGAGGTGATACAGAGATGCATATGAAACATTTATACCATATTGATTATGAAAATCAATGAAATTCTCAGATCTAAAACATATTGTGTTGTTTGAAACAATTCTCTCAGGTAACCCAGACCTGCTTAAGATATTATTCATCAAAAATTCAATGACTACCTTACTTGTGGCCCTTCTGGTTGGGATTGCCTCAATCCATTTAGTAAAATAGTCAGTCGCCACTAATATCCATGCATGTCCGCCACTAGAATTTTCAGATATTTCTCCTATGAAATAAATGCCCCATTGCTGGAAAGGGGCCGGAGCAAACACTGGCCTCAATGGAAAATTACCAAAAAACTTTAACTTCCCAACAAACCTCTCACAAGCATCACATATTTTAAGATATCTATGAGAATCTTTGAATATAGTGGGCCACCAGAAACCAGCTCTTAAAATCTTGTGAACTATTGTCTTGTCCATGTAGTGGCCTCCACAAGCTCCTTTATGCATTTCCACCAATAAATCTTCAGCTTGATCCCCGTCCATACATCTAAGTATAACACCCTCAAGACTCCTCCACCAAAGCTCACAATTAATGATGACATACTTAATTGCTCATAATTTGAGGGTCCTTTTCTCATTAAGTGGCATACCTTCAGGGCATTGCATTGTCTATAAATATTCCACAATTATCATATGCCAACCACAAGTTTGCATATCACAGATAGGTGCGACATTCTCTTGTTCTATTTGGTTTATTTGATTGGACTCTAAGTTGGTTTCAATCATTAACTTAGCTAGGCCTTGACCCCTCACAAGCTTTGTGATCTGTATGGCAATATCAAATTCCTGAATGTTGTTTATCCATCTACACTGTGTCCCTGTAGTCTCGTGTTGAGTGAAGATATCCTTAATTGTGGTTGTTGGAACATAAGCAACAAAAGTTGCTCCCATTAAGTAAGGTCTGAAATTCTTGACATATTTTACCAAAGCATACGCCTGCTTTTTTATTATATCATACTTCAATTCTACAACCAGTAATAATTTACTAAAAAATGCAATTGGCTGCTCAAAACCCTCATTGTTTTTTTGCAATAGAACCCCAGCTATAGTGTGGAAAGAAGAAAAGATAAAAAACTGAGAAGGTTTAGAATAATCAGGTGATTTAATAACAGGGGCCTTCTTGATAACATCTTTAATAGCTTGAAAATATTTGGAACGCTCCTCTATCTAGGCTATCTTTTCTCCCTCTTTCAACATCTTAGAAATTGGGCAGACAATCTCAACAAAATTTCTAACAAACCTTCTTACAAAATTAATCTGCCCAAAAAAATATTGAATACATTTTACATTTCTTGGTTGTGTGATTTTTTCAATAGTTTCCACTCTCTCTAGATCAATTCGAACTCCATCCTTTGAGAAAATATTTCCTAACGACTTTCCTTATTTTACTCTAAATGAACATTTCTTAGGGTTCAGAGATATCCCATATTCCAAGGCCCTAATAAAGATTTTCTCTAAGTGAGAGCAATGGTCGTCATCCTCCTTTCTATGATCACTAAGATCATCCTGATATATTGCAAGGAATAAGTCAATAAAATATGCAAAGGCTACATCCATAGCCCTTTGAAAGGTTGCACTAGCATTCATCAATCCAAATGGCATTCTCACATAAACATATGTCCCCCAACATGTAGTAAACGCATTCTTGAACTGCTTAGACTCCTTGACCATTACTTGGTTGTAACTAGAGAACCCATCCATCATAGAGAGTAGTTCACACCCTGTGACCTTTTGCAGCATAGCTTCCATATTGAACAGTGGATAGTTGTCTTTCAAGGAAGCAACATTCAAATTTCTAAAATCAACACACAACCTAATATCCCCATTTTTCTTTCTTATAGGCACAAGTTTAGAAACCCAGGATGAATTCCTAATGGGCTTAATGATTTCAGCATCGCTTAATTTGGCAAGCTCCTCCTTTATTTTGGGTTGTAGGGTTGAATTAATTGGCCTCTGTTTCTTCCTAAATGGCCTCATATCTGGCTTTAATGGGATTTCATGCTAGAAAATATCCTCCCTATATGCTTTGAGGTCATCATATGACCAGGCAAAGACATGTCTGTACTTTCTAAGTAGGGAAATCAACATGTTTCTAACATGAGGCTTCATTCTCTTTCCAATATAAACTTTCTTGGGAGAATTTTTCATTACCAAATTTATTTTTTCTAAATCTTCCTTATGAGGTGTCTGCTTAGCGCTTGACCTATCAGGGCCATCAAAAACCCTCTCAAGTGAAACCAAGCCTCGAGGAATGGTATTTTTTTTCAAGTGAATTATATCATTCCTGAACAAGGTCTCTTTTCCATCAACTTTGGTTACAAATGAGCCAAAGTCAATTTCCTTGCTCTCATATTGATTAACACAATGCAGAAACCTTAAAATATTTGTGTCATCATCAAATACCTGCCAATTATAAATATTGTCTAGTACTGTAGGCCTGGTTTGTATTTGTATTTGTGAAATACTATCAAAGGTGACATCATCTAGTTTAACAACTATGTTGGCCAATAAGTCAGCCCTAGCATTCTACCCCCTCTCGACCCATTCGATGCCAAAAGCATCAAAGGCCTCAATAGTGTCCGATACTACATTTCTATATTGCCTAATTATTTTATCCTTAGCTTCAAAACGAGATCTAATCTAGGAGACAACCAATTGAGAGTCTCCTAATGATTTTAATGCCTTGATTTCATGCTTTGAAGCTAACTTTAGACCAAGTAGAAGAGCCTCATACTCAACAACATTATTAGTACATGAAAATTGTAGCAAAAAAGAGTACTTGAATGTTTCACCTTGAGGGGAAGTAAAAATGATTCCTATTCCTGAGCCGTCTTTGGAACATGCTCCATCGAAGTGCATTTTCCACAAGTCATTTTATGATGATACCTTTAGCACTTCCTTATCAATAGGTGCAAGTTGGACTTCTTCTTCTTATTTATCCTCCTCAACACGAAAGTTTTCCAAATCAGTCTCCACAAAATTTATTTTGATAGGCTCCAGTGGCTCCTCCACATTCTTGATCATGTGAGGGGCTCTATTTTCCCTATTAACCTTAAAATCCCTCTGCTCAATAGAGAAAGTAGCAAAAGATAAATCGCATGTATACTCCTTCCCAAGGAAGCACTCCAAGACCGAGATAACAACATCCCATAAGTAGGTGGGATATCCACCACTGTAACACTCATGTCTAACTCCTTCTCAGGGAACACTGCCAGTCTACATGGAACATTGTTTATAATCCCTATAACAGGCACTTCTCAAGAATCCATTGCATAGCATTTACCGTACAAACTATCTACTTTCAAACCCATTGCATGCATTATCTTCCCCGACATCACATTATTAGAGGCTCCTGAATCAATCATACAATTTCTTAGCATTTTTCCATGAATGATAAAAATCAAGAAAAATGGATTCACATGATTGGGGTTAGTCATGACGGTAGTTCCTAGATATATCTGCAGGTCCTCAGTGGTCACTTCTTCCACAACGGCTGTCTTTTCATGATCCTTATTTGACTTAGTTTGGTCAGTCATCACCTTACCCCCTTTACTTGTAGGAATGTTATTAATAAGTGCAATAGTTTTATCCTTATGTTCATCTATCCGCATCATTTCCAAAAATGGGACAGTAACCTTGACTTGAGAAAGTACTTGAAACATGTCTACTACAGTATATTTTGGAAATTCGAGAAAAATCATAGCCTCAGATATTACCTTCTCTTTTCCTCTTTAATTTTTATCCATATGAAGGTGTTGATCATTGAACTTAATATTTTGGTAGGTAGCTTCACCATTCACCTTGGCTTTATCTACTTTCTTTGCCCAGATCCTAGGTTCCCTGTTTTCCTTGGGCTTTGGATCTATATTCTTTTCCTCCACCTTGACAACTACCCTAGTTGCATCCTTCTCCTTTACAAACAAGCTTCAGGGTTTGCCTGAATCCGCTAGAACAATTCTATTTCTTAACTATATATTGTTTCTTGCCTAGCAACCAGAGCAACTGTATACTTTTCAATCTCCTCATCAGATGGTCTTCTTAGAATAGTGTTATCTATGTCAAGTTCATTCAAAAAACAATCATCACCATATTATTCATTTGAAAATACTTGTTGGTGATGTACATCATTTTGTTGTCTTTGTATATCAACATCTCCTCCACATGACTAATCATCTGAGGAATAGTCCTCATAAGCAAAATCGGTCGATCCTAGCAATACATTAGTCATTGCATCATGATCATGGGGAGACTGAGCCTCTCCCTAGTCACCTTGAGATTCCACCATTGATTGAGCCACTGCACACTGTTGCGAAGAATGTGGCATCTCACACACCTCACACCATGGTAAATTTTATGTTACATTTGTAGAGTGCTTTTGCAAGGGATTGGGTGGAATTTGATTATTTCTCTAATTTCCCTAAATGGGCTTCCCATTATTCCAATTAGTGTTATAAGGATAATCTTGCATCCTAGGAGGCCTTTCACTCCTTTGGAAATGGGGCTTGTCATTTTTTTCTTTCTTTTGTAGTAGGGTAAGGACCTGATCTATCTTTTCATCGGTTGTCATGGCCTTACTAACCTTCTTAGTCTGATTTCTTGTGCCTTTGGAAGCTTTGGGATCTTCCCTTCTTCCCACTTTGCTAGAATCTCTTCTATTATTTTCAATATTTACTGCCATCTTGTATGCCTATCTTTAATTTTGTGGATCTTTATATCTTAGTAGATAACACATTTTTGCATCATAAGCATTGTAATATACAACCAGGCACACATTTTTATTAGGCCTTAAATATGCAGGGACTCTCATCATAGCTTTCTTAAAGTGTGCATTAAACTCAGTAACAAGTTCATTGTATCCTTTGGTGATATTATTGAAATCATTCAATTTGAACCTTGTTGATGGTGTTTTTTGCACAACAATAACTCAGACAGAATATGATATCCTATCTCTCTTGAAAGGTAAATCTCTATGAACAAAGAGATAACCCCAAGGTCTCTAATGTCAGGTCTTGACAATGCAACAAAACAACTCACTGCTAATGTGAAAATGCTAGTAATCACAAAGGGACCTTACTACAAGAAAATGTTGAACTCAAATGTATCAAATCTAGCAATATGATGATACTTCAAATCTTAGATCTAACCCAAGTAGTAAAAGAAATAAAAAAAGAGATAAGGGTTTTAGAGATAACTCTAAGACTAATTATAACCCTAAGATTAACAATGCAAAAGATAAAATGCTTGAAATGGACCAATCCCCCATAAACTAATTCCTGTTTAACCTAGATAAATCTGCAATCTTCCAAAAATAGTGCAATCTTCTAAGGTATTAAATATTTTCAAATAATGAACATTCATTCAAGACAACCCTATTGCAACTGCAATGAACAAACATTCATAATCAAATTAAGCACAATTTTAAGTCCAGGCTTACTTTGCAAAGCAACTAACAGTCAACTAACTGCAAAAAGTATGGACTAGAGATAGCTGCAAACACTTCAAGCATTAAACCCTAAACATCATCAAATCATATAACATCAAATAACTTAAGCAATTTTAAAGATAGAATATCAAGAACCATGCCAGATAAACTCAACACAAGAAAGGCAACAAATCACAATGTCTTTACTTATATTAAATCATCCAAAGTGGCAACAATTCCCATCTTCTGTTACAACACTTGCTTGAAAAGATAAACTAAGTTCTAACTCTAATTCCTGCTCTTACAATTCACTCTAATGTAAAATCCGTCTACCTAAAAAACCCTTACAAATGAGGAAAAATGCCCAACTTATAGAGAACCCCCAAGGTATGTCGACCCAAATAGGGTTTACAATAATAAACGACCACACAACAGGTCGGCCAAGAGAAATTCAAAAATATGAAATGTGCATTAAATGCACCAATTTCATCCAATTCGGCCTGGGGTCTCCAACAAATTCGATCCAATGCATACAAAGGAGATGGATAAAATAATGGGGAAGCACAAATTCCGATGTAGCATTGCATTAACTACTTCCCCCCTTTATCCTTAGCATGCTCCACCTTATCCTACACTAACAACAATATCCTGTCCAAGTCGGCAATAGGTGGCATAGGCAAAACCCTAACTCTCCTCTCAAGGCACTTGATATCATCTTTGGACTGCCTCACTGTATTATCCCAATCCACCTTATTTTTTTGATATCGCTCAATCACTAAAATTTAAGTGGTCACATCATCCAAGTGATGCTTAGTAATAGGACTCTCACTGACTGGAGAATATACATCCCGCCACCATTTTCTCAACTGCTCCAGGTTAAGATGCTTGGGCACAAATTTCCTTCTGCTTGTCATCACTTAAAAAAAGGAAATACACTTATCGTAGATTCTAGTCAAAGTGTCTTCAATCTACCTTCCTTGTTTGTATATCTTCTTCAAAGCCTTTTGTCTCATCTGGAGAATTTCAAACCATTCCCAAGGCTCTGCAATTCTTGAGGAAGGAAGAATTCCCTCACTTATCAACTTTTCTTCAGTGTATTCCATGATAGTCTTTGTCTTTTGCAACAGGAGATCTACATCTTCCTTAACCTGGGCTAACACATTATTCAACTAGTTAATTGACCTCATTGCATCTCCTCCAGTTGAAAGGATGTCTTTGATAGCATTATCTCCCTTGGTTTGCACCCCCAGCAACCAACCAGCTGTAGCATGTGTGGTGCTCTTCATTTTTTCCAACTTTGATATTGTTTCTTGAGGTAGGAAGCCTGCAGCAGATGAGGAAGAACTAATAGATTGCAAGGGTTTCATCAACTCCTGCAGATACCTCTTAAGTTTCTCATTTTATTTCTCTAACTCATGCTTAGTCTATACCTCCTTCCTCAATCTACTAAGGATCACAGCACTGGAGCCTTCATATTCCTTAATGTCCTGCTCTATAAAAGCATGCCCTAGATCAATAGTTTGCACACTATAATCCTTTCCGGTCACCTCATCTCTATCCTTATCAGGAGAAGGAGTAGCAATATGGACCAATCTATTGTTCATTTCATCTCTCTCAATCCTGGAAATGACTCTGGCCTTCTTCTTTGTCTTTCCCTTTCTAATTTTTTCCAATAGGTCATCCCAATTGGGAGGAGTGGCATCAACTACAATTTGTTTACTCTTTCAATTCTCTATTCAACCAGCCCAGAATAGTGGACTCTAATTGTACCTTATCCTATCCATCTTCCCCCTATTGAATGTTGGGCACACTCTCCTCCACTCTTGGTTCCTCAGGGATCTCCCCAACTGGATCCTCCTTTTCTTTATAGTGCTCCTCTCCTTTTTGTTGTATTGGTGAGGGAATCTTATCTGGTATCTCCTCCTTCTAAGGAGATTTATCCTCATGTACCCCTTCAGGTGAGTCTGCATAAGCCACCAAAGGAGACTGCATAACTTTATCTATTTTTGCTTCGACATTGTAGAGATCACCCTCTTGGAATTCTTCCTCTCCAAGGTCCTTAGGATCTTCAACATCTTTTGGCTTATCAGGCACATTTCCAGTCTCATGAGAAGGAGGGACATCTTCATGTTTAGTGACACGAGCATTCATGGGAATATTTTCTTTCGGTGCACCATCCTTGGGAGAATGATTCCTAATCTCCTGGTGTATACTTGTGTCTTTTCTCCTCAGCTCTCTATTTCTACCATAGGTGTGTCAACCTTTTCATCTTCCTTAGAATTTCCCTTTTGTGACAACCTCACAATTCTCCTTCTCTTTGGCATGGGGACACTAGTCTCTTCTTTTTCTTGTTCACCTTCTTTTGCCTTCTTCCTCCTCGAGACATGATTCCTTTTCTTGGTTATTGGCTTTCTCTATTTCTCTGCCTTTCCCACCTCCTTTGCATGAGCATCCTTAATCTTAATTTTGAAAGAAGAGCCCACCTTGGTCTTGCCTTTAGGATCTTGTTCTAGTGACTCCTCAGATGCAGAGTGAGACTCCAAGTCTCCTATGAGATCATAGGTGCATTGCACACCCTCGCTTTCCAATTCCAAAATTCTATGCTTGAGCCAAAGCTTGGTATACTTTATTACCGAAGTCATAATTTGTTCTAGTTCTGACTTTTCCTCCAACCAATCAAGCTCTCCATCTAGCATGTCCTTCACAGCCTCAAAGATATGGCCTTGAATCAAATTCCCATCCTCCTCAACTTGATCAGAAACAACCTTTATGTTGTACAATCGTACTAAGCTCACCGGAAGCCTGGAGAACTTCTTCTTTATGACTTCAAATTCATCACTAATATTAGCCAAATAGTCCTCTATGTCATCCTTGTGACTGTATTCTGTGCTAGTCTTCTTGTGGGCTTCACTAGTTATATCAAACCTTGGCCTCTTGGAATGGAAGGAGAGACCAAGAGTTCTCATCTCTTCTTTAGAAGCATGGGATGAGTTAATAGAAGGGCAGGCTTCATCACTGCCTATCCTCAAAGGGAAATCATTACCAAATCCTGTCTTATGCTTCTCCCCCTTCACAATTACATCAAAGTCACAGATTTGTCTTGTGACCTCCAGGAGCACAACATGCTCTGTATGGAGCCCTATAACAACCATCAATTCTAATGTATGAAAAGGTGGGAAACTGAATAAACCAAGCTCCATACCTCTTAATTAATTATGTGGCTTTATCTGAAATCCGAACATGCTCTACACCTTGGAGCAGCCTAGTGATGTACATGGTGAAGGCATCATTCACCCTTCTGTAGCTCGAGTTACCCAGGTTTAGTTGTGGTTAAACCTCATAAATTACATCCTACCCAAATACACCCCTTGTGCTCAATCCCTTGTAGGGGTTGAGCCTAGCTAAAGCATAGAACAGGTAAGAGGTCATTGTGAAACTGTTAGTCTACAAGAAATTACACATCTATTCATGAATCGTGGCACTTATAATTCCTACCCAGTGGTAGTCTATATTTTGTTCCATCCTAGCAATAACATGGAGCATCCAATTCTCGAACACTCTTGCACTCTTCAATCCTACCACCCTACTGAGAATGGTGATAAAATCATAAAATATTCCTTCTTAAATTTGACTCTGACCAACTTCTTGGGCAACTTGGAGAAGTGGTACTTAGGTTTCTCCAACCAAGAGTTGATAACCTATTGGGACTTGCTGGCATTCTCCTCATAATATTTATTTTCCATATCCATATCAATAGCCACCACATGAGACCTGTCAGGCATGTCAAAGGTCTGGGCTATAGACACAGGATTCAAATTTTCTACAATTTTGCCTTGGGGACCGACTATCCTTTGTGTACCTCTGTCATAGTGTCATGCACATTCTAGTACGAGCTCATAACACTACACTGTAGGAGGAAATCCAACTACATGTGCCCATCCAGATTCCAATGTCCTCCTGGCCAGCAAACAGGGATTTTGTGCTGCCATTCTTGTCTTGAACTCTTCATATTCCCACATTCCAACATTGGTATCAGTTACGCCTGACCAGATGGAAGTAAGCTTGCTCTCCAAAAAATTTCTCCTAATATCCATCTTGATCCTTTCTGCCTTAGAGATGGAAGACCCCTCTGCACCTGGATCCGATACCTTACCCTTGGTTCCACTTGCCATCGCCTTACCCGATTCAGCCTACATTCGACAAAAAACTACAGTAAAGATCACATGGAACATAAATTAATCAGCCATAGATATAATTTCATCCTTAAATACAAGTTCCCTGATAAACAAAATGCTCAAAACCTCATAAAAATTAATCATCCCAAAGTTTGGGTTTTCAACCCTTTCGCAGAATCTAGGCCAGAGAGGAATTTCGAAAAATTCCCAGCCATGTGGATTTTAGCGAAACAAGGACACAAGCATCCATTAATCATTTAATCAACTAATAATAACTAAGAAATATCATGGAACATCTTAAAATAAGTCCAAGTCGACCATCCAATGCATAATCATTAAGCAAACTTCATGCAATCCCCAATTCTCCATTTTCAACAAAATCTTGAGAAAAATTGTTAGGGACGAAAATCCACGAGAATAACAATAACTCACAAACTCTGGGAAAATGAAGGGACCAAGAACTTTCGGGAAAATCCCAAAGGCACGGACTTTAGCGAAGCTAATGCAATTTTCACACTTTAAGCCCAGTTTCGGGAAAATGACAAGGCAACAAACTTTCAGAGAAATCCAGAGGTAGCAGAAATCCACGAGGCAGGCAGAAATTCGGAGGTACACACTTTGGGAAAATAAAGAGAAAACGAAAAGTCATGAAATTTCGGTTGATTAGGAATTCCTCGAAGACGCTGAAAACTTGAATACCTACGTTTTCTCATGACTTCACTCAAGTTGACTGAATGATCACAAATTCAAGGATCTCAAGCTTGAAACCAGCTTGATTAAAACCCCCTACAGAACATCCTTGAATTTGAAACTCACCCCAATGAAAATTGAGAGGAAATAGTGATACCCTAGGCACAAACCCTAAATTTTGCCACGAGTGTGCAGGATAATCTTGGACCAAGCTCACTAGTTCACAAAGGTTTACTGAAGGCTCGTCCTGACCCACACAAGCAAGCCATCTTTGGATGAAATCAAAAAACAAGCTCGGAGACCTACTTAGAATCAGCATTCCAACAAAACTGGGAAAAACCCCCATCTTTGAAAACACAACGCCAAAAATGGCAGGAAATTGAACCCCAAGCATACCCAAAACGCCAAAGAAGCACACACATTCAATCAAGAAAAAGCAAGGCAATGCGAACAACATGAAAAGGCACCAAATAAATACCAGAAACTCAAGCACCAATCACCAATATGATCAGCAACATCCTGACTCATAGCATATATGTGCAATCATGAAGTAACTCATTTCAATCATCAAAAGAGAGAAAGTTCCATGTACATACCATGAAGACAGGAAAATATCGAAACAATAGAAGCTAGCAAGAAGCCTCAAGGTACGAGCTAAATGTAAATGACTTCACACAAATCTAGCTGCAACAATCAACCACAATCCAATCACACAATCCAACAATAGCACCCAGGACCCAACACTCCAGAGAAAAAGGAAGGAAATGATAAAACCTCAATGACACAAAAACCCCAAAAGGTTGACTTAATACCCACCATGGAAATTTCTCAATTAATGCAGTCAAGACGGGTCAAACCAAAATCTAGGAATCCGACATGGTGACGAACTTTCAGAGAAATCCGGCCCTGACGGAATTCCGCAAAGGACCAGAATCTCTGGATTTTCAGTGAAAAGAAATTGTCACCACGTTTCGAAAGGAGACCGGGAAAGTCTTCCAGGAGTGGATTTTCCCGAGAGTAGTTAAAAACCCGGAATGAGTCCAAATCTTAAGATTTTCAATACATATCAGAGATGGACTATTCCAGCCAGCAAGATAAAAAAATAAAGCACATGCCCAAGCAAGCAAAACCTTGAAATGCAAAGGGCCAAAAATACCAAGAGCGAAAGCGGAAAAAGAGCAAAAGAGGGTCCCTACTTTCAGTGGGGCGTGTGTGCAAAAAGTGCACAACAAACCTGGGATCAGTCTGATCTTTGTATTGCTCCCTAAAGACCCTGTAAAAGGAATCTCTAGAATCAATACTAGCATCCGACAACCCCTATAGCAATCTTTGGTATCCTCAACCAATAACTGGATGAAATATTTCATTGCTACATCATCATCCCATAATTCAAAATCTTCAACAAAACTTTGGAAAGCTTTCAAATGATCTTCCCCACTACAAGCATTATTACCAGTAAACTTTGGAATATGTTTGTGTGCATTGTCAGGGACTGGATTTGGACACCACTGAATGTTGTCAAAACATAATTTTCTATATCTATCAACATGGGGTGCTCCCTTGACATGTCCATTTCTATGGGTATCTTGATGCGCAATATCCTTCTTATCACCTCCCTTCGTATCCTTTCCATTACCACCATCTTTTCTATTTTTACCATTGCTTCCTTCCTCATCCTCTGAGTAGGAACTACCATTCTTATGACCACCTCCACCTCCACCACCTTGGTTACCACCGCCACCCCCTTTAGGGATCTGCTATTTAGAATTCTTACTTAGTGACCCATTTTCACTTTGTCCTAGACCAGAGGCCTTGGGGGTAGGTGTAGACATCTTCAAAAAAGCTATCTTTCTTGCCATCTCAGCATTGGCAGCCTATATTTCTGCCTTCCTCAATTCTTCCTGCAATTGATCATTTATCAATTGCAGTCTCAGGAGTTCAGAGTTTCAGGGGGCATCTAATGATCCAGGATTAGTTTTGACCCCTTTGTTAACAATAGTATTGGCCTCAACATGGGCATCAGTATTGGTTTTAGAATTAAAGACACCATGGGAAATTTTATTGGATTGATCCATGGGAGCTTTCCCATGATCCACAAAGGTCACCTTCTTGGGTTCATCAAATGGGTTAGAGGCCTTAGTGGTCGGGATAGAAGAGGTATATGTAGTCGTAGAAGAGGTCCCCATATAAATTTTTTCCTTAGGCACCTCACGGGCCCTTTCAGCAGCTTCCTTAGCTACATTTTCTTCAAAGGTCCTTCACTTACCAACATCTTCTCTCATGTTTTCCACCTTTTTCCTCTGAGCATTTCTCTCGAGCTGCTTGGCTCGAAATATTTCTAGACCCTCTCTTCTTTTCTTTTCCCTATTATTCTCTGCCTGCTACAACCTCTTTTCTTCTTCAATCAAGTCTTGCATATGCTTATCTATATCAGTCTCATTTTTGAGGATATCTCCTGCCTCACTTGGAGCAGGAGTGTAATAAGGCTAATCTGCTTGATCTTCCTCCTGAAGAAAAGGTACCTCCTCATCCAGAGATACTCCTCGTGGTTTGAAATTTTTTCCAATGAAAATGGACATAGCACCAAGGATCATGGCCTCTGGGAATTGTTTATCATGTTCCTAGAAGCCCCATCTTTCTTCTTCTCTAGATATATCATATTCATCCGCACGAGTCTTTTCAACAGGAAAACTACCATGATTCACATTAGATACAACAACTTCGGATGAGTCCCCACTGATGATAGCACTATTTACCTCAGCATTTAAAGTGGGAGATGAAACCACAGGGGATGAAACCGACTTACCCGGTGTGTCATTTACTTTCACCTAGCATTTTTCCTTTCTAGGTTCGAGTTCTAGCATTGGCCCTAGGTTCTTATTTGAATAGATCCTACTCTTCTTCATGGTTTTTGGTGCACGAGGATCTTCCTTTGCATGTTGCTTCTAAAAATTTATATGCATATTTGTGTTTGAGATATCAGAGTCGCCACCCAAGATGTTGGGAACTATGAAGTGATTGCAATTCGCTCTTACACTTGTGACTTTTAATAAGATCCTAAATATTACTTGACACAATGACAAAGAATGAACGAACACTAGACTCATGTACTAGACATGAAAAATATAACCAAAAGTTAAAACAATTATTCTCCCATAGCGATGAATATTGTGACAATTGACTCTGACTGTACCAGATCTACACTAGAGACTTTGAATTTGATAGGTCCTGAGTAGAGTCGCCATTTTTTTGATGTTTTCAATTACAACCCAAGCGGATTTCCTCAAAGCTCCTATGAATTTTCCACGTTCAATAATGAAAGCTTAGGAAACAATTGGCCAACTCGGTGAGAAGAATTAATAATGCTAATTCTCCTACACTACATGCTCTACAAGACCCATGAGGGTGATCCCCACAATGTGCTTCTCACATATAACTAAACGATTCTTAGTACAAATTGCATATTAACAGGTAAATTCTCCATTGACACCAAATGGATGAAATCCTTCAAGAAATTGGCAATTCCTTCAAAGACTCAATTCCTATTAGCAGAGAATCGTAAACACAACAAAGATAGGCTGATAAGAAATATTTTGAATAAATGTTCTAAAATCAAAGCCAAAACTATGACAAACGTAACCATGGTTCAAATAGTAGTGCCATATCCCAAAGAAAGGAGTCAAATAAGAGAGAGTTGAACTATAGGGAAAATTTCATCTTAAACAGTTATGATCTATATGAATTGCATTACAATCCATGCATCTGTACCAAAAAATCTATTACTACTTATGAATCCAGCTGCTAACCTGCATGAAATTAGACATTAACTAAAGCATTTAACTGATATTTTAAACCAGAGCCACCATTAAATTATAATTCATAGTAAGGAATAATAGAAATCAATGAAACCATTCTTTGACTAATATTTCATTAATGATTCATGCGAGATATCACAATTGGAGAGAAAATAGACTCAAGAGATTTTCATATTCAACACAAATATGCCTAAGAACCCCATAATTGACCAAGTTCTTCTATCTGACTCTAAACCTTAAGACAAGAACTCAAAATTCATACTCTCTGTATTAAAAAATTCTACTCTCTCAAATCTCGAATTCAACAAAAGACCCAATACGCCGGCCCATAATTCCCTTTTATAGAATAAGGGAGCAAAACAAGCTTCAGGCCGAAGTACACATGTCCACATTTATTGGACTGCCATTCCCTCATACAATTATATTTTCATCTTGCAATTGGAGGGAAAAAGACATAAGACAAAAGTAATCATCAATTGTTGTGGAGAAGAAAACCCAACTTCCAAAAGGAACTTCATTCACGTGAAAGGCATCTTTAACCATTGTAGTTCTTTATTCCACCTCGGCAACTATCCTCATCAATAACTTGCAGCTAGAGCCGGGAGAAGTATGTGTATTTTCAAATGTAACTTCTGAGGCCAAACCTATATTATACTTGACCAAGTCATATTTTTCGACCCTAGTGCTCATAGTTCAAACTCATCAGTAAACGCCTTTTTCCACAATGAAAATTCCTCCTCAAATGGCCACTTGAAAGCAATAACCTGATTAATTTTATCTCTATATGGTGCATACTTCACCATCACTGAAGTAGCCTCTTTATCAAAATCTTCTAAGAAACTGATAACAAAAGAGAGTTTCTCAATTGTATTTCCCAACATACCAATATCAGCATTCTTGCATATTTCATCTCTATAAGTATCATGATATTATTCATTTGGTCCTTCCAAACCTGTAATGACTTCACTTTAATGATTATGTTGGATTTGTGGTAATGGAGTTAGGTCTACTTCATCATACTTTGCCTTTAGCTCCTTGATCCTTAATTCCATAGGAGCAATGTATCCCTGAAATTTTTGCTCCACAATTCCCTTAACAAATTGATACGTTGGCTTAACCAAGGGATATTTATCCTCCATGTTCTTTTCTCCCACCGCCACGAATTTTAATTGCTCAGCTCTGGGGCTCCATCTATCTAGCAGTGGGGTGGCCAACTCTTTATCCCTTGGGAACATCTTGAGTGCTTGCAACATCAAATCATAACTTGCGTGGACACTATTTAATTTTCCTTGGACATTCTTGTTCAAGTGCCTCAATACAGTATCTACAATCACTGAATTTATTTTCAAACATTGATTCCTAGAGCTATTGTAACATCTCTTTGTATTCCTCAATTGGACAGATCAATTTCTGCCTCGAGATTCCTCCACCTGGGATATTAGCCCCTTCAATTTTGATTGGCACATGTCCCATATTGGATGGAATGATGGCTAAGGATTGTCCTTGTGAAGAAGGTTGAAGTTGCTCCACTAGCGGGTCAGAAATAGTGCGACTAGAGCTAGCTTGCCCTTGAGAATTCAATGTCTCCAATTGCTGCTTCAATAATGACAACTCAGTATCTAGCTCTATAACCTTTTTTTGACTCCTATTATATTCAATAATAAGGTCATTGCACTCATCCCTCAAAGTATCTCGATCCTCAGTCAAATCTTCAAACTTTTCCCTAGTGAATTTGGCCACATTCACTACCATATTTGTAGCTTCCAATGCTAGAGTATCATCAACTCTTCTTACAACAAGGTGGCCACTAAAATCAGATGGTTTTGCAACTATTAGCTTTCTAGACCTAGTAGATAAAGACCAAATTACCAAGGCATCCCACTCCTCACTAAAGGCTGAACCTTTAAGTGCCAATGTAGCTTCCTCCCCAGTTGCAAGAAGTGGCTTATTATCCCTTCTTGTTGTATCGAATACCACAACATCAACAATATCCCATTCAAGAATTAACAACACTCCACTCTTTTGTACCAATGCTTTGCCTTGTTCTGGTGTCATTTCTTTGAAAATCTCCTTCATTTGCAACCTGACATTGGATTAAATGACCTCTAGGAGCTCTGGGTGTAAAATTATTTCCTGAGATACCTTCTCAGCATATAATGTGACATGTGCCCTCCATACAAAATCCTTAAATGCATTTCTCTTGAGAAAGGAGTCATCCATCATAAATTCCCTACAGGGCTCCATCCTCAGATCATCACTGTTGGTTATACCTCTTATTTCATCTTTTCTAAGCATCAAATCAACTACTCTAGAACTTGATGGAATGTCTTCTAGAAAATATGTCATTCCTTGATGCATATCATCAGGGATTACCATGATCTCTTCATCTTCTTTTTCAAGATAATCAACCACCCTTGTTTCTTCAATTTTCTACCTCTTTGGTGATGGCAAATGTGTTGGAGAGGAATGCCTCGAAGGCGAATCTAGATAAAAAATATTAGGCGATAACTTCCATAAAGATGATGGAACTACGTTCTTATGTGACAATACTCCAGAATTTTTTGAAATAACCAGAGTGGGCCTAGGAATTTCTTCAACTATCATTCTCCTCTTTCTTGAATATACCCTAACCTTTGTTGGAGGCTGATAAGTAGGTCTTTCCTCTAGGCTTACCTCAGGGTATTCTTCAATAGCCTATGATTTTCCCTTGTCTTCCACAACCTGCTCAACCTTTAGGACCCCCACCAAACTCTCAAATTTATCAATAGCATACATAGCCCTATTCAGCTCACCACTGATATTTGGCATGGGATCATATGCAGGTTTATTTTCTTGCTTCTTTTTCATCATCCTAGTAAAAGATATATTTATTTTTTCTCTTTCCTCCTGCACTTGCAAATAAAAAATGTTGCTGATAACATCCTCAGGAAAATATTGTGAACAAAGATTCCAGTCTGGTGCTTTTCCTTCATTTGAGAAATGAAACCCTGAGGATCATGATTCCTAGGGTGTACTGTTTTCAACGCATTAGGCCTAAGCAATTTCTACAAATATTTCCATCCTCATTTTTCCATGACAAAGTCAGCAAATGTTGTATACTCAGGGAAACAGGATCCCTTCTTTTGCTCTACTGGGAAATGTACATCCTAAGCACATCCCAACTATCACATGATTTCTAAAACCCCAATTCTCAAAGGCACGTCCCTAGGAAAAACATATGGGTTGATATTAGTGCCATATACCCTAATAATGGTTGTATTATAATAAGGAATAATGTCCCCCCAATTATGTGTCAAATTCAAATCCTTTCCATTGGCCTCAAGAAATCACAAATCTCCTTTGGAATCCTAGGTGGATTATAAACCAGGGATCTTCTCAATTTGGACCGGAAAGAATTATAAAATACTAGATAATAAAAATTACGATCATTCCTATCAAGGACTCTAGTCTAGTATTGGACAGGCATGTCAATATCACCTTCTCTCTTCTTCAATTCCATATTTCTCCCAAAAACTGCCTTGCCCTTGTACAAAAACATGTGTATCAATAGGGAATTCCATCTAAAACCAACCAAGGTTTTTCCTTCTTTAAGAGAAATCAGACACTCATGCATTTTGTCTGCTAGATAAGTGGCGAATTTATATACCACATTAAAACCTAGATGTCTAAGATTTACAACCATTTACATGAGGTTAGTAGACAGGGTAGTTTTCAAACTAATTCCAAGAACCTGACACAAGGAACAAACTGTCTTCCTAAAATAGTTGCAAAAGTAGTCTACAGGGAAAGGCTCTGGTTCATTTTGACCAATCACTATCTTCTTCTTATTCTTTCCAGTTCTAGAGGTTTCGTAATGAGGTATCAGCAAAGAAGTTCCAAAAAAACCCTTAGTATTCCTATATTCTTCTTTGAAAACCTAAAGGTTAATGGGAATCATATCTTTATTCCATTCATGGAAATCAAAGATCTATGCAATCTCTTCCCTGGTTATTTTAACCATTTCTATACCAAAATACGTCTTGAAAACTCTGGTTACTGGGTCATACCTCACAACAACATCCTTTAAAAAATCTACATCCAAATAGACATTTGGGACCACCAGCTTACCGAGATCCAACCTCCAAGGGTTAAATAGAGGAGCACACAAATTCCTATTCCCAAACCAATTTGAGAACAATTGCCACCCCGTATACGGTACCTCAACATCTCGAATTGCACATTGTTTATCAGTTAACCCTTCCAGAAGCAGGGGCCCATAAAACAAAGCCTTTCCCTCAAGCTTTTTGTTGGTAGAGCATTTTAACAAATCTATAACATCCTGGGAAAAGTACCTAGTAGAGGTTTCAGAGCTAGAGCTTTGGGCCTTGGGTTCCATTTGCACAATACAAACTACAATTTGATCTAGGGTTTTGAAATATTGAACAATTATAGGATATATCCTGTGCCTTATAGCCTTAGAACAAAAAAAATCACAATTCAAGAAGCTTCAGCAGTTATTTGGACAAGCTTTAAAACAGTTTTTAAAGAAAATGAACCATCACAATCCTTTAAAACAAAACAAAACACAATTGATATTTGCCCTCAAGAAAGCACAAGATTTTGAAAACACAGAAGGTGGTATATACATTACTTACGGTGTTGCATGTAGAGCATTTTAATGGCATTGATGTTGAGTTTACAAAAAAATAGCTCGCCTTGCTTGGTACCTAAGAATTCTTCTTCGGTGTGGAATTACTCACAAAGAATAGCAATTCAATGGACTTTTAGCGTTAAATTTTGGTATTGCAGTTTGAACTCCACCATTACTACTTACTCGTGTGAGATAAAATGGCTATAGTATAGCACTAACTCATTTTAAATACCATCCATTGATTTGAATCCATGTAAGCGAGGAAGAGCGACTCTGATTGAGTCAATGTGGTTTGAAACTACCATGTTTGCTCACCAAATTCTAGGCGAATGAAAATTCACCTATAGGACACCATCTTAGCATGAGCAGGTCCCATTTCAATCATCTCATATTTGGAATTGGTGTCCACACGTCAACATTTTTCACGCCTCGTAGTATTATTAAAACAGGTGTTTCAATTGTAAAGGTCAGCGAGGAATGATCACAATGCATTGTTACAAGATAGGTGCCATTTTCGATATCCTTCATTGGCAAGCAAACAAGGACTGGACCCCATGATCATAAGAAAGAGATGGAAGCATCTCGCACACCTCGCAACATTTTGTGACGTCATTGAAAACCTTGCGAGGCTAGCGAGGAACGGTTTGGATTTAACCATTTCATTTGATGGTTAGAGAGCTTGCACGTGTAGTAATTTTTAATCATAAAAGGGGAGCTGACTAAGCGAATGGGAACATAACCCTCAAGGAAAAAAATTTAGAAATTGGTCTAAAATTATAACATTTATCAACCTGATATGAAAAGAAAATTTAAACACACTCCCAATGAATAAAAACCGATAGGCCAAGTTAAAAGGGACCGGTAACACAAACAACTAACAAGGATCAAACCACAACTTATGTAACCAATAACCCATAATAGCAGGTCAACACATGAATAGAACAACCAAAGCAACCAGAGGACCAAAAGCCAAAATTTATGGCTAAAACCCAAAACCCCAAGACCTACCCAATGTTGCCAAGCACTAAAGACACAGAAATGAGCATATATATGGAAAAAAATTAGAAACTCCACCACGATGTATTGTATTCCTCCTTTGGATGAATCGACAATACTCTCTTTGATATTACTTTCATCAGTGTAACATATGGAATCAAGAAGACATTTTAAACTCATTCTGACAACACATGTCTCCCTGACATGTTTCTTTTTGCTTTATCGGTGAAATAGAGTGAATGTCTTACCGATGAAATTCCATCGGCATGACATGTATGCTCAGACTGACTTGAGGATCTCACTCCAATGGTATTGTTCTTGCCGATAAAATTTTCATCTATGAAACAACAGGCTTTGTCTTCCCAAATATGTATCCTCCTCAGTTGTTGATCGATGTGACAATGTTGACCTTTTGCCAATATGCCAGAAATGCGAGAAGTATCGCTAAAAGATCTGAAAGTTACTCCAAAATTATAAGTCTCCTCGATGTATCATCTTCCTCCTTTGGATGAATCAACTAGACTCTCTCCGATATTACATTTATCGGTGTAACATATGGAATTAGGAAGACATTTTGAAACTCATTCTGATAGCACGTCTCCCCGACATGTTTCTTTTTGCTTTATCGATCAAACATAGTGAATGTCTTATCGATGAAAGTCCATTGGCATGACATGTATGCTCGGGCTGACTTGATAATCTCACTCTGATGGTATTGTTCTTTCCAATGATCTTTTCTTTGGTGAAACAATAGGCTTTGTCTTCCCGAATATGTATCCTCCTCAGTTGTTGATCATTGTGACAATGTTGACCTTTCGCCGATATGCCAGAAATGCCTGAATTCAAAGGTTATAACTTATGGGTTGGAGAAACATGGACATAGTCATGTCTATATGGATTATTTATTTAGAGGCTCCTGCTCAATGATGATCTAATGGGATCACTGGTGGATATGATATGTAAAGAGGATTATAACAATTTTGCACTCAAGATGTGGCTACCTTGTGAATTTTATTAATGTAAGCTACTATAAAATTTTGAGAATTTTATAGTCCCAACACATTACTTTTTGCTCACATCCTTTTTTGTCTTCACATTCTTTTTAACAGTGATATCACTGTTATTAGCATTTGTGCTTCTGACTTTATGCACTAGAAATCACTGTCTCATATGTATCTTTATATACTATAAGGTCATTTCCTTTTTTTGCTTTGATCAAATATTCTTCACTGTTGTTTGACTACTTAGTCCTCAAATCATGGTGTTCCTGTCTTGTAACTCACTTTCCACTCCAACATATCTGTTCTTTTTCATGAAATCTATCCCTTCATGAATGTATTTGGATGTTATGAACAAATTATTACGTAACAGAACAATAGAAGTAAGAATCACCAAATACCATAGACATTTCTTAGTGATGGTGCTATCACCTAAGAAAAGCATTGGTTTAGTTGTACAAAATGGTTGCCATGCTACAAGTTCATGTCCAGTTAAAATTTGGTAATACATATTTTTTTATTGAACCATGAATGAAAACATTATTGCTAAAGATTTTATGAATTGATTCAAATACATTGCTAAGTTTTTTATGCAACTAGCATTACTGCAAGGCACCATTATTTAATATCCATTGAATGAAATACCAACAACATCTAATGACTATTGTTGTTTGCAGTGCTTTAGACTTCATACGTTTTTGAATGACTGTTCATTAAAATTGAGACCTCATAAACTTGTATTTATGCAATTGACGGTTAATTATCTTTGTATCAAGTTGCTAGTTTATACATTATTTTTTTTTTGGACATCAGGAAATGAAGAAAAAGAATGAAAGGTGCAAATTAGATGATAGTGATCATAGTGTTGAAATTCTAGTGACAGATTATGAGCACTTTTGTGAAGAACGTGTGGCCAAGAACAATGAATATTTATCACATCTTAGTTTTCCAAACAGGCAAGTTGTAAATCCACTAAGTACTAAATTATTTGTTTAATACTATTTAATGAAATTTTATAGGCAAGAGCTTTATGTATATAAGACATGATATGATATTTTTTTTGTTTTATAGGAAAGAAAAATAGAGTAGAGAAAATGCAGAGAAAAACAAAAAGAAAGTAAAGGTACGGTGTTGCCATCTCATAGAAGCCAATGCTTTCATGATTCAACAAATGAAGTTGGTGAAAAAAATAGTTGTGATGAAGTGAAATCTGTGGAGACCACTACTGATCTACCTACTCATGCCACACATGATGTGTCCAAGGAGCATGAAGTTCTGGTTAATCAAATTCATGAAGAGATTCCGCTTGCATCTGATGTGCCTAAGAGTGCAGTTGTCACATCTACAACTTTTGAAGGAATTAGTGGATCAGCCAGAAATATTTGTAGTGGTGAAACAGAAGATGTGCCTACTTATCTTAAAAGACAAAGATTGAGTCAAGATTTATACAGATATACAAAGAGGAATGCAAAAGAAATAATATTAGAAGGGAAGAACCCATTCTTGGTTGAGGTATCAAGAGATGGTGAACCCATTGGGAAAAATGATACAAGGTGGGCCTTTGAGTTGGGCATAATATGTAGGGCCCATTTGGATGTCTGCAAATCAAATTTTGTAGAGCAAGATCCACAAAATGTGGAATATGTTATACAAAAAATGGAAAATTCCTTTGACACTATTGGTGGAAAAATCTCTAGAAAATATTACAAGAACAAGATGAGACTTCTGATGAACACTTTTAGATACAATTGCAAAAAAAAAAATCATGGAGGGAAAAGATATGTTTGACAACACTCTATCTCCCAAAGAGTGGGAGGCATTGAAAGAAAGTATGTGTTCCGAAGAATATTTGACAAAGAGTAACATAGGCAATAGAGCAAGAGATAATGTGAGGACTGAATATAAATTTGTTCAAGCTGAGTTGCAGGCTAAAATGGAGAAATGTGGAGTAAGTGTATGGATTTTTGGTTTAATTTACATTGTGTTATTTATTTCAATTTTTTATTGAGCTGACTATATGTTTAAATTGACATTGTATTTTAGGTGGAAAACAATAATAGTGAAGCAAGTGTAGAAGATGTTGTCAATTATATGGCAGCACTAGATCATACTAAATCTAATGCTAGTTTTGTGAGGAAATCTAGTTCGTCAACAGAGATTTCACAGCGATCAGTTGAACGCCCAGTAATAGCCTCTCCAAATCATGTCAACTCAAATGAAGAGTAACAACATATAATGAGTTGCTTAAACTCTCTCAGTGAAAATTTTTCACAGTTGGCAACCTCTTCTAAGCTTATAATTTTTGCATGGAATGACCATAATTCTATGGGTTCAGATCAGGTAAGAGGCTATCCCTCAATATTTTGATTATCAACTATATCATCTTTATATTGTATTCCAAGATTTCTGCAAATTTCAGAAAAAAATTCCACAACATGCCTCTATAAAATTACTTTCATGATCTCCAGGCAAAGTATTACGATCATAAATAGAACAGTGAATCTATGAAATTTTGCCTTTTGTTTCATTGAAATCCATTGTGACTGTCCTAAATATTGTGACTGTGATTTTTATGAAAAAATAACTATGAGATCAATGAATGATCTGTTAGGTCTTAGAAGTGTAGGTTTTTAAACCATAAGGGGCTGCCAATCCCTTAATACACCTTTGGCCCACGAACAAGGTAAACAAGACTGATTCCCTTGATTTCTCTGTGTTTTCTTTGTTTTCTCTAGATTTTCTTCTTCTGTATGGACTACACAGGCTCATAAATGTTCTGAATTCCATTTTTTAGTGTAGAATATTGTGTTATCTTTAAAATGAACTCCTTTTGAGAGTCTAACTACATTTTTTGTAAAATATCTCCTTGGTTTTCTGGAACTGCTTGTGTGAGGGCAGCAAAGGCTCTGTTTGGGAGCTTAATGATGTAAATTTCCATTCCATCTATTGTTTTCACCTGTGTCTCAATGGAATGGCAAAATAAAGTGTTAGGATAGGTTTTCTTTTAGTTTGAGTGTAGGGAATGTAAGTTGGAGTGTAACCCCAAGGTCTTAAAAGGGTGTTTTCATGGTGAAAAGGAGGGTGCAGACCTGTAGAGTGGTGGTGCAGCATTTCCAAAAGGCATAATTCAAGTTTCTAAAGCTTTAGGGGGTCTAACTTAAATTTTCTGAGCATTTGGTGTCGCTTGGAGGGGTTGGCAATATGCATTTTCAATAAGGGTTCTTTAAAACCCTGGGTTCCTAGGCTACAAGGAGGGTTTTTGAGTAGGGGATCAAATTAAGTTTTTGGGGTCCTAAGACCTAGTGAATCCTTTGTTTTGAAGCATAAATCAACACTGTTTCAAGTTTTTTTGGTTTGGGGTTGAAATCTTGGAGGGGTTTCTTTGTAAATTTGACCTATTTGGAGGCCTAAATCGGTGGAAAAGTCAATTTTCTCAATTTTTTTCCAAAGGAGACATATGGGGGGCTAAGATATGTTTTGTAACTCTGTAATGGGTGTCTGAATCATCCATTTTTTGGTAATTGTTTTGGAAAGATATTGAGAAAAGTGACTAAAATCAGGTTAGGAGTGCTACTAGGGCAGGCTTAAGCAAATGTTGAAAATTTGAAGAGTTAAAGTGGTTTGTCTTTGAAGATTGTTTGGTGATCATTCATTTGAGTTAATTTTAATGATAACACAATATACTACACTAAATAATGGAATTCAAAACATTTATGATCCGGTACAGTCCATATAGAAGAAGAAAATCTAGAGAGAACAGAGAAAACATAGAGAAAACGTTATCTTTTTATATTTTTATTGACATTCCATACAGAAGAAGAAAATATAGAGCCTCTATGACATGATTTTGGACATCCTCCATCTGATGCTTCTTCAATTTATCAATTTCATTTTTTATTTTTTTAATCTATGGATCCTCTACTTGGACAAGTGGATGATAGGCAATTACTTCATCTCCTCTCACTCTGGTGACTTGTTGCAATTTCTGCTTTAGCTTTACATTCTCAATAAACAATTTTTTCACCTATTTGATAATTTCAATATTTTCTAATATTCATTAATCTTCTTTTCCATGTTTTCTACTACATCCTTGGTGAACATTGCAAAATGCATAGTCATAGTGGCTGCTTATGTAGGAGTTGTGTCTCTCATTGTTTCAACCATAGTTGACCCTCTCAATTCCTATACTACATCCAAAAGAGGAGGCTTCCTTGTATTCTTATGCTTTGTCCATAGATCAAGTGTTTGGGTAGTAGGATTTGATAAAATATTTAGAGAATTCCTGGTCTCAAAACATAGCTTGTTCGAAAGAACCTATTTTAGGCTTTTACCCATAGCAACAAGGCAATGAACTGTTTGATAAAATGCTTTGATAGACATGTATGAAAAATGTGTTAGCATAGACAAGGCAGTGAACTCTTTGAAAAAATTCCTAAAAGAAATGAGGTCTCATGGTGATGGAATGCCATGAAAATCAAAAGCAATTTGATTGTCATGGCATTCCATCACCATGAGACCTCATTTCTTTGAGGCATTTTTATAAAGAGTTCATTGCTTTGTCTATGCTATTGCTTACTATTATAATTTTGATAGATTTTTTCCAAGCATCCATAGCTTGTTTGAAAGCACTTGTTTTAGCTTTTTAGCCATAGAAACAAGGCAGTGAACTATTTGACAAATTGCTTTAGTAGACATGTATGAAAAAGGTGGTAGCATAGACAAGGCAGTGAACAGTTTAAAAAAATGCCTCAAAGAAATGTCGTCTCATATAATTTTGTTCTTTTTTGCTATGGATCATAAAGCAATAATAAAACTCTTGAAATTATGTTCTTTTCTCAGAAATTTTTGATTATTTTTAGTTCCAAGCTTTTGTACTTGCTTGTATAGGGTTTCCTTGTTCTCTTTTGCATTGAATTAGGTGGCTGGGTGAGTTAATTTCAATTTGTTTCTAATTTGGTGGATTCTTGAAGAATTTTGTGTATTTTGTAGTCAAATTGTTGAAACGGGTCTATAAAGACAAATTTGAGGGTTTGTGAGTCTACAAAAATGGATTTTCACCCATTCCACCTATTGTGAATTTTATGCTTGGAAAGGCTCTATTGACTATTTTTTACATGAATTACTCATTTGGATATATTTTTTTGCTTGATGGTTAGACTACATGCAGAGAAATTTTATCAAAGCAGCACAAAAACAATAATGCCTTGATGTCAATCATAGTTGTGTTGAAGTTGAGGTAATATAATAGTTGTTGTGGACAAAAATTTATAGCTTTTGCATTCTTTACTTGACTTATATTAACTTTGCATGATGATTAAACCACATGTAGGGCAATTATATGAAAGCAAAAAAAAAAGCAAAAGACCCTATCAATAGAGCTCTCGACAAAGCTACACAACTTCAGGACAATGTTGACAATGATTATGTTGAATTCGAGGAGTATATGCATGATATTGATAGTACTACTGGTGTTGAACTTGAGGTGAGTGCTACGAAATGTTACTTTTCCTTGATTCTAAAACCCTTCATGTATTAATGATTGTTATGATCCCAAACAGTGAACAAGCATATAGAATAGTGAATAGTGAATAGACAACCAAAACATTGAATGTAACTCGTAGAACATTCATTGTACCTACTTTGTCACTTTTCAGTGGGGATTGCTGGCACTTCAATACTTTATGATGCTTGACTGTGTTTTAGGGCATTATTAATGACCTTGTCAACATCGTGAACTTAGTGTGCTGCTTCTTAAATTGGATGATAACTATTGTTCTTTCCTTCATGGATCTATTGTTAACTCTTCATTATGGCTATTAAAAAAAAGTTTCTTTTGATATTCTTGCCGCTTTCTCTTAATGTCTTCTTGTTTTTGAGTAATTATATTTTCTTCTCGATCCATTAAACTCGTTGTTACAGCCATAAAACTCACTGCCCCTGCACTAAACTCATTGCTACAGCCATGAAAATCACTGCTACTACTACTTGTTCATTGGACATCATTCCTTACTTCTTTTTGCATACTCTTACACTATTTTCTAACAGTGAAAGGATCTTTCTCTATTATTTATGTGACCTATACATCCAACCTTATTTTTTAGTCCTTTACTACTGCTATGAATGCCACAGAGAAAGACTGCATTGTTTCCTCAATGACTGCTCTTAATGGCTGTCACATGTTGCCTTGATACATTTTTTTCTTTGTTCTTCTTTTATATTTCATCATTGACAGGGTTATGTTGACTGCATGGGGTTATGTTTCATCGCTTTAATGCCACTATTTTTGTACATCCCAATGTATTTCACCTTCGCCTTGCAGCAGTAGTAGTAATGCTCTCATATTGCATTCTTTGTTTTTGTGCATTAGCTACCTTTTTTATGTGTAATAGTGTTTTCATAACCTTATGTGTTTGGTATAAGTGCATGGTAATGTACTGTTTATATTTGAGGCCTTTGTATCTAATTAGCATGAAGCTAATAGTAACATTGTAAGCACTGCTATGAGTGTTGGTTTTTTAGTAAATTAGATTGATCATTGCAATTATTTTTGAAAATTTTCTTTTGCAATTATTTTACCACACACATGCAAGTACTATTTAAGTAAGTAATGGTTGTTTTATTATGCAAACAAGGGTAATCATTACCTATCTAATATAATGTGTTATTTTTTTGTTTTTGCAGAAATGTATTGATAAACTCAAAGAACGGGATAAAGTTAGGGTGTTGGATATGTTTGATGGTGATGTTGTGGGAATTGGGCAGAGACACTCCCTATCTATTGTACATGGATTCAACTTGAAAGGAACAAAAGATGCAAATGTAAACATTTTAAAGGTCATAAGTAACATACCCCTTGTTTATGAAGAAACAATAGATGGAGTCGTTTGTCAGAAAGAGAAAGAGGGAACCTTCACATGGTGGCCACTAAAATATTTGCAAAAAATGACATAGTTGAACATGTTTATCATGTACTAGTTAATGTAATTAAACATCTTGGCTCACAGCTTTATGAAGTATTTTGAATGTGTTGTTCAAGGATCTTAATTATCATGGTGTATTTGAAAGAGTTGGAAACTCTTAGACAACTTTGACATTTTTCATTATATTTACATATATACTCTTAGATAGATTTGACATCTTGTAACTTGATATATATATATATATTTGTGTTAATTTTTTTATTACAGATTACCTTTATTTATCATGATGATGTTGAATCAATCTTTTAATTCTAGCATGTTGTAGCTTGTTCATATATGTAATATTTTTATTTGCTTTTATGTTTTAGTTCAAGTTTAATATTATGTTAGTTTTGCATTATAAAATTTATGGTATTTAATAAATTATTCATTTCATGACTATATTTACTACCAATTAATGGAAACCAGTAAATAAAAATGACTAAATATATGACTAAAGTAATGACTACAATGACTAAATAAATGACCAGTTAACAACAATCAATGACTAAATTATTGACTAAATAAATCACTACCATGACTAAATAAATGACTAAATTAATGACTAAATCAATGACTAAATCAATGAATAAATCAATGACCAAATCAATGACCAAAATCAATGACTAAAATCAATGACTAAATAAATGACTAAAGTCAATGACTAAATAAATGACTAAAATTGTTTAGTCATAAATTTAGTGGTGTTATAAATGACTACAAATAAAACACTAATAGTCATGTGACTAATGTTAGTCATTTGTATACAAATTTTAGTAGTTTATTTAGTCATATATTGATGTTTGTGTACTAGTGTATATTACTCTAACACCCCCCTTAAGATGAACTTAGGGAGAAGCTAAAAAAATAAGGAAGAATGCTTGGAAAGAAAAGATGGGTCTTGACAACTAGGCCTAATGAGGCACCCATGTACAAACTAAAGATCTCTAAAAAGTGGTGTTCCAACAAAGGAAACCTCGTGGAAAAAAATCCTCCCCAAAAAGGGATGAAAGCATTAATGAAAAGACATGAAGCAAGGCCTCATGAAGACCCCCCAAGGACAACTTTCTTCACCTGAATCATTGAACACAAGTGAAGATAGAAAGGAGATGCCAAAGGTTTCATGAAGATGTCTACAAATTGCTCCTCTATAGGAATGTACTCCAAGATGAGAAAACCATCCTGAATCACCTATCGAATCAAGTGCAGGTGGATCTCAATGTGTTTTGTCATATGATGCTCCACTAAATGTGCATAGAATTCTAATTGTCACGCCAAAGAATAGTGGGACTATCAAGAGGAAAATTCAACTCAGTCATCAACTGACGAAGCCATAGAACCTCTTGGCTAGCTAAAACTACTACTCAGTACTCACCTCTATAGATGATAAATAAATAGAAAATGGCTTCTTGCAAGACCATGCAATGGGACCAGTTTCAAGGAAAAAAACAAATCCAAAAGTAGACTTCATATAATTGACATCACTAGCCCAATCTAAGTAAGTGGAGCTAACAATTTGAGGAGATCTTGATGTATAGTCAGTTTCATAATGAGATGTGCCTTGAATATACCTCAAAATTCATTTGGCAACTTGCCAATGGCTCTAATGTGGATGATGTGAGAGCCAAGATATAAGACCAACCACAAAGGAAAGATCAAGATGAGAATGTGTTAGGTATAAAAAACTACCAACTAACTACCTATATAATGTAGCATCTCCAGAAGGAGTAGAAAAAGAGGAAGACAGTACAACATCTGACTAAAATGGTGTGGGGTAGGCTTGAAATCAAGCATGCCAAATCTCTAAATCATATCAAGAGCATACTTCTATTGAAATATGTAAATCCCATATGAAGTTTGAATAACTTGTAAAACAAGAAATTAGAGTAGAAGGCTAAGATTTGTCATCCCAAACTACTCAAAGCTCGCTAAACACTATGAATCATGGAGGATGAGCTACCTATCAGAATCAAATCATTGACATATAGCACTATAATTATAAGATCACCCTCTTGTCTCTAAATGTACACCATGGGATCAAAATGACATTGTCTAAACCCAAAGGAAAGAAAAAAAGAGTCTGTATTCTCAGACCAAGCCTGAGGGGCTTGTTTGAGACCATATAATGAATGATGAAGTCTATAAACTAGTGAAGAGTCTTTCACAAACCCTTGTGGCTGATATATATAGATATCCTCATGAAGTTCACCATGTAGGAAAGCACTCTTCACATCCATTTTCAAAATTTTCGATCACTATGAAGCTCCAAGAGTAAGTACAAGGAAAATATAATCCATCTTGGTGACAAGGGTAAAGGTCTCGAAATAGTCAATTCCCTCTACAACAAGACACACCTTGTACTTACCAATAAAATCGTCTGTAGAAAATTTGGTATGATACAATCACTTGCACTAAACCAAATTTCTTCCCTTACGAAGTGGATCAAGATCCCAAGTATTATTCTTCATCAGTGAAGAATACTTCTCCTCCATTGCCCTATCCTAATCAATAATGTGTGTCATATTTGAAAACGTTTGAGGATCGTCCAAAATGGTATAATTCAAAATGCTAGAACTTGATGTTTGTGAACGAGTGTGATAGGAATTTGAAGGATCTCCTATCAAAGATCCAACTACATCAATTTTATTGCAAGACCACTTGGGTAAAGGATAATTATCTAGAGGTGGTGGTGAAGGTGGATCATCATCATCATCATCATCATCATCCTCAAGATATAAGGAATCCTCAAGAGATGAAGTGGTAGGATTGGGCAATGAGGGAGAAGCTTGAAATGGAGAATCTATCAAAAGAATAACTCATCAAACTAGACATCTTGTCAAAACAAGACCTCTCTAGAATAAGGATCAAACAACTTGTATGCCTTAACATCGTCATAGTAGACAAAAAATATGAGTGGTTGTCTTTTCCTCTCCATGGCTTTCTATTGAGTATCTGGAATGTATGCCCAAGCCTCACTACCAAAAACTCTTAATGAAAATACATCGAACTTGACATGGGTTCATGCCTCCTCATGAGTCATATGTCAAAATGCCTTATGAGTCATTTGATTCTAAATGTAATTTGTATGATTCACTAACCCAACCTAGAATGAAGAATCTATATCTTGAGACCGAATCATAGGATTGGCCATCTCCCGTAAAGCTATGTTCTTCTGTTGAGAAACACCATTCTATTGAGGGGTGTAGGGAATTATAAGCTGATGATGTAAACCATGCTCAGTGCAAAGGTCCCTGAAAGCCTAATTGACATACTCCCCCATTTTTTGTGTGTATCCTCTTGATAGAAAGACAAGACTACTTCTCCAAAAATACCTTAAAGATCATAAAATAATCAAAGACATCACTCTTGTACTTAATAAAGTACACCCATGTACGTTTGGATAAGCCATCAATAAATGTGAGCACATATTTGGCCCCTAAAAAAGGAGTTATAAAGTACATAAGGTCACTATGTACTAACTCTAAGGGTGTGTTAGCATGTGCAACTCTACCCATAGGAAAATAATACCAGTTATGTTTTCCAAGAACACATCCTAAACAAACACCATCAGTAAAATAAATCTCAAGGAGCCCAAAAACTAATGCATGTGTACTCATCGGATAGAGATATCTATAATTGACATGACCAAAATTTTCATGCCAAAGCATACTCACTAAATTTGCATGTGCTATGAGAGATGCTCACCAGAAATACTTGAGCTCTCAAATCTATCAAATCTATATAGTCGTGATATAGAATCAACACTCTTAGTAGCCATGACAAGATTAGGATCATTGATGTCTCAAATAACCACATCATGTGGTGAGAACTCAACTGTCGTACAAGTACCAAAATGGAAAATATAGTATACTAAGAGAATGTCGGTTAAGATGTCAAGAACAACAAGTACATTCTAAAGGCAACCATGTGCCAACTAAATAAAACCTAAACCTAAAACTGAAATCTGAGTGGAGTCACCAACCGCAATCTTTGAAGTGCCACAATGAGAAAGAGTGATAACAAAATATTGGGTATGTGTCATGTGGTGAGAAGCACCAAAATCAAGTATCCATGTAGATGTTAAAGGTAATACCTATGCAAAATTAGCATGACCTTTCCCTATAAGTTTGGAGGAAGATTAAGGTGTTAAGATGTTATGTTGCTATATGGCCTCTTCTAAAGCCTCTAATCTCTTCCAACATATAGTAGTAGGATGTCCTTCCTTGCCACAAAAACTGCAAGATTCACATGATTTCTTCTTTGTCTTAGAGAAAGACTCACCAAACTTAGAAGACTTATCATGTTTAGGTTTAGAATGTGGTTTTCATTCTAATTGTGGAGGTAGCTAGGAGGGATTCTCACTACCTAATGAATTTGTCTTAAGCTTCTATTTTTTCTTTTGTTTCACCTTGGATGGCTAAGATACCAAGGCATAGCTTTTTGAACTTGAGAGAGCATCACATTGAACCAACTTGGATTGCTCCTATGTCAAACACTCAAAAAAAACATCATAGGTAAGAATCATAAAAGCATTACCCAATGCATCCATGGTTGAGTAAAATATGGAAGAGAATACTTTAGGCCTCAAAGCTTAGACAAGATCAAGCAAATACATTCTGTGTCAGTTTTATTTTCCCAAAACCCTACAAAAGTGATATGTGGGACTTAATGAGTATCCCCCATGCGACACCAGTAGTTTATAACTAGTGTCATGTAAAACATGCAAAAAGACCTCATGAGAAAACTTCAAACACTTACGAATTTCCAAAGTGAATTCATTCGTGAAAACTAGCCATGGGATGCCTAGTTTCAACCTAAACAAGTCTAACTCTGGCATAATATTTGTAGTGTCGAAAAAAGTAACCCTCTTTCACAATTAATTTGGGAATGAATAATTAATGATAAATTGGACTTAATGGTTCCTTATTTAGGGTGTTGTAAATTGCACCTTTACACTTTCACACTAATATAGGGCTTTAATTAATTAATGAAGGTTAATTGAGCTTAATTGGCCCCTTAAATTCAAATTTAAGCCTTATTTATTGTATTTTTTGAGGGGTAATACCCGACACTCATTAATAATATTTCACAACATTTTTTTACAAGAGTTGTGTCCTAAGATAGTGACCTAGGACCCATTCACCACCTAGTGAATGGGTCCCCACTAGATCCTAGAACCCCCTTTTGGCATGACATTTCACAATCCTCGAAACATGTCCTAGTTAGTTAAGCTAGGACCCATTTTCCCTTTGGAAAATGGGTCCTCCTCAACTTGGAACACCCCCCCTTGGAATGTGTTTTTGGTGGTATTTTAATAATTTTAATTTGTAGATCTGATGTCGGCTTG
Source organism: Sequoiadendron giganteum (assembly GCA_007115665.2). Lineage (NCBI taxonomy): Eukaryota > Viridiplantae > Streptophyta > Pinopsida > Cupressales > Cupressaceae > Sequoiadendron > Sequoiadendron giganteum. The sequence goes on along the minus strand of CM021100.1, from coordinate 380,575,953 downwards.
TGTTATATGAATTACGGGATTTAATCTTTAGTATAAATATAAGGTTATTTTAAATAGTTTCATCCTAGATATTTATAACAAATCAAGAGTATCTTCAGAAGAGAATTATAGAGCATTCAAGAGTATTCAAGAAGGCATTCAAAGGCAGATTTATAGAATTTTATTTCAGAAATCAAAGATTCAATCATCATATCAATGTCATGCATGTTATTTAGCTAATGTGATGTGGTAGCATTGGTGATCGAGTTCAAGTCTTCAAAGCCATTATCTTATGTCAAATTTCATGATAAACATCTACATACATTGAGGCTACTTCATGCTAAATATCAAATTTGTACTCCAAGGTCCAATGGAGGATTGGTGAGTTGTGGCATTACATTGTTCATTCATCTTTCCTTTTATGCATTATTTCAATTCAAGGTTTAATTACCAAAATAGGGTTTGACCAAGGAAACCCCCTATTCCCTAACAATCAACCTTTTCTCCTCTTTGATGTGTGCTTGTAGGTTTTAGGTTGAATATCAAGTGGAGAACAAAAAATTTCAAATTTGTAAAGTTATAAAAGTTGTCATCTTTCTTGCAAGATCACAAAAAGTAATCTACATAATTTATTTTGACTTTTAGGAGCTTAACACTTGGGATCTCAGAGTGCATAAATTGAAGAACAAAACCCAAAAATTAACTTTCTAGAACCCTAGCAAGGACCCATTCACCACTGGGCCAATGAGTCTTTAGTGGGGCCCGAAATAACACTTTTTCAAAAAGATACACATAATTTTAGCATCTTAAATCCTACATTTTTATTGTTATAACAGTTAGGTTTGTTTTCTAATTGTTATTTATGCATTATAACCCTCATAATTGAGTGAAATAGCTAGAAAAATTGGGTGTACCCATTTGGATAATCCCATTTGTGGTGCACCTCATTTTCTATGTTTCATTTTGGTGAACCCAACCTTTTGAACATCCTAATTTCTGATTTGGAGTGCATTAAAACCCTAGATCTAAGTATGAAATAGTTTTCATTAGATTTGTATTACTTGCATTGAATTTAGGGTTCTTTCATTTTGCATTAGTGAACATTTCATTTAGGGTAAATTTGCATGTTTACATTGCTTATATTCACCAAAAATTAGAAAAAGGTCATTAGATATGACTTTGTTTTGCATAGTGTTAACATTAAAATCATCATTCAACCATTTACATTCATATTGTACATTAAGTTTAGTCACCTTATTCATCATTCAACCTTAGTCAACATTACATTTAGAGACTTGAAATATAGAACATCTGTTACAAAATTGACTGTTACAAACTTGAAACAGAAAGCACATGTGATCTCATTGAAATTGCATTTTTCAAGTTTAAAAATCCCTGTACTAGGACCCATTCACTATAGGATGAATAAGTCCTTGTTAGGGTTACATAAGCAACAAGTTTTCACAGTTTCTAAGCTTCAATATCAAATTCAGAGTTTCCTGAAAAAAATACCATAACCTATTCGCCACAAGGCGAATGAGTCCTTGGAGGTCTACAAAAACCAGCTTTTCTAAGCTTTCTGGTGATTTTTTGTACTTCACAAGCTTGCTGGTAACCTATAGTATTAGTCTAGAAAGTTTTAGGAACTTCTATTTTATGCAACTAGGTCAAAATCATCCATTTATTGTAGTCATTTTTGAATCATTCTAAAATCATTTCAATAGAAAAAATCATCAGATCTGAAAATATTTACATTTTTGAAACTTTGCATAATATGGATAAAAGTACTTTTCACTTTTGCATACATAATGTTTACATTCATGAAGCTTTGCATAATTTGATAAAAGTTATTTTCATTTTTATATGCACATTGTTTGCATTCTTGAAGTTGAATTGGATAAAACTACTTTTCATCTTTGGATATACATTGTCTACATTCTTGAAGTGTTGCATAAGATGGTTAGAAGTAGTTTTCATTTTTGGTCAAACAATGTTAGTATCATATATTTCTAAGCATGCCAAGAAAAAGTTCATTTATCCCCCTTATTTAGTGAAAGAGAATGCAATGGTGGAAAATCATGGTCCAATCAAATTTTTTCTTCTCGCAAATATCTATCCTATTTGAAAAGAAGATATTTTGGTGTTAGAAGATCAAACCAATGAGAGTCATGAGAATCCTATTTGTCTCTCTTCCCCTAGGAAAAACATTATTGAACAAGAGAATCTCATCATTGATAAGCAAGAAAATCTAACATTTGATGTGTCCCCTACTTGTGATAAAGTTATTTTAGAAGAACCAACCATTAAATGTCGTGAACATCTAGTTTGTTGCTCTCCTAAAAACTATCCTACTAGGGAAGATATCATGGTGCAAGAAAATAAGAAAATTGACATGTCTTTCAAAAAATAGTGATGTGGCCTCCTTAGATAAATATGATGAAGTGACATTAGACTCCCTTTCACTAAGAGATCATGAGAATAAGGATAAGTTCAGTGAGGTCATGGACATTAGAACTCCCTCGAGACGTACTATAGATTCTTTAATTATTGCACCTCCTGAGGCTAAACTCATCATTTATCCACCCTCAAAATAATCATAAGTTAAAAATAAACCCGTGCGTATCTTAGAACTAGGTAAGTGCACCAATCTGTGACACAATTTTGGCTCTTAAGATGCCACTTTTTTTTCTGAAATCAGGAAAATCTGATTTGCACGAGAAAATGAAGATAGTTACACTCAAAATTATAAGATGTGGCAAGAACAAAAGTTGAAGTGCTCCGAGTCTAGTTTCTAAGCTACTATTTTTTTTTGAAATTAATGAAGGTAAAACAGGTCCTGTTTTTATCAAAAAAAATAGCATAGCGCCTGAGGGCTCGCCCCTTTTTGGTTAAATTTTTTTTAGAATTTCAAAAATCCCAACAGTGGGATATTAGCTAACACCATGTAGTTTATCCTCCTTCTTTCAGATATTTTTTTTAATGAATATATAATATTTTATGAATTTTCAAAGTGGACACATCCTGAAAAGCTGAAATTTGAGTGTGCTCCCACCCCAAATTTTTTGCAAACTAATCGAAAATTGATTTTTATTTTTTTCATCATGTGTAGAATGGAGTCTAGTTTCAAATAATGTAATTTGTTTCACGTTTTGATGAACTTGTAAAAATCTATCCTAAACCTAGCACATGTTGGTTTTTGACCAAAAATGAAGGCATTTACAATAGAAGCCATGGATCAAAACCTTAACTAAATCAAAATGAAAAAAGAATTATATATTTAGATAGATAAGATAGAGGTTAACGCTACCACAATTTTTTTTATAAACTTGTATTGAAAGACGTACAAATGAGATGGGGAGCACGGTCAAAACTATGAGAAAATTTAGCAAATCCTGTTAGTTAACACATCTAAAGCAGGCCTTTTGGTGAGCGCCAAATTTGGCACACGCAAAATGTGATGAGTCATTTGGCGAGCACCAAATGGCCTGCTTTGCATAGAACTAGATTTTTGCTTTCTCTGTCAGGGAAACTATATACATGAAATAAACATTTAAGTATAAGTTGACATTTACATATGGACATTTACTTTCTTATACTTTAAGTTATATTTCATGTATATATAGGTAGGATGTTTGAGAGTGGTTTCAGATCTCTAAGAGTTATAATGAAAATTCTAGTTTTTCGAAGATCTTAAAAATTTCAGACTTAGTCAAATTTCAGTAATCAACATGTCAAAGTTCAGTAATCAAGAGGTCAAATTTTAGTACTCAGGAGGTCAAATTTCATCTTTCTCTCTCTATCTCACTCATTTTCATCTCTTATTCTCTAGACCTCTCTCTCTCTCACTATCTCCATCCCTTTATCTAACAATATCTTCCTTGAGCTCAAGAACTATGTCTCTACATGTCCATCTCTCTCTCCTTCCGTCTCCAATATTTATCTCCCTCCCTCCTTCCCTCTCTACATTTTTCTATCTCTCATACCTCTCCTTTAATCTCTATATATCTCTCTCTACTCTCTATACCTACCTATCCCTCTGTCCCTCCCTCTCCTCTCTTTCTCTCTCTCTTTGCTCCCCTCGCTCTCTCCTCCCCTCTCTACTCTCTATCTTGTCATTCTCTCTCTCCTTCCCTCTCTATTTCTCTCTATCTCACTTCTCTCTCCTTCCCTCCCTCCCTCTCTAATTTTCTCTATCTCCCTCTCTCTCTCCTTACCTTTCTACTTCTCTTTATCTCACCTCTCTTTCTCCCCCTCTCTCTCTCCCTCTCTCTTCATTTCACCCACCTTTGCTCTATACTTCTCTCTATCTAACCTATCCCTCTATACATCTCTCTCTCCCCCCTCCTTAAATCTCAATATCTCCACCTTCCTCCTTATCTCTCTAATTTTAAGCTCCATCACACATATATATCACCTATCTCACTTCTCTCTTTCCCCTTCCCTCTCTACTCTCTTTCTCTCTATCTCACCCTCTCTCCCTACCTATTCCTCCCTCCGCTCTCTTATCTCTCTCACCTCTCTCTCTCCATCCCTACCTCTTCCTCCCTCTCTCCTTCCCTCTATTTTTCTCTTTATCTCCTCCTCCCTCTATCTACCTAGACCTCTCTCTATTTTTGTCTCACCTCTCTCTCCATCCCTACCTCTCCCTATATCTCTCCTTTCATATCTACTTCTCTCTAACTAGTTGTCCCTCTATACCTATTTCTATCTCCCTCCTTGCCTCCTCTCTCTCAACATCTCCACCTTCTTTCCCTATCTAATTCTCTCTCTATCACCTCTCTTTATCTCTCTCCTCCCTCTCTACTCTCTCTATCTCTCCCTCCCTCCCCCTCTTTCTATCTCTCCTCTATCCCTCCCCCTCTTTCTATATCTCTTTTCCCTCTCTCTACCTATATCTCTCTCCTACTATCTATCTCAACTATCCATCTTTACCTATCCCTCCCTCCTCTCTCTCTTCCACCAAAATTCACTCTACATCTCTCTGTCTAGCCTACCCCTATATACCTCATTTTCTCTCCCTCTCTCTCTCCCTCTCTCAATCTATCTACCTTTCTCATTATGCCTCTACTTCTCTCTATCACCTCTCTCTCCCCCCCTTCCCTCTTTACTTTCTTTCTCTCTATCTCACCCCTCTCTCCTTAAATATCCCTCCCTCCCTCATCTCTCTCTATCTCACCTATCTCTCCCTCCCTACCTCTTCTTCCCTCTCTCCTCCATTCTCTACTTCCCTTTATCTCCCTTCCCTCTCCTTACCTACCTCTCTCTCTCTCTATATCACTCTCTCACCTCTCTCTAAATCCTTATCTCACCCTTGATCCCTACCTCTCCATCTATCTCTCCTTCCCTCTCCACCTCTCTATATCTCCCTTTACTCTCTCTACCTACCTCTCTCTCTCTCCATCGCTACCTCTCCCTCCAACTCTCCTTACCTCTCTACTTCTCTCTACCTACCTATCCCTCTATACCTCATTCTCTCTCTCTCCCTCTCTCCATCCTTCCCTCTCTCAATCTATATCCACCTTCCTTCTTCTCTCTCTAACTTCTCCCTCCCTTCCCCTCTCTCCTTACCTCTCTACTCTATATCTATCTCAACTCTCTCGACATACATATATATCATTCCCTCATCTCTCTCTCTCTCTCTCCTACCCTCTCTCCCTCTCTCAAGTCTCTCTATCTTTCTCCCGTCTACCCTTAACCCTTAAAACCCTCTACCCTCTACCATAAACCCTCTATCTCTCTCCCACTCCCTCTCTCTCTTTCTCTCTCTCTATCTCATGTCTCTCCCTCCTACCTGCTCTCCCTATCTCAAGTCTCTCTCTCTCACTCACTCACTCACTCCTATATCTCTCTGCTCTACCCTTAGCCCTCTACCCTCTATCTCTCTCCTGCTCGCTCCCTCTCTCTCTCAAGACTCTCCCTCCTATCCCCTCTCCC
>CM021100.1:380554263-380569940 GCA_007115665.2 Sequoiadendron giganteum | reverse complement strand
TCTATACTCTCTCTATCTCTCCCTCCCTCCCCCTCTTTCTATCTCTCTTTTCCCTCTCTCTACCTATATAGATCTCTCCTATCTATCTCAACTATCCATCTTTACCTATCCCTCCCTCCTCTCTCTCTTCCACCAAAATTCACTCTACATCTCTCTGTCTAGCCTACCCCTATATACCTCTTTTTCTCTCCCTCTCTCTTTCCCTTTCTCAATCTATCTACCTTCCTCATTACGCCTCTACTTATCTCTATCACCTCTCTCTCTCCCCCTCCCCTCTTTACTTTCTTTCTCTCTATCTCACCTCTCTCTCCACAATTTCCCTCCCTCCCTCCTCTCTCTCTATCTCACCTATCTCTCCCTCCATACCTCTTATTCCCTCTCTCCTCCATTCTCTACTTCCCTTTATCTCCCCCTCCCTCTCCTTACCTACCTCTCTCTCTCTCTATTTCACTCTCTCACCTCTCTCTAAATCCTTATCTCTCCCTCGATCCCTACCTCTCCATCCATCTCTCCTTTCCTCTCCACTTCTCTATATCTCCCTTTACTCTCTCTACCTACCTCTCTCTCTCTCCATCCCTACCTCTCCCTCCAACTCTCCTTACCTCTCTACTTTTCTCTACCTACCTATCCCTCTATACCCCATTCTCTCTTTCTCCCTCTCTCCATCCTTCCCTCTCTCAATCTATCCACCTTCCTTCTTCTCTCTCTAACTTCTCCCTCCTTCCCCTCTCTCCTTCCCTCTCTACTCTATCTCTATCTCAACTCTCTCTACCTACATATATATCCCTCCCTCATCTCTCTCTCTCTCCTATCCCCTCTCCCTGGTGGGGAGTCCTATCCCTCAAGAGCACTCTTGCTCTTCCCAAGACCTATTCTATGGTCTTCCTAGGGTATTCCTCTCTATCCTACTCAGGGATCACTCCTAAACCCCTCTCACCATGTAAGACTCTCCACCAATTTCAAATTCTTCACCATTACTCCCAATCCACCACTAAGCTTCCTTGGGCTCCACACTGACCCAAAGTGTCCTAACCACTCTAGGGCTAGGGAAGGGTATTATAGCTGTCCCTTTGTTGACTTGTATCCTCACTGATCCATATTATTGGATTCTTTCACCTTTTACCCATCGCTTCCTTGAAAAACTCAATTTTAGGCCTTGTAGCCTTTTTGCCCCAATTAGGCCTCCTAGAACTCGTTTTCATGACTTTTCTCACAAACAATCTTAACAACCCCCGATTTTTTTGTAGATTCTTTCTATTGACCATCAAGGCTCCAAGATTTACCAAGTCTTAGGTCCTATAAGTGTCTGTACATATGATTTTCCTCAAACCCCCTATTTTCAAGGGTTTCTAGGGTTTTTAGCTCTTTTTCCTTCTTTGAGGTCTTCAACGACCTCCTCAGCTCTCCTCCTGGCACAAACATGTCTAAGATACATGTGCCTACACTCCCATACACTTTATTGGCACAAACCAATCCATTTAGCAACTCTCCTTGCTACTGTCCTCTCCAAGCTACTAGCCAGAGTGCACTTGCACTCGCCTAGTGCTTGATGATTTCATCACCTTCCCTACAAACAAAGATTCCTAACTCTATATCTACACTATTTACATAGTCCCCTACTTGATTCCAAGTGGCCATGGTAGCTTTTCCATGGGAATTCAAGTGGGGATCATATTTACTCAAAACTGGCCTGAACCGGCAGTAAGACCAAGAACACCAAAAACACTTGCAAAACCTTAACCAATAGAACTAAATGACTAAACCAATGCTGAAAAGGAAAGAACAGGTCACAAATGAAATACTCAAAGCATTAGTTGAGTCCTTTCAATCCATTAATTCATTGGATGAAGGCTTTGACACAGAAAAACCAACAAATTTTCTCTTTTCCACTCACAAAAACTCCTCAATTCTCAATCTGTACAATAGCTTTCCCACATTCCATATTAGGGTTTTTCTAACCTTATATACCTCTATCCCATGTGCTAGGACCCTTGGGTCAGGATTAGAGCATCATTCATGCCATTTTCCAACTTTTAGGACAAATAGCCAAGACAACATTGACAAAATTTGCCTAATCTCCTCACTAAGACTTTCCCAAACCTCAAGGATCTAAACTAACCTAAGTTTTCCATAACACACACATCAAAAACACTCTGGGGACTTTACATCATAGTCCTTATTCCCTTGGTTGTTGGCTAGAACCACCTAGAAGCCAAAATTTTCAAGATCTCCTCAAAAGACCTTTAAGGTGCTCCTACACCATTCTCCCCCTGCAACAAAGAAGTTAGGGAACCTATGGTGTCAAGAGCTCCTCACTAATTCCATGCCTCTTAAAGTCACTTTCTACTATCCAAGTAGCCTCTGACTCTGGTTGATGTCTCCACTTCACTAGGTGCTCCATTTATATCTTGTGCCTAGTCTTCTTCTTCACCCTTGAGTCTAGAATCTTGTCCACTTGTGGTCTGATTTTATCAGGTACCTTGAGTCCTTCCACATCCTTACTCACCTTAGTACTATACTATTCCTCATCCATTTATGGTCCTTTATGCTTCACCAAGTCCTTCACATTGAAGATAGGAAAAATGGACATCTCCTTGGGTAACTCCACCTTGTATGCATTTGATCCATACTTAGCCAACACTTTACATGGCCCTATACTTTTCATCTACAGCTTACTTGGTATGCCTTTCTGTAGTCTTGCCTTGTTCAAGTATACCATCACCAAATCACCTATTTCAAATTGTAGATCTCTCTTCCCTTCATCTCTTTTAGCCTTCAACTTCTGGTTAGCCTCCATTAATGTCTTCTTTACCTGCTCATGAACCTCTCTCATTGACTGAGCAAAATCATCAGCATGTCCACTAATTCCTTCATAAACGTTTAGATCTCTCAGCTCAAGTACACCTCTTGGATGTAAGCCATATACTGTCTCAAATGGACTCTTACCAGTAGACCTGTTTGTGCTATCATTATAAGCAAATTCTGCCTATGAAATGACTTATTCCCATCCTTGTCCATATTACTTAGTTAGACATCTCAACAAGTTACCAAGTACCCTATTTATCACCTCTGTCTATCCATCCATTTGAGGATGATAAGTTGAGCTATGAGATAAGTTGTTTCCCAACCTCCTCCAAAGAGTTTTCCAAAAATGTCCCATAAACTTCACATCTTTTTCTGCAACTATGCTTTTTGGCAACCCATGTATCCTTACTACCTCCTTGAAGAATAGGTGTGCAATCTGACTTGCATCATGTGTTGTTTTACATGGGATGAAATGGCTCATCTTGTTGAATCTGTCCACTACTACAAACACACTATCAAAACTAGTCGGTGTCCTTGGTAGCCCTACTATGAAGTCCATGCTTATGCATTCCCATGGTCTATTTGGGATGGGTAATGGCTAATAAAGACTTGCATTTGTTGATGTTCCCTTTTCCTTTTGACATACTCCACATTGCTCCACATACCTTCTTACATCTCTTTGCATCTTAGGCCACCAATAGAACCTTTCCACTAATTCTAGGGTCTTGTTCAATATAAAGTGTCCACTCAAACTGCCATTGTGCTTTTCTTGGATAAGATTTTCCTCATGGAACCTCTTGGAACACATAATTGTTTCCCTCTAAACAATAGTCCATTTTGCAAAGTATAATCTGCATATTAACCGTGAAAATGGTTTTCAAAATTAGTACATACCTTGTAGATCACTGAGAAATCAGAATCTCCTTCATATAGATCTTTGAATCCTTCAACCCCTGTGCTATGCAGCTGTATCTCTTGAATGGTAAGCAATCTCCTACTAAGGGAATTTGCAACCTTATTGTTAATCCCTTTCTTGTGTTTGATAGTAAAGGTGTATGCCTACAAAAACTCCATTCATTTGATGTGCCTCAAACTGAGCTTCTCTTGAGTGTTGATGTAGCTTAAGGCCTGACTATCAATGTATACCACAAATTATTTGGGCAATAGGTAGTGCCTCAACTTCTTGAGAGCCTGTACTAAAACATACAACTCTAAGTCGTAGGATGAGTACCTAGACTTTGCTTCATTTAGCCTTTCACGAAAGAATGCCATTGGCCTGCCTTCTTGGCTTAGGACTACACCCACTGCTATGTTGCTTGCATCACATTCCACAATGAATGCTTTTTCAAAACTTGGTAAAACTAGGATTGGTTGGGTAGCTATCTCCCTCTTCAATCTTTCAAATCCTTCATTGGCTTCTTTGGTCCACACAAAATTTGTTTTCAGTCCTCCTTTGATGGTGTCAAGGACCGGTGCACAGATTTCACTAAAACTTCTAACAAACTTCCTATAGAATTGACCTAATCCATGGAAACTCCTAACTTCAGTCCTTGTCTTGGGAGTAGGCCAACTAAGAATGGCTTCAACCTTGCTTTTGTCCATCTTCAAGTTCCCTTGAGATACTACAAATCCTAGGTAGACTAATTCTTGCTTCATGAACTCACTCTTTTCAAGATTTATTGCGAGCTTCTCCTCTTGAAGTTTCTTCAACAAAGTTCTAAGTGCTTCATATGTTCTTTCTTTGTTTTGCTAAAGATGAGAATATCATCTAGGTAGACAATAACAAAGACTCCAATATAGTCCTTTAAGACCTCATTCATCACCCTCATAAAATTGCTAGGTGAATTTGTAAGCCCGAATGGCATCACTAACCACTCATACAACCCTTTTGTGGTTTTAAATGTTGACTTCCATTCATCTCCCTCTTTCATCCTAATCTGATAATAGCCACTTTTCAAATCAATCTTAGAGTAGTACTTAGCACCTCCTAAATATTCCATTAAGTCTTCTATCCTAGGAATAGGAAACCTATATCTAATGGTTATCCTATTTATGGCCCTAGAATCAGTACACATTCTCCACTTACCTCCCTTCTTAGGTGCCAACACCACTGGAACAACACATGGACTTATGCTTTTTCTGATCAACCCTTGGTCCAAAAGTTCTTGAACTTGCCTTGCTATCTCCTTGTTATGCAGCCTTGTTGGGCAATGTTGCTCCTGGTACAAAGTCTATTTGATGACTGATTGCCCTCTTAGGTGGTAGTGTAGCTGGTGTGCCTTCACAAATGATATCCCTGAATTGATCCAACAGTTGCTTCACTTCTGCTATCATAGGTAGCTGACTAGGTGACTCCTCCTCCTTTGGCTTCAACATGATTGCATAAACAACTCCTTCTTCCTCCTTCATGTCTCCTAAGAATTCCTTTCCACTCATCAAAAGTGCATTGGTTTCTACCTTCTCCACTGTGCCTTCTTCTATCAAAGACTTAATTTTGTAAGTCACTCCATCCTTCTTGAATGAATACTTGTTCTCCCTACCATGGTGTACTGCCTCCCTGTCATATTGCCATGGTCTGCCAAGCAACATATGGCATGCATCCATTGGTAACACATCACATAGTATCCTATCTTGATACTTTCCTATCGAAAACTCAACCCATACATGTTCATTGACCAAAATATTCTGGCCCTTATTCAACCAAGTAACCTTGTAAGGACACGCATGGGGTATCTTGATGAGGTTCAACTTCTATACTGCCTCCTCTGATATGACATTATCAGTAGATCCTGAGTCAATGATGACCTTACAGACCTTACCTGGTATCTTGCACTTGACTCTAAAAAGAGCTCTCCTTTGTTTGTGTTCATCCTCGGTAGGTGCTTTGATCAAGATCCTTCTCAACATGAGACTCTCTCCTTTCTCTGAATCTAAACTCACCTCTGAATGCTTTGAATAGTTCTCTTCTTGGACATATGTAATCTTCTTCTCACCTTGTGAAGATGCTGGTTTGTCAGGACACCTATAAGCTAGATGACCCAACTATCCACAATTGTAACACTTCATGGAAGAAAAATGAGAACTTCTCCCAATTCCTCCTGATTTGCCTCTTCCACCATTGTTAGAGCTTCTACCTTTGTATCCCCCTCTATTATTTTCCTCATGGGATTGTTCACCAACCTTAGAATCTCCTTGGCTTCTATTCTCATTGCTCCTTCCACCAAAACTTCCTCTATGTCGACCTCTAGAGTCTATGCCTCTTCCTTTACCCCTGGTATTAGAATCTTGTTTCTTTTTCAGTTTCTCTTCTACTTTAATAGCCATCTGATAGTAGATATGGAGGGTAGTAAGTGTGAAGAGACTCAACTCTTCTTGTATGTTCCATCTAAGGCCGTTCAAATACCTAGAAACCTTAATGCTTTCAGTTTCTTGCACTCTAGACCTAAGGCTTAGCTTTTGGAACTCTTCTGTGTAGGTAGCTACATCTAGTTCTCTTTGTCTAAGATTTTGCTTCTTCTTATGCAATTGGATGTCATAGTCCTCAGGTAGATAGTGTTCCTTTACTTTAGCCACCATTGTTTTCCAATTTCCTATTGTCTTCTTTCCTTCCTTCTCTCTTTCTTCTCGCAAGAAATTCCACCAAGTTAATGCTTGTCCCCTTAACCTTGATTTGGCTATCTTCACCTTTTGTGCCTTTGTAATCCCCTCACATTCAAAGTGATTTTCCATTCCCTCTATCCATTCCATAACTAACTCTACATCCATTCTTCCTGTGAAAACATGGACAAATTCTAGTGCCTTGCCACTTATTCCTTCAATTCTTTGATGAAGGGTTCCTGTGCTAATGGAGGGTCAGGTTCTGGTTCTATTTCTTCCTCAACTTGGTCCTTACCCTTGTCTTTAACCTCTGCTAACTGTACTTCCACCTTGCCTATAGTCTCTGCAACCTCTTCTAGTTTTTGCTTCATCTCCTTCACAACTTCTTCAAGTCGTCTATTCTTTTCTTGTTGCTCTGTCAGATCTCTAGCCAATTCTGCATTGATCACCATGGTGCTTTCCCCTATGGATTCACTTATGTCTGACATTCACTTCTCAATTCCCAAGCCTTTTATGGCTCTGATACCAATTTGGTGTGGAGTCCTATCCCTCAAGAGCATTGTTTATCTTCCCAAGACCTATTCTCTAGTCTTCCTAGGGTATTCCTCTCTACCCTACTCAGGGATCACTCCTAAACCCCTCTCACCACGTAAGACTCTCCACCAATTTCAAATTCTTCACCATTACTCCCTATCCACCACTAATCTTCCTTGGGCTCCACACTAACCCAAAGTGTCCTAACCACTCCAGGGCTAGGGAAGGGTATTCTAGTTGTCCCTTTTTTGATTTATCTCCTCACTGATCCATCTTATTGGATTCTTTCACCTTTTACCCATCGCTTCCTTGAAAAATTCAATTTTAGGCCTTGTAGCCTTTTTGCCCCAATTAGGCCTCCTAGAACCCGTTTTCTTGACTTTTCTCACAAACAGTCTTAACAACCCCCAAATGTTTTTGTAGATTCTTTCTATTGAACATCAAGGCTCCAAGATTTACCAGGTCTTAGGTCCTATAAGTGTCCATACATATGACTGTCCTCAAACCCCCTATTTTTAAGGGTTTCTAGGGTTTTTGGCTCTTTTTCCTTCTTTGAGGGCTTTAACGACCTCCTCAACTCTCCTCCTGGCACACACATGTCTGAGATACATGTTCCTACACTCCCATACACTTGATTGGTACAAACCAATCCATTTAGCAACTCTCCTTGCTGCTGTCCTCTCCAAGCTACTAGCCAGAATGCACTTGCACTCGCCTAGTGCTTGATGATTTCATTACCTTCCCTGCAAACAAAGACTCCTAGCTCTATATCTACACTATGTACATAGTCCCCTACTTGATTCCAAGTGTCCATGGTAGCTTTTCCATGGGAATTCAAGTGGGGATCATATTTACTCAAAACTGGCCTAAACCGGTAGTAAGACCAAGAACACCAAAAACACTTGCAAAACCTTAACCAGTAGAACTAAATGACTAAACCAATGCTGAAAATGAAAGAACAGGTCACAAAAGAAAGAATCAGAGCATTAGTTCAGTCCTTTCAATCCATTAATTCATTGGATGAAAGATTTGACACAAAAAAACCAATAAATTTGCTCTTTTCCACTCATAATTACTCCTCAATTCTCAATCTGTACAATAGCTTTCCCACATGCCATTTTAGGGTTTTGATGACCTTATATACCTTTCTCCCACATGCTAGGACCCTTGGGTCAGGCTTAGAGCATCATTCATGCCATTTTCCAACTTTTAGGACAAATAGCCAAGACAACATTGACAAAATTTGCCTAATCTCCTCACTAAGACTTTCCCAAACCTCAATGCTCTAAACTAACCTAAGTTTTCCATAACACACACATCAAAAAAAATCTTGGGACTTTACATCATAGTCCTTATTCCCTTGGTGGTTGGCTAGAACCACGTACAAGCCAAAATTTGCAAGATCTCCTCAAAAGATCTTTAAGGTGCTCCTGCACCACTCCCTCTCCCAAGTCTCTATCTCTCTCCCCTCTACCCTTAACCCTTAAAACCGTCTACCCTCTACCATAAAACCTCTACCCTCTATCTCTCTCCCATTCCCTCTCTCTCTTTCTCTCTCTCTCTATCTCATGTCTCTCCCTCCTACTCGCTATCCCTATCTCAAGTCTCTCTCTCTCACTCACTCACTCACTCATATATTTGTCCACTCTACCCTTATCCCTCTACCCTTAACCCTTAAACCCTCTACCCCCTATCTCTCTCCCACTCTTTCCCTCTCTCTCTCAAGACTCTCCCTCCTATACCCTCTCCCTCTCTCAGGTCTCTTTCTCTCTCTCTCACTCACTCCCTCTATCTCTCTCCCCTCTACCCTTAACCCTTAAACTCTAAACGCTTAAATCCTCTACCCTTTATCTCTCTCTCACTCGCTCCCTCCCTCCGTCCCTTCCTATATCTCAAGTCTCTCCCTCCTACCCCCTCTCCCTCTCTCAGGTCTCTCACTCACTCACCCAGTCACTCCCTATATCTCTCTCTCCTTTACCCTTAACTCTAAACGTTAAACCCTTAACCCTTAAAGTCTTAAACACTCTACCCTCTACCCTTTACTCTACCCTCTACTTCTCTTTATCTCCTCCCACCTCTATCTACCTAGACCTCTCTTTATTTTTTTCTCACCTCTCTCTCCATCCCTACCTCTCCCTCTATCTCTGATTTCATATCTACTTCTCTCTACCTATTTGTACCTCTATACCTATTTATCTCTCCCTCCTTGCATCCTCTCTCTCAATATCTCTCTCTTCTTTCCCTCTCTACCTCTCTCTCTCTCTCTCTCTACCCTTAACCCTAAACCCTAAACACATAAAACCCTCTACCCTCTACACTCTATCTCTCTCCCACTCCCTCTCCCTCTCTCTCTCAATTCTCTCCCTCCTATTGGGTCTCAAAAACACGGGTTTGAACCACAAGAGGTTTCCAAGCTCTCACAATGCTTTTGGCCAACTAACATGGCCAATTGATGCAATTCTACCTTCTGCTCTTCAGGCTCTGCAGAACCTAGGCAGGTGCACCTATATGTATGTTGCAGATTTAACATTTGTTTCCTAGTTGATCAATCTATCCACAATGGAAAAGGGAAGTGGACAGATAAAATTACTACACCTACACCTACTCCTACTGCACAAAGAAAATTTTGTACATTATTTCCATCCCAATCCCTTCTCGGGAAAATTCTATCTCCTACAGTCTAACTACTGCTTTCTTCTTCTACTTGTCCCTTGATTTTTTGAAACATATATACATTACATACCCAAGGGTCGTGACCCTTCACTTTCTATTACAACTGTTTGAATTTTATGACAGAGATTTAAAATATTTAATTAGATTACCTTTTGGAAAATTAAATATTTTTAACTATATCATCGCTTTGATTTTTCCCTTTATATCCTTTCTCGCCCTTTAAATTTAATTTTATCAGCTCCTTTATTTTTATCTTCCCGTGGCCTTATTATCTTTATTGTTACCGCTCTATCGCGGCCTTGAATTTTCTTCATGCGGTATCATGGTGTCCTTTTTACTCCCCACATTTATTGCCTCAATGAGCCTTTACCATGCTACAATGGTCACTGGGATGACTACAAGCGGTACCACGGTAGCCACCCTTAACCCCCAATGCCAACCATTAACCGCTCCCTGCTATCCTCTATTGACTACCTTCGCTGACCGCTACCGTTACCACGGTCACCGCGTTCTATGGTTTAATCACGCGTGGTACCGCGGTAACCACTTCGACTGACACCGCTACGATTTTCTCACCGCCACCGCACTACCGCGGTCACCGGCTTGACTGCCAGTGGTACCGCGGTATCCACTCTACAAACTGCTAGCTGCATTCACTGACAACCCACTAACCATCCATTGTCACCCTTTGCCAATCGTTACCTGTTTACCGAAGTCACTGTGGTTTGTGGTTTACCCGAGCAACACGCTACCATGGACAATAAGATGTCCCCCCGTAGTATAGCGGTAAGGGTTAATGTGACTCCCCCAAACAATTACCGCCATACTGTGGGCCCCCATGTATGAGGTCATGGTTGGGTGGTAAATAATATATATAAAGTGATTTTTTAAGGGAGCGGTAGTGATATAAAGTATATGAGAATTTTTTGGAAAGGAAAAAATGAATTTTATATGGAAGGATAGGAAAATGATAGGTCTAGATGGAAAAACCTTAGGGTTTTTTATGAAAATAGTGGAAAATCACTTAAGTTTCTTATGGAAATTTTGGGTTCTCACACCTCCTACCCCCTCTCCCTCTCTCAAGTATCTCTCACTCACTCACTCCTTCTATGTCTCTACCCTCTACCCTTATCCCTCTACCCTTAAACCCTTAAAACCTTAAACCCTCTACCCTCTACCCTCTACCCAATAGCCTCAACCCTAATCCCTCAACCCTTAAACCCTTAAAACAAATTAAACTCTGTCATAATCCCTCAACCCTCTACCTTCAATCCTAAACCCCTAACCCTAAAACCTCAACCCCTATACCTTTTACCCTATATGTTGGACCTTGAACCCTAATCCATCAACCCTATACCCTCAACCATCTACCCTCATCCTTAAACTCTTGACCCTCAACCCTCACACCCTAAACTGTTAAACCCTTAACCCTCAATCCTCAACCCTCAACCCTTAATCCCTTAACCCTCAACCCTTAAACCCTAAACCCTGAACCCTTATACCCTCTACCTTATACATTAGACCCTCAATGCTAATCCTTCAACCATATACCCTTAAACCTATACCCTATACCCTAAACCCTCTACCCTCAACCCTAAACCCTTAAACCTTCTACCCTCTACCCTCAACCCTCTACCCTCAACCCTCTACCCTCAACCCTCTACCCTCTACCCTCTACCCTATACCCTCAACCCTCAACCCAATACCCTAAACCATCAATCCTATACCCTCAATTCTCAACCCTCTATCCTATACATTATATCCTCAACCTTCATATATCTCTATCCCTCTCTCCTATTCTCTCCTTCTCTCTATCTCACTACTCCCTCCATCTCTCCCTCCATCTCTCCCTCCATCCTTCCCTCCCTCTCTACCCTAATCCCTCAACCCTATACCCTCACCTCGATACCCTCTACCCTAAACCCAATACCCTCTACCATTAACCCTATACCCTCAACCCTTAAACCCTTAAACCCAAGTAAACTCTATATCCTAATCCCTCAACCCTCAACCCTTAGTCCCTTGACCCTTAAACCCTCTACCCTCTACCCTCTACCCTCTACCCTCTACCCTCAACCCTCAACCCTCAAATCTCACCCCTTAAACCCTCTACCCTCTACCCTATAAATTAAACCCTCAACCCTCAATTATCAACCCTTGACCCTTAATACCTCAACCCTAGGTAAGTAGGGGAACATAGGTGAGATACAGAGTGATGAAGGGAGAGGTAGGTAAAAAGAGGGATAGGGGAGATAAATATAGGTAGAGAGGGTAGGATATGTAGAGAGAGGAGAGATAGAGATAATTAGAGAGGGGAGGGGGGAAAAGTAGGGAGGAGATAGAGGTGTGTGTGTGTGCGAGAGAGAGAGAGAGAGAGAGAGAGAGAGAGAGAGAGAGAGAGAGAGAGAGAGAGAGAGGAGACACGGTTGAGATATAGAGTGATGGAGCGAGAAGTGGGTAAAGAGAGGGAGAGGGGAGATAAAGATAAATATAGAGGGAAGGAGATGTAGAGAGAGATTATAGATAGAGAGAAGTGGATAGTGGAGGGATGGTGGGAGAGGAAAGGAGGAGATAGAGGTGAGTGTGTGTGAGAGGGAGAGAGAGTGAGAGGAGAGAAAACGAGGGGACAAAGGAAGGGGGAGAGAGAGAAATAGATTAGAGAGGGAAGGGGGGAGAGATATAGAGTAGAGAGGGAAGGAGAGAGTAAGAGAGAAAGATGGGTGAGGGAGAGAGGAGTGAGGGAGAGAGGAGGGAGAGAAGAGAGAGAAGAGGGAGGGATAGGTAAAGATGGATAGTTGAGATAGATAGAAGCAGAGAGATATAGGTAGAGAGAAGGTAAAGAGACATAGAAAGATGGGGAGGGAAGGAGAGATAGAGAAAGTAGAGAGGGAGGAGAGAGATAGAGAGAGGTGATAGAGAGAGAATTAGAGTGGGAAAGAAGGTGGAGATATTGAGAGAGAGGAGGGAAGGAGGGAGAGAGAAATAGGTATAGAGGGACAACTAGGTAGAGAGAAGTAGATATGAAAGGAGAGATATAGGGAGAGGTAGGGATGGAGAGAGAGGTCTAGGTTGAGAGATGTTTGATGGAGCTGAAAAGTAGAGAGATAAGGAGGAATGTGGAGAGATTGAGAGGGAAGGAGGGGGGAGAGAGAAAGATGTATAGAGAGATAGGTTAGATAGCAAGAAGTAGAGAGAAAAGGTGGGTGAAAGGAAGAGAGAGGGAGAGAGAGAGGGGAGAAAGAGAGGTGAGATAGAGAGAAGTATAAAGGGAAGGAGAGAGAGGGGGATATAGAGAAAATTAGAGAGGGAGGGAGAGAAGGAGAGAGAAGTGAGATAGAGAGAACTAGAGAGGGAATCTTAGGTCTCTCACTCACTCACTCACTCACTCTATCTCTCTCCACTATACCCTTAACCTAAACCCTTAACCCTTAACCCTTAAACCCTAAACCCTTAAAAACTCTACCCTCTACCCTCTACCCTCTATCTCTCTCCAACTCCCTTCCCCTCTCTCTCTCTCAAGTCTCTCCCTCCTACCCCCTCTCCCTTTCTCAAGTTTCTCTCTCTCACTCACTCCTTCTATGTCTCTCCCCTCTACCCTTATCCCTCTACCCTTAACCCTTAAACCCTTAAACCCTCTACCCTCAACCCTTAACCATCTACCCTTAACCCTCTACCCTCTATCTCTCTCCCACTCCTTCCCTCTCTCTCTCTCAAGACTCTCCCTACTACCCCCTCTCCCTCTCTCAAGTCTCTCTCTCTCACTCACTAACTCACTCCCTCTATCTCTCTCCCCTCTCCCCTCTCCCCTAAACCCTTAACCCTTAAACCCTCTACCCTCTACCCTTAACTGTCTAACCTCTATCTCTCTCCTACTTCATCCCTCTCTCTCTTAAGACTCTCCCTCCATCTCTCCCTCCCTCCATCCCACCTTTTCTTCCCTAATCCCTCAACCCTTTAAACCTTGAACACTTAACCCTATACCTTAAACCCTCAACCCTCAACCCTTAAATCCTAAACCTCTAAACCCTCTACCCTCTACCATCAACCCAATACCCTCAACCCTAATCCCTCAACCCTTAAACCCTTAAAACCCAATTAAACTCTCTACCCTAATCCCTCAACCCTTAACCCTTAAACCCTCATCCCTCAACCCTCTACCTTCAATCCTAAACCCTTAACCCTAAAACCTCAACCCCTATACCTTGTACCCTACATGTTGGACCTTGAACCCTAATCCATCAACCCTATACCATCAACCATGTACCCTCATCCTTAAACTCTTGACCCTCAACCCTTAAAACCTAAACCATTAAACCCTTAACCCTCAATCCTCAACCCTCAACCATTAATCCCTTAATCCTCAACCCTTAAACCCTAAACCCTGAACCCTTATACCCTCTACCTTATACATTAGACCCTCAACACTAATCCTTCAACCATATACCCTTAAACCTATACCCTAAACCCTCTACCCTCAAACCTAAACCCTTAAACCCTCTACCCTCAACCCTCTACCCTCTACACTCTACCCTCTACCCTAAACCATCAATCCTATACCCTCTATCCTATACATTAGATCCTCAACCCTCATATATCTCTATCCCTCTCTCCTCTTCTCTCCTTCTCTCTATCTCACTTCTCCCTCCATCTCTCCCTCCATGTCTCCCTCCATCCTTCCCTCCCTCTCTACATCCCTCAACCCTATACCCTCAACCCTTAAACCCTTAAACACTCAACCCTCACCTAGATACCCTCTACCCTAAACCCAATACCCTATACCATCAACCCTATACCCTCAACCCTTAAACCCTTAAACCCAATTAAACTCTATACCCTAATCCCTCAACCCTCAACCCTTAATCCCTTGAACCTTAAACCCTCTACCCTCTACCCTCTACCATCTACCCTCAACCCTCAACCCTCAACCCTCAACCCTCAACCCTTAAACCCTCAACCCTCTACCCTCTACCCTCTACCATATAAATTAAACCCTCAACCCTCAATTATCAACCCTTGACCCTTAATACCTCAACCCTATAGAGTGATGGAGGGAGACGTGGGTAAAGAGAGGGAGAGGGTAGATAAAGATAAATATAGAGGGAAGGATATGTAGAGAGAGATGATAGATAGAGAGAAGTGGAGAGTGGAGGAATGGCGGGAGAGGAAAGGAGGAGATAGAGGTGAGTGTGTGTGAGAGGGAGAGAGAGTGAGAGGAGGGAAAATGAGGGGACAAAGGAAGGGGGAGAGAGAGAAATAGATTAGAGAGGGAAGGGGGGAGAGATATAGAGTAGAGAGGGAAGGAGAGAGTAAGAGAGAAAGATGGGTGAGGGAGAGAGTGGTAGGTAGTGGATTGAGAGGTAGGTAGAGAGGGAAGGAGAGAGGGATGGATAGGACAGAGAGAGGGAAGGAGGGGGGAGAGAGAAATATGTATAGAGAGATAGGTTAGATAGCGAGAGAAAAGGTGGGTGAAAGGAAGAGAGAGGAGGAGAATGGTGATTTAGAGAGGAGGGAGTGAGAGGGAAGGAGGGAAACTGGGAGAGAGGGAATGGTGATTTAGAGAGGAGGGGGTGATAGGTAGAGATATAGATAATGGTGATGTAGAGAGGAGAGAGTGAGAGAGAAAGAGAGGGATGGAGAGACAGAGAGAGAGGTAGGTAGAGGAAGGGAGAGGATATATAGAGAGTAGAGAGGGAAAGAAGTAGGGAAGGAGGAATAAGTGACATAGAGAGGGGTGGAGAGAGAGAGTGATGGAGGGAGAGGTATGTATAGAGAGGGAAAGTGAGAGGAGAGATAAAAAGTACAGAGGGGAGGGAGAGGTAGGGAGATAGAGGTGTGTGTGTGTGATTGAGAGAGAGAGAATGGTGAGATAGAGAAAAAGATCGATTGAGAGAGAAAGAGGGGGAGGGAAGGAGGGATTAGGGTTTAAGGGTTGAGGGTTGAGGGTTCAAGGATTAAGAGGGTATAGGGGTTGAGGGATTAGGGTTTAAGGGTTGAGGGATTAGGGTTTAAGGGTTGAGGGATTAAGAGGGTATAGGGGTTGAGGGATTAGGGTTTAAGGGTTGAGGGTT